>JANBQV010000037.1:0-131427 GCA_027577495.1 Coemansia sp. RSA 720
GATGGCGGTCGGTGCGTATGATCCGCGATCCGGCATGGGAAATATTTTTCCGCCTGCAAATCTCTAAGCTTTCACAAAGCGCTGCATAAATATCCTGTTCTCGTCTTAACTCTTCAATTTCACCAATAATTATTTGATTACCTGAGCGTATGCCCAATATGGATTCGCCCATGTCGGAGCTGGGGATGCAGCTATCGCAGTCACATTTCATGGACCTGCCGCAGTTTGAGGGACGCACAAAGCCGATTATCGGGATCTGTGCCATGGACAGCAAGGCGCGGTCCAAAGCAATGGCCAACATACTGGAGCGGCTGCAGGCAACGGATCGCTATGCAGTGGTGTTCTTTGGCGAAAAGACGATTTTGGACGAAGACGTGGAAGTGTGGCCGGCGTGTGACTTTTTGATTTCGTTCTTTTCGCAAGGATTTCCACTGGAGAAGGCGCTCCAGTATGTACAGCTGCGCAAGCCGTTCTCGGTCAACTCGCTGGTACGTCAGTTTTTGCTGTTTGATCGGCGTGTAGTGCTCGAGATGCTGCACCATGTTGGTGTACCGACGCCGTTCCACGTTGTTGTGAGCCGAGACGGCGGAGCACGGATACACCCACTGCTGCAAAGCGTGGTGGAGCAGCGCATGGGATTTCGCCTGGGCGCCGATTCTAGCGAGGTCAGCGAAGTGGAGGAGCTGGACCCTGACACACTGCGTGTAGGCACGCGCACTATCCGCAAACCGTTTGTCGAGAAGCCGTGTGATGCCGAGGACCACAACATATACATATACTATGCACAAGCGCAGGGTGGCGGCGTGAGGCGGCTGTTCCGCAAGATTGGCAACAAATCCAGCGAGTTTGTGCCAGGGCCCGCGCACGTGCGCACAGATGGCTCGTACATATACGAGGAGTTCATAAGCGTGGACAACGCTGTGGACGTCAAAGTGTACACAGTCGGCAATTCATATGCACATGCTGAAACCCGCAAGTCTCCGGTTGTCGATGGACACGTGCGGCGCAACAGCGAAGGCAAAGAGATGCGGTTTGTGACTGCGCTGACTGCCGAGGAGCGCGAGTACGCACGAGCTGTGTCCAAGGCGTTTGGGCAGCGTGTATGTGGATTTGACATTCTGCGCATGTCTGGAAAGTCGATGGTTATGGACGTCAACGGATGGTCGTTTGTCAAGGGCAACGATGCGTACTATGACCATACGGCTCGAATCCTCGATGCTCGCTTCCAGGAAGCGCTACGGCGGCGGTGGTTTGCCCGCTTTGTTGATCCGGACACAGTTGGGCGTGCTACGTACGAGAGCCGGTGGGTGCTCAAGGGCGTGTTTAGCGTGTGCCGCCATGCTGACCGCACGCCCAAGCAAAAGACAAAGTGCGTGCTACAAAGCCCAGCTGTGGTTGCGCTGCTTGACGGCTCGGCTTCCGAAGTCACGTTGCGCTCACCAGACGAGCTGAGCCGCGCACTTGATGCATTGGACGCAGCACAGCGCAATCCACATGCCGATGACCCATTGGCTCGAATTGCTCATGTACGGGATGTTCTGGCACGCAAGATTGCAATGCCTGGAACCAAAGTACAGCTAAAGCCTCAGCGCTCGCCGTGTGGGTCTGTACAGCTGATACTAAAGTGGGGCGGCGAATGCACACACGCAGGTATTGTACAGTCGCAAGACCTGGGCGAGAACATGCGCAAAGACCTGTTGCTGATAAACCGCAGTCTGCTCGACGATGTGCGCATGTACTCCAGTGCTGAGCGCCGTGTGCTATCGACGGTAGCCGCATACGGTGCTTCGTTTTTGGACGACTCTAGTGCATCGTTTATGGACAGAGTCAGCGTACGAGCCGACATGCTTGACGACAGCACAGATGCCAAAGACGAAATGGAAGTTGCCAAGCAGCAGTTGCGCGGCTTCTTCAACTTTAGCGGTCCATTGGCCCAGAACCCGTACAGCTCGCCTGCTATGCAGCTGCCGCCTGAGCTGGCCGAGCAGGGTCCGCACGAGTTTTTGCACGAAATGTACGACATTATCGCTCGCCTGATTGCCCGTATGGAGCGTAACTTTGCCCATCTCAGTCCAGCCCAGCTTGCGCAATTGCAGCCCGATTGGTGCTGCAACGAGAACGCCGAGCTGTTCCGCGAGCGCTGGAAAAAGATACTGAGCAGTTTCAAGTCTGACGACAGCGTGGTGTACGATCCAGCAAAGGCCGGCGAGCTCTACGACTCGCTCAAATACGACGCGCTGCACAACCGGTGCTTCCTCGAGCGCATATTCATGTCGTCAGAAGATCTTTCGCGCGAACTCTTGTCAGAGCCCGAACAGCAAACAAGTGAGTCCGAGTATCCGCCCGATCCGTTGTTTTCGCAGCAAGACGTGCGCACGCTGTACTACAAAGCTAAGCAGTTGTTTGACTTTGTTACTCGTCACGAGTACGGCATTGAACCGGAGCAGCGCCGCAAAATTGGCATACAAGCGTCCGTGCCGTTGTTGCGCCAACTCATCCAAGACTTGCAAGCGGTGCGCAGTGAAAGTCAGGCCCGCACGTGCTTTTACTTTACGAAAAAGTCGCACATTTACACGCTGCTCAACCTTGTGTTTCTCAGCAATATGCCCACGATGGCATCGTACGATAAGGTCGGGGAGCTGGATTACTTGACTCACATTATCTTTGAGGTCTACGAACGAAAGCCTGACGCGGATGCTGATGTACAGCGCGAGTACTCGGTGCGCATTGGATTTAGTCCCGGTGCCAATTGCTTCCACATATTGGACACCAATATTGACGATACTCATGCGCTCAAAGTGCTCCCCAGAAAAAACTTTACGCACCATATTCCGCTGGAATCTGCTATCAGTATGCTGCAACACTTGGTTGAAGATGAGTGCGTCACGGAAAAATAGCTTATTGATGTATGTGTACAGTGGTTTTATATAACAATTTAGCGGTTCTTAGTAATTCCAGGTCAATGTTCTTGTTCTTGCTGATGCACTCTTTGTGCCAGATCCAACGATCGTCTTCCTGGACATACTCAACGTTATCCTCGCCGCATCCATGAGTGACCATGCCACCAAACACTGAGTCTTCATTTGGCGAGCCTCGGTACTTTATGTCTGTTTTCAGACATTGCACTAGTTTGCGGTTAAACATGTAGAACTTTCCATTGCCGTACATGACACCATTTAGTGAGTCTGGAAAGTTGCGAGGCTTGGTTCGTTCGTGGTCGCTGATATACACGGGCTTATGGTATCCTTGATACTTTTTGATTAGACCAATAACGTAGTCAATGTCAACTAGTGCATCGTCGTCCAGTTTGATAAACAGTTCCTTGTCCTCAAATCTCTTTATTTCTCGAGCAAAGCACTTTGTTTTCTTGTCAAGTGTCCGATATGTTGATATATGATGGCAGACAATTTTGCAGCCCAGCCCGGGCCAGTCGCACACTGGATACAAGTAATTGCGTAGCCAGGTATTTTGGTAAAACTGCATATGTGTGGCTCCTCTGTACGCGGCCCCTATGTGTATGACACGTTGGCACTCGGCCTCTCTGTGTGTGACAAAAATGAGCAAGGTTGCAACAAGGGTGCATTCACAAGATAACCCTTATCTTGAGTCAGCTGATCTTGTCCTATGTTTGAATATATGTGTCACTCAACGTAAAGAAAGCTTAGAGTACACAAAAATTAGTCAAAGTTCATCTACTTCACCGCCGCGGCAATTGTGTATTTAAAGTATGCACTGACAGCTGGTATAACAGATCACTGGTAAATATATAGTATTAAGCTATCAGCTAATAAAACAGAAGCTTAAAGTAAACCACAGTACTAGTTTACAATAACTATGTTACAACGTAAGAATCATTTACCCGAAAATGTATTTAATTAAAACTAGTCAATGAAAAGAAACTATTCAAGCAAAAGCGAAACATTAAAATGTTTAATTATTGACTTAACTTATACTTGATTGTATCCAGATGAGGATAATAGTTCTTAGACTCGTGGACAAACTCTTCAATGGCAAGTGCTGGGATTTGAGAAGCACACAATTCAGACAGGGCTGGCAGCCTGGGCAAAAGATACTTTACTATAGTTGTTGCAGTTGCCATCGTTTCATTACCATTAACAAAAATTAGCTTTAATTTTTCAATGCTAGAGTTTAGTGGCAGCGCATTGTTGGCTTTGTGCTTTTCATATTCTGCTACAATTGAGCATGTTTGTTCATCTACTTCTGTTATCGTTAGTAATGCCAAATCTTTTAAATTTGGCAACCCCTGAAGTAGTCTTGGAATGGTGTCTTTGTCAATTAAAGTTGATATTGTTAAGCGTTTCAGAGCAGAACATGATATGTTGCTCAAAATTTCATTGCTTAAAGCACTCTTAACGTTCATTTCCACGTCTGTCGTACACTGAGTCTTACTTGCCACCTGGTTAATTACGGTAAAAGGGTTAATGTGCAAGTCTGAATCATTATATGATACACTCATGGAAAGAAACTTCAACACCGGAAATGTATGCCTTTCCAATCTAGATATAGTTTCAATGGATCCATATACTTTAAGGCATTGGAGTTCCTTTGGCAGCATGCTGTACTCCAATAATGGAATAATTGCTTGGCTATTATAATATTTAAAATACTTTAGCTTTGGTAAATGCAACATTGGCCATTGAGGTTTGTAGTTTTTGCCGGAATCAATAAGGATCTTGTAATCTAAACTCAAAATATAACCTACTCTCAGGGTAGTCAAGTTTGGAAATTCAATAACCTTGGGCTTACTTTCAATTGCAAATGTAGACCAATCGTATGTATAAGGTATGCATTGAAGAGTAAGTGAAACAAGAGTGTCTGCAAGTATACCATACAGTTGGCATGATTTGACAATTATAAGGTTAATCTTCAAGTACGTAAGCTTGTTTAATACATAGCTGTTGGTAAGTGATAGCGGTTGATTAATTTCCAGCTGTGTAGTCTGTTCTGAATATGCATCCAGTAACTGACCGTAAAGCAATGATGCAACGTTATTGTTTCCATTCCCACAAAACTTCAAATCAACTATGCTTGGTAGTAGCAATGTAAAGTCTTTTACCACAGATGGTATTGCGTTATCAAATCTGGACATGTCTCTGGAAGACACATTGTTTGCCCCTCTATTATAAACAAGCTGTATTTTGAGAGATTGAACACTGGACCATTTTGTTGGCAAACCTGCCAAATGCTTTAAAGCAGCAAATAGCCCAGGAAAAGGATCCGCAAGGTAAAATATTGTAATCCCAACATGCTTTACTAGACTGGTTTGTCCAGCTGCAGCAATAATGTCTGCATTCGTCGTTATAACCTCGTCATTTGGCTCATCAATGTTATCACCCTCAACATATATCTTGCGGACAACCTCTTCGTTGCTGTAGTCCAGCTGAACTCTATTAAACAAATACGGCATAGTAATGGTGCGCCACAACCTGCACGTAGCCGACAATGGTAGAATCTTTTTCCACCGACCAAACTCACAGACACCCGTGTAGTAAGCATACTTTTGAATAATAAGAATAAGGATATCCTCGGGCAAATCGTTAATATGCATAGTTTAATGTGTCAAGCAAACAAGAGTTGTAAAAGTGAACTATAAATTAGTACAGGGAAGTGAAGAGAAAAGGGACAGCTTGTTGGCCACTCGAGATTTTATAAGGACTTTGTGCGTGACTTTAACCTAGGTGCAAGTCTTTTGCCTTTGCTTCTTTGTGTTCTTTAATATTTGTATTTTCAAAGGAAACATGCCGATAATTTATTAATTAGCTAATACAGTTGGCGCAGATTTACAATGCCAGGCATACTTTTCTTGTCCAATACTCTGCTTGCAACTATACATGTTTTAACGGGTGCATAATCATAAATAAAATGATTGCTTGTCAAACAAATTGCAACACAATTTATAAATACTACACTTTTCACTTTTGCGCTTGTCACGCTTCTTTTAAAATTTAGCTTTCTGACGCTCGCTGTTATTTATTATTAGCTTATTTTCCTTGTCACTGAAACGAAAACAAAAGACAGTTTTCGTTGCTAAATATTATAAGCAACTATTGAAAAATTAATGGCCGTTAGGAGCGAGCAGAAGCGTGTATTTAAATAAAAGAGAAAAGAAAATATGAAACAAGTTTTTTAGTTGTAGCAACCAGCTTCCTTGGGCTGTTCGCCCTCGGCAAAGATTGGCAAAATAGCCTTATACATCTCATACCGCTTCTTCGCCTTGTCCTGGGCGGCTCCCCCGTTGCACTCCAACGCGCCATTAATCTTCTTAATCGACGAGCCAAAATTACCCGCTTGCACTCCCGCGTCCCCGTGAACGTTCTCCTTCCAGAACCAGAAGCTCACGCCCCACGCCAAATCCTCGTCCGTAGACACTTGCCCGGGGTTCTTTACCAACCGGTCGTCGCCAAACAGCCCCTTTGACGCAGCCTCGTAGTTGTAGTGCCAAGTGAGCTGGATATACCCGCGGCCCCAGTACGTTTGGCCAGGCGCGTCTTCGGGCGTTTTGTAGTTTTGCGCGCACCAGTCGGGCAGGTCTTTGCAGTCGTATTCTTCTTTGGCCTGCAAGCCGTCGGACTCCCACAAAATGTTGGCCAAAAACATGGCAGCTTCGCGGGCAGAGGAGATGTCGCCCTTTGGCATTCCGGCCAGGAACGACGTGCATTGCTTGTCGGACGGTGCGGGGTAGTTTAGGCTGATGGCGGCGGACGCTTTGCTCACGGCTTCTTTGAACTTGTCGCACGTGATGCCAAAGTCGCCGCTTGAGCCGCCAGAGTCTCCGCCGGAGTCTCCGCTGGTTTCGGCTTCAGTTGCCTCAGCATCGGTGGCTGCGGGATCAACGGCACTAGCCTCAGGCGTCGCAGTATCAACCGGGGCACTGCTCGCAACATCAGTCGCAAGCGACGTCTCAGCTACATCTGGCACATCACTTTCGTTAGCTGAACCAGACTCCTCAACTGGCAACTCGGATGCCACATCCGACTCAGATTCAGGGAACACACACGACCCATCTTTGCACACAGTTCCCAGGGTGCAATTGGAAAACGCAACCCACTTGTTGTGGTTGCAGAACAATAGCGAGCTCTCGTCGGCGCAAACAATGCGGTCGTGCATGACGTCGCAGTCGTCGCCCTCTTTTTGCTCACTTTGTGGATCAGAGCCTGTACCTTCGGCCTGTGGGCGCGGCAGTGCGTGTGCCATGTGCGTGCTGGCGGCCAAAGCGGCTACCAAGAGCGAACCGGCATTCGAAAGCAAAACCATTATTTAATATTTTGACGCAAGTTGGTTTGCAATAAAAGTAATAAACGATGGAGGAAAACTGATCTTTCCCTGGAAATGAAGGCTTCGGGCGTTATATATAGAAAACTGGAGCTTGCGTGTACGAAGAAGCACAGTGAGCAGATAGGAATAAGGTCGTGTAACCGTCGCACAAACCCTAGTGTTGCACAACATTGCCCCTAATGGACAAACCCCTATGAGCTTTTTCCTGGACCATGGGCACCTTTTCATTTGCTAATATTCCCTTGCCCCATCTTGGCGCAGCATAAGTGCTTTTTGACTGGGTCCTCATTTGGCTTTATTTTGTTGCTAGTGTCTGGCTCGTACTGTTTCTCAGCCTTTCTGTGCAATTCGTTGGTAGCTGGAGGCACGGTGGAGTAACTGCGGATTTTCTCTTGGCAAAAGCAATGTTGTGTAACTGGTTCAATCTTTGGGGCAAACAAGTCATGGCTGTGGTTTTGTGAGGAATAAGTTGACTTGCACTGGAGTAGTTCAATGGATAGTCGAATGTAGACTGGCGCGTTGTTTAGTTGTTTACGCTACAGAACGTCATACTACCGATCAGGCGTACGTTGGGAGAGGAAAGAGACCACAACGGATCGTACTTGGCATGCTAATCGATAGTCGTAATAAATTACGCATAAACAATGGAATCGAAAAAGTGTATGAGCGCATTTGACCACACTATTCCACAAAGATATGTGGGAAATAGTATATGCGAGAGATGATTACAAGGAAATCAAAACCAGGTTGATAAAATAAAGTATTAGCATACACGCTTTGGAACTTTTGAGTATCTGGTATCTACACTAGTTAATACACCGTCGGTACGCGTAGCCTGACTGTTAAAAAGTCAGCAAAAGGTTAGTTGATGCGTCGTGACCAGTGGCTTAAATTAAAAAAGGGCTGACCCCTCGTCCAGTGAGCACAGACATAAAAGCAGGATGAAAAACATTGTTCTCTTCTTTTCTACTCTAGGTTATATACTATACTATTCAGAGCATTACGTACCAATGTCATCAAACGAGCAGCAACCACTGCTTGGAAGCACTCGTAGCAACCCAGACACGGGAGTATCAGCATGGTGGGCGTCCCGCAGCCGCGACGTGCTCTCCTTGCTCACCGTTCTTTTGCTCTTGGGAACCGGACTTGGGATCTGGGTCTACGGCACGCTTCCTACGTCCGACCCATCAGCCCACCCCCACGAATACGCACTCAGCACCGACAACATCCGCCGCCACTTGACCAAACTACTGGAAATCGCTCGTGAGCACAACAACTCGCGGTCAGTAACCACCGGACATGCTGCCAGCGGCTCATATGTCTTGTCACAGCTCGAAAAATACGGAAACTGCGACTCGTATAAACAGCGATTTGTGTCGCCCGTATGGACAGTTACCCAGCCGCCCACGTTACGCGTGCGTGAGCCATATCGAGTGGACTATATACACGAGACGGACTTTGAGCTGATGCGGTACGGCGGACGCAGTGCAAACATCACACACGCACGCATAACAGTGGCTGCACGTGCGTGTGCAGCAAAAGACATTGGTGACGTCAGTGGTCGCGTCGTTGTGGTTGAATCGACAAAAGGATGCTCGTTGTTTGAGGCGGCGTTTATGCTGGAGCAAATGGGCGCCCGCGCCGTAGTGTTTGTCCGAGCAGCGCAATACAAACAGCCGTCGCGAATGCGTGTACGCTTTGTAGAGTGGAAGGAAGGAGACGCATTGATGACAATCCCTGTGCTTTCCGTAACACATTCGGTCGGACAAGTGCTGGCTCATGCATCGCAGGTGGATATTGAAACACACTCGCAAATCGATGAGGTTGAAACATTCAACATACTGTGCGTAGGCCGAACAGGCGATCCACGTAACACGATCGTGGTGGGCGCGCATTTGGACTCGGTCCGTGATGGACCTGGCATCAATGACAACGGCTCCGGGTCATCGTCTATCTTGGAGATCCAGCTCACACTCGCCCGTATTCGGTTTGCACCGCATAACCGCCTCGTGTTCGCGTGGTGGGGCGCCGAAGAAGACGGACTATTGGGATCACGGCACTTTACGCATACGATGGCTCGTAACTGGACCAACAAATGGACGCCCCACGAGCCCCGCATCGAATGGACAGACATTGCTCTCAACCTCAACTTTGACATGCTCGCCTCGCCCAACTACATTGCACTTGTCCACAACGGCACACATGCTCCACACACAACTCGCACAGGATCGCAACGCATCCAGCGGGTGTTTGAAAACTATTTTGCGCGGCACCAGTATGCATATGAGGTTACGGATATGCGGGGCGGATCCGATTTTCTGCCGTTTGTGCAAAATGGCGTGCCGGCAGGAGGCGTGCTAACCGGAGCAGGAGAAGTAAAGTCGATAAAAGAGCGGTTGGTGCATGGAGGACTGGCCCATGCCGCGCTTGATACGTGTTACCATCGGGACTGCGATACGTTGCTCAACATCAACATCGAAGCGCTGCAGAAAATGTCCCGTGCTGCCATGTACGCCGTGTCCACGCTCGCCTCCACCGTTGATCTGCGCGGCTACTTGGCCGGTCAGCCTGAATTCTAATTTATTTAATTAAACTGTCCTCTATAAGCGTAGCCCATGACTTTTGCAAGAGCTGTTTGGGCAGATTCCGTCCAATCAGCACCAGCTTGTACGGCGAAGACTCTGTTAAACCTATTGTGTCGGGGACAACAAATGCATCGTACATTTCGCACACGCCTTGCACTACGACTGTAGCCCGCTCATACTTCTGGTCACTTCCTACCGGCACAAAGTCCGCAACTGCCAACCGCGCCTTCAGTCGCATCACCTGCATCTCCCCGCCTGACTCGCTTCCCGGAACCCGCCCATCCCACAACAGCTCCTGGATCCACCCGTCCACCTGCGACCACTTTACACACCCCGGTGCGCTCAACATCACTGTCCCGATACTCGTATCAATAGAGTGCGCATGCGAACTGGGCCGCATCTCTGGGTCCACATTCGCATACGCTCCGATTCCCAGCACATCTTCTATCGCAACGCGTGCAAACTGCGTATGCAAGATCTGTGCCGCCCCGTTGATCTTGGATACCATATCATCAATCTCCTTCACCTGCTCTCGAGTCGCCAAATCCGTCTTGTTCACCACAACCCGGTCCGCAAACGCCACCTGCCGCTGCGCATCATTGGCGCCATCCTCCCTGTGCTCGCTCATCTGCCTCATTATGTTCTTTGCATCCACCATCGTCACCACCCCGTCCAACCGGATCTCACTTCCCAGCTCCTCATTTGTCCACAACATCGATGCCACCTGCCCTGGATCCGCCAACCCCGTCGTCTCCAGCAATATATAATCAAACCTGCCCTTCCGCGCCATAAGCGCTTCGATGGCTTTCAGTCCCTTGTCCTTTACGGTGCAGCACAAACATCCGTTCTTCAAGTCGAGCCATTCTTCGACCGTGGCGCCGTTGTGCGACGATGTGAGCGACTGGTCGATGCCTTGCGAGTCGCCAAACTCGTTCATTATTACGGCGATGCGCTTGCCGTGCTCGGCGGTTAATATGTAGTTGAGCAACGTTGTTTTGCCGGCGCCGAGGTACCCTGTCAGAATGGTAGCAGGGACTATTTTGTCCGATGTTTCTGCTGCTTTGGATACTTCAACCACGGGCTCGGTCGGCTGTACAACATCTGGAGCTACACCGCCCACGTCAAGCAGCTCGGGTATATCCTCATCCATTTCTAAATTCAAACACTACCAAAATACAAAAGAAAAAAAGTAATTCCAAAAAAGAAAAGAAGAGAAAGAAAAAAACTAGGGCGGCATTTCAAACACAAAGTAAATTCTATGACGTCACCCTGCGTTTAGCAAATAAACATTAATTGCCTCCACCCCAACTAAAAAAGCCCGTACGTGCCGTCTTTTCCTCAGCTACCGGCGCTCCGCCGCCGCCGCGCATGGGCTTGGCAATGCGGCTGAACCGCAGCACGCTCGCCGCCGGTGCCACCCGCTCCTGGCCCCGCATGCTCTGCATCTCCTCTGCCTTGCGCTTCCACGCCTCGCCCTGGCTACTCGCGTCTTGCAACCGACTCTCCAAATACGCAATACGTTCCGTCCGTGCCACCAGCTTGCGCTCGCCCAGCGCCACCTGCTTCTTCAAATCGGTGTTTTGCACAACCAGCTCCTTCTGCATAAGCGTCAGCTGCGCAACGTTCTTCTCCAAAAGTTGCATACGCTGGGGCTGGCTTGGGCTGCGACGGCTCAGCTGCGCGTTGTGTGCGCGTTGCTCGTCCAGTGCCATTTCCAGCTCGATGATCTTTTCACACCGCGATTGCACGTCGCGCATTAGTGATTTGCGCATCGTGTCGTACTCGAGGATGCGTTGCGCCATCTCGCGCCGCATCGTGTGCATTTCGCGCTCTTTGAGCATCGCGTGCTCGGTTGCCGCCGTCACGTCGCCCGATCCGGCTGCGTCGCTCGGAGCACGGCGCTCGAGACGTGCCGCCAGCTCCGTGTCTTGCTGCTCGAGCCGAGCCATCAGCTCGCGGTTCTCTGCACGCAGCTCACGCTGTGCGGTCTGCGCCTTTACGAGCTCATCCTGCTTGCGCTGCAAATCCGTCTGCGCCGCCTCAAGCTGCGTCTTTTGGCTGCTGAGCTTGTTGCTGTAATGGTCCTCGAGCTTCTGCCGCAGATCGTTGATGGTCTCCGAGTCCCGCGTGCTCTGCTGCTCGTCCGCCACAATCGACTGCTCGAGCATCTCCTCGTACTCGGCCATCAGCCGCTCGTACTTGCTGTCAATGTCTGTGCACTGCGCTACCAGATCAGTGTTCGTCTGCTTCAGCTCGTTGAGCCGCGAGTCGCGCTCATCAATCGTGTCGCGCGCCTCGTGCAGCTCGCGCCGCATCTGCATGATCATCTCAACCTTTTTGCTGTCGTCATCGCCTGCCTCAACCAGCGACCGTAGCAGATCGCCCATGCCAGCCTCGTGCCGCGATACTGCCTTGGCCGAGTCCATGTCACTGAGCATGGCCGCCACTCGTGCTGCGCGCTCAGCTTCCTTGTCTGCCGCATCAGGCGACGAAACCCGCATCTCGCTGGCCATCGCCTGCAGCTTCTCAATCTCAGCGCTCTGCTCGCGCCCGGCCTCGGCCATGCTCTCGATTGTCAGCTCAGCCTCACGTTGCGCAAACAAACTCTTCTCCAGATCCATCCGCAGCTGCGCCGTCTCGGTCGCCAGCCCTTCACTGCGTCCGATCGCCTCCTGCGACTCGCTACGCAGGTACTCTAGCTCCTCGCGCATGGCTGCACACTCTCGGGCTGCCGCCTGCAGCTCGTGGTCTCGATCTGCCAGCACGTCGTTGAGCTCGTTCTCACGCCGCAGAAACTCCTCACGTTCGTCCTCGCTCATCACAATGGTCGGCGACCCTGATCGCGACCCCAGCTCCGACATCAGCGACTCGTGCAGCAGCGTCGGCGTGGGCGAGCCCACGCGCATGCTGGTGGGCGTTGGGCTCTGGGGCGGAGCCGAGTTGCCTACTCCCGCACTCACCGAGCTGCGGCTCATCGATGCACGCGGCGTCGACGCCCGCGCCGCGCTGCTTTTGGCCGATGGCGTCATCGCTGGTGCCTGCTTGTCTTTGCCAACCACTCGCTCCCACGTAACGTAGTTGTCGCTGTCAACCATGCCGCCAGAGCGCCAGATCTTAACTTCGCCCTCCAGCGCCGTCGTGTACGTCTGAAACGACACACACTGCGCCCGCGTCTTTTTGAGCATGAGCTTGAGCTCTGCCGGGCTAAAGTCCTGATTGACCTTGGCCTTGTTCTTGATCGACTTTGCCCGCATGCCAAACCGCAGCGTGCCCACGGTCTCGGCCGCATTAAACGATGACGGTGAGCAGTTGATGATCAGCGTGGTGCGCGAGTTGCCACCCAGCGACTCTTGCAGAATACGCGTCAGCTTTGAGTCGCGGTACGGAATATGCGTGGACTTGCCGTCCGTAAGTGCGTTGATCACCATGCCCAGCGCTGACAGTGACTTGTTGATCTTCTTGGCCTCTTCGAGCGTCTGTCCGGTAGCACCCGTTTTGCCGACCTTTTCCGAGCCAGCCAGATCCACCAAAAACAGCCGGCCCATCTTGGTCTTGCCGCTGACCGTGTCCTTTTGCTCAATCGTGATCTGGAATATGCTGTGACTGCGTGAGCTCTCGGCATTCATGTTTGTGTATGCGACAACGCGATTCTTGGCACCCTGTCGCATCACCTGGTACACTTCGTCGATGCTGCTGACAAACACTTCCATCAGACCCTTGACGTACACGCCGTTGGCCTTGTCCTCGTGCACTGGCAGATTGGTCTCGTCTGGGTTTAGCAGATCGCGGATCCGTTCCATGTAGATCTCCATGTACGATGCCTTGACCATATACTCCACGGTTGGCGGCGACTCGATGATCTGCCCAAACACGCCCTCGACAATCCGTGGCGTAATCCCCTTTAGGCTGTCGTTGTCGATGTCGGCACCCATCATTGTAAACGTCTTTCCCGATCCCGTCTGGCCATAGCAAAAGACGGTGCCGTTGTACCCGTTGAACACGTCTACACAGGGAGATACTTCATAAGCACAAAACCGGCCCGTATTACGGCTTCCATAGTCTGCTGAATAGACTTACCTTCAAGCGTGTCGCGGATAGCATAGTTGTATATCTGGGGCTGGGTAGAGTCAATTCCAAACACGCGGTCAAAGGTAAACGACCCAGTGTGCTCATCGCACTATATAGCAAAACAAACGGGCACAAGTTAGCCTCAAATTACTCCCTCTTGCGCAGTTTATAATAGAATACGTACGCTTAGACGAACAGTCGACTCATCCTCGAGCTCAATGACCGAGGTTCCGCCAGATTTCTTTTCAAGGGAATTGGGCGGGCGGAACCGTGCAATGACCTTGATGTTGTTGTCCTGGGACATTTGATGTCCAAATTGCAGTGCTGCAGCTGCACGCTAAACAGAAAATAAACAGATAATTATGTGTATGCTAGAGAAAGAACAAAATAAAAATAAAGACGGGGAGATTTTATTTTTGTATCCAATTTTCTTTATGCGGGGTGATCATGTGTGGTTCTTGGTCTGCCTGCGGCTGCGCAAGTCACGGACCATTGCGTCATTAGAGTCGCATAGAGCCGAATACGAGCACGAGCACATGAGGGACTGGCTGATAGTGCGCAAAGTAAGCGACCAGCGCTCACACCGCTTCCGCACAGTACCATCAATGAGATCCGACCTCCGGATCCGAATAGCATGCTCCCACCCGTACCGAGCCTCTCCAGTCATCAGCACCAGACTACGAGGCTGCAAATCCACCGTTGTAAAGCAACTGGCGCCCGGCTTGCGAAAGTCCATCTGCACAGGCGTGCCCAGCGAGACAATAACAAGCGTGTCGGTAAACGCAGTATGGCTGTCTGTGTGGAAGGCGATTCCGGAGCCTGGCGGATACCGCTGGATGGTCAGTTGGTCGGGCTGGCATGTATATGAGGGCACAACGGTGCGAATGCGCTCAATGTATGGGTGGATCCATGTGGGCAGCTCGAGCGACGCTGCCAACGATGCATCGCCCACATGCTTGGTGTGATAGTCGAACGAATGTCCATAGTGCTTGACAAACCGGTCTTGAATTTTGAACCACTTGTCGCTACGCTCATTGTTTTGCGTACCACGCAGCTCACGCTCCTCGTCGTCCCGAATACTTTGCATAATCAGTCGCTCTTCACTTTCGGTGATAAAGTCTGGAACATAAAACAATCCACGACTCTCGTCAAGTACCTGACTGCTTTGTGGCTCGTGGTCGGCTAAACGAGCAAACTGCACATGCGTAAGAAACTCTATAAACAACAGTTTGCCGCCAAACGCACTACATGGCTTCTCATGTACAGCATCGTATGCAATTTTGGCCTCGTCGCCGCTCCGAAAGCGCGCAAAACTAAATGGTTTGTTGTGTTTGAGGACGACGCGCTCAAAGCCAGCGAATGCGCTAAACACTTGCTCGAGGCGGGAGCTGGTCGAGCAGCCGGCGGCACCGAACCCCAGATTTATAATGCACAGGGTTTTGCGGGGCTGTGGGTCGAACAAGTGGGCGGTTGATTGCAAGTTCTCTGAGCGCAGAAACGCAGCATATGCGTCGGTGCGGTGCTTGTTGAGCCGGAACTGGGCTTTGCGTTCACGTCTCGAAAGTGGTTCGTTGTCGCTCTGTGGAGCTGAGTGTTCGCTGTCGCTGCTCAGATCAAGAGCAGCAAACGGCGCGTTGTGCAGATCTGGTGAGCTCATAACGTGGTAATATAGGTGGCATAAAACATCAATAGTTAAACTGTAGAAATCGTAAGTTTATTAAATGTTTTTCAGCACCCTTTTTGAGCACCTGATTTACCAAGCCATGGCTCGCCGGCTCTCCGAGCCGCGATCAGGCCAGAGCAAAACGGATGGCAAAACAGATGGCAAAAAACAGAGCCGTTAGTAATTGGCATGTTTAACGAGTTCCGCATTTGTCAGGCATGACTAATGCAGCACTAATAAAAAAAGCAGTTAAAAGGGGAGCAGCCCCTGCAATCTGCCAAGATAAAGCATCAAAGAATGTCTTTTCCACGGTCCTTTTATTTCATCTTGATTCCACTAATAGCATTTATGCTTAGCCGAGCACTCTCCCACTTGCGCACCATGACCAATCCCACTATGCCCGTGTATTTTGTAAGCCACGGCGGACCCAATCTTTTGGACGACACCGAGTACCCGCCCACCGGATCAATTGGCCGAGGCCTGCGTGCTATTGGCGACGAGATCCGAGCCCTCGAGCCCCGCGGCATGGTCGTGGTAAGCGGGCACTGGGAAGCCGGCCCGTCGTCTCTTCAAGTAAGCGGCACAAGCGAGCAGCCCCTGATCTACGACTTTTACGGGTTCCCTGCCTCTTATTACAAACAACAGTTTCAACATACGGTTGATCCGCAATTAACTAGCAAAGTGGCAGAGTTGTTCAAGGCACGCAACATACCCATTGAAACAGTGGCTCGTGGCCTCGATCACGGCGCATGGGTCGTGCTGAAAAAAGCCGGGCTGGCCAACGCTCCGTTCCCCATAATCCAGCTTTCTCTGTACAAGAACGACTCGATGGACATGCATGTGCAGTTGGGCGAGACACTAAAGTCGCTGCGCAACGAGGGCATTGTGGTGGTAGGCTCGGGCATGGCCGTCCACAACTTGCGCGACTTGTTTGGCTCGCGGAGCACAAGCGTGCGGCCGTATGTCGAGCCGTTTGACAAGCAGATCGAGCAAGCCGTTTTGGGCCCGTTGAGTGAACGCAAGGAGGGTGTTTTGCAGCTGGCAAAGTCGAAGATTTTGCGGCAGGCACATCCGACGCTTGAGCATCTTATGCCGTTGCACGTGGCGGTGGGTGCGGCAGGAGATCAGTCCAAGGCGACTAAAATGCTGGAAGCGTATCAAGTGTCAATGAGCTGGTCGTGCTATCGGTTTGACTAGATTTTATTTGATTTTATTTGATTAAATACTAGTTTGCCACAGTAGACGTATTTCCACGCCACTTGGGCGAGTCATCCATGTGTTTTACCGGACAGGTGTTTGACATTCATAAAAGTAAATAAACCCGTTTTATTCAGTTATTTATGTGTATTTTTCAGTCTGTTAGAAAAGGGTGAGGCGGCTTGGTCGAAATTGATCAGTACTGAGCCATCCATTGTTTGTAAACAGCAATTGTAAAAATCCAACACCACAAAACTAAACGAAAAGAGAGCAAAAATGCGTATTTTTCCTCTCTAATATTTTATAATATAATCGCGTATATACTAATACATGTCATTTGCGTTTACACCCGAGGAGCAGTCACGCGTCGAGGTGGCGGCGTTTCTCGGAATCCATCTTGATCCAATCGGCTATGTGGATCTCTCGACGATTATAGTATTGGGCACTATGTACTTTGTCGAGTTCATTGCCCTTTGCTACCAACTGCATAACCGCGACTATTTGCCGTTACGAGTCAAAAACGTGCCCGTAATGTGCTCGCTGTATGTTGGCGGCGTGTCATGGCTTCTTGGCGACATATTCACCGGCGGTCTTGTGCATTTGGGCCACAGTGCGGTTTTGAGTAGCTGCAAGTTTACCGTGATCTGGCTGCGCATCTGCATCGGCGCCTACTACGTAACCTCCATATTCGCCCTGCGCTGCTATTCCCTCTACTATGTGTTTTGCAAAGGAAAGGCGTTCAAAGGTCGCATTATGCTGGTGAGTTTGGGAGTGGCCGGACTTTCGATTGTCGCATTTGGGGTTATTTCAATGTTTTTGCCCACACGAATGACGGTGGAGTATGAGGAGATATTGGATATGTGCAACTACAATCGCACGTATGTGTTGTGTGTGTTGGTGGTGATTTGGACGATTTGGGCGTACACGGCAGTTATGAGCTGGAAGATGCGCAAAATTCCGTTTTGCTTTAACGAACGCGTGGAGATATTCACGTCATTTGGTATACTTTTGATTGTTAGTTTGCTCAACAGCGTGTGTTTGCTGGTGATTAGCGTTTACCCGGCGTCGTTGGGCTGGCGGACAGCGCTCTTGTATACAAATCATGTGGGCGCATCTGTAGGGTACTGGGTGGTTATGTGGGAGCCCACATATGCGTGTTTGTTCCACCGCGATGAGTATTTGCAGTACTGGATCAACATTCTTAAAGAGGACCAGATGGAGCGCGAGTACGAGTACTCGACCAATATGAACACCGACACGACGTTGAACTTGATCGAGTATCCGGACATTCCGTTCAAACCGAATAGCACACATGGTTCTACACTTGGGTCGACGAATATTAGTGACATTTACACAGCCGATCACGGTAACTAGGGTTTATTGCTGCAGTTAATAAAATTGGGTAACCTATGGTTCGGGCGCTGTGGCTACCCAGTAGTACGCGTTGGAAGCAGAGTTCCCGTCGTCGTGGCTCGATATACGAGCAATGCGATCAAGCGTTGCGTTCTTGTCAACCACAGCATATGTAAGATCGATGATTTCACGCCATGCATCGGTTTGCGCGTTATCAGCTACGCGTTGCAAATACGGGGCCCAGATCTTCTCAATCCACGCTCGCTTGATAAGCAGCGCTGTGGCCGGTGTGTATGGCAAAAACTGGATCCCGTAGATATACTCTGGATTATTTCCAAAAAACGTCGCATAATCTGCTTTGCTCGACCACAAAATGCCCACCACCGCCTTATCGCACGAGTACTCGTGGGGATAGACATTGCATATGTCATCCACATGCCAATATGTGCGTGCCGTTCGTGCCTCGAGCTGCAACACACCTCGTATAACATGAGCGATTTGGGGACGCCGAGTGGCCAGTGCATATAAATATGCAGCATAATATGCGTTGATGGCTTCGGATGTTGACTCTTGGTTGCGCGAATCGGCAAATGGAAACAGACCGGCCGCCCATGAGTTGCCCTCATATATGTCAAAGCACCGCAACAGCGTGAACGAAGTGTCTTTAGTGTTTAGATTGCAGTAGTCGCGGGCAAATATGTCGAGTGCATCGCGGTGGCAGGTGGCCCACTCGGGGTGCAGCTTGGCCAGTACTGCGGCGGCGTACACAAAGTATCCATAGTGGAAGTGGTGGTCGTTGTACCGGCCCTGCCCAAAGTCTGCATGCGCATCACATAGTCCAGAGCTGCTGACAATGCCGAACCACTCGGTGTCATATACCAGCGGGTTGCTGTTCGAGCCATTGAGCCATGGCTCGAACCACTCTGCCACTTGCTGCACAGCCATATCACGGCTGTGTGGGTCATCCACCTCGTCGGCAATTAGTGCAATACGTGCGGCGCGGGCAAGCGCTTTGCCGAAAAAGTACGGATCCGGAGGCAACACACTGTCAGCCAGCGCACAAGCGTCGATGGCGACCAGCTCACGTAGCTTCTCCTTGTGCTGGGCACAAAGTTCTGTTTGTCCGGCGAATCCAAGCGGCTCAATCGGCTCACACCATTGCCATTTCGTGCCGCGGGCCACACGCAATGTGCCTTTACTCGACCAATACGAGCCCACATCGTCCATCCACTCTGCATTTAACACATGCTGGTGGTGCGGCTGTGCACACATGAGCAAATCGCCCGAACCACGCACCTTCCACGCAATGGAAAACTCGGCAGTTTCGTTTGTTGCATTTATGCTGACGTCACCCCCGATTGGGATTGCGGTGCGGGCGGATAAGAGCGCAGAGATGGCGGATGCTCCGTTGGCAACCAGGGCCAAACGCACGGCGCCCTGCATGGGGATGGATGACTCGAGCCCTGACATTCCACACTGACGTAGCACAACATTGCTTTCGCACCACATGAGCCATGTTGAGCCGTTGTTGAGCTGTACTATGGTTGAGCCTGGCGCATCGCCTGCACAAACGCCAATGATAGCGTGTATGGTCGAGAGCTGTATAACAGTCGGGGCTTCCAAAACTATGGTGGCAAACACCGCGCCTTTGACCAACGGCACATTGGCCAATACACTGCCCTCATATCGCACGGTGACTGACACGCTGTCGTATGCCACTACACGGCGTGTGCTTCCTGTCATATCCATGCGCCAGTCGTCGTGCCACGCTGATGCGACAAACGTATTGGCGTGCATTGCGGTTGGCGCACATACTACAAGGCTCTCGTTGACACTCTTTATCATATACGGGCCCATTACAATAGGCTGGTCGCCGCTTTCGACGATCAGGTTCTGCCACCATGCGTTTGTCGGAATGGGCGCTGTTGCCAGCTTTGCGTCCAGCAGACGTGTGTTGACTTTGTACGAGTTTGCACCTACTCGCCCTGCCATTATTTTCTGCGCATCGCTTACTGACCACGCCTCGCCAAGTGCCATACTTGGCTCGCTTTCTGTCTGTGACGCACGCCCTGTCTCCAGTCCAACTCTGCTGGATCCAGAACCATGCGCTTCATGTGGCGTTGCAAACTTTTGCGCTAGCTTTCGGATCCGATCTGATAATGGCATTATAACCTTTAAATTTATGTGGAGAAACAAAAGAGATAAAGTTCTTTTACCCCACTTGTTTATTTATGGCTGCTTTTCACCTAATTTTATTATTGCATGTGTTGGTTAGTTTGAGGTAATCTGGATTCACAACGACAAATGAGCAACACGCCAGCAAGCAGACGCGGGGCTGCGCAGATATTTGTCGAGGTGCAGGCGCCGCACCAGGCACGGACAGCCGAGTCTTCGAATGGGCTGCACACGAGTGGAATGACGCGGACACAGCTCGCTTCGGCGTCGCCGCAGCCTACGACACGTACAATCGACCACATACACAACGAGACAGTGCGGCGGGCACCGCCAGCTACGTGGGACGCACAGGTAGCAGAGTTTCTGGAACGACTCGGTTCGGCCCGAGTGCTAGGACTGGAGAGTTTGAGCGTATGGCACGGCGAGATGGCGCGGCTACATGTGCCGGCGGTGGCAGGGCACGAGGCAGGGGCGCATGAGTTTCTGCAATTTGTGGGGCAGCAGCTGGCGGCAAACACGGCGCGGACTGGCAACTTGGCGTGGGCAACGTTTCATATGGTGGCGGGGCTGCGGGCGCTGAAAACAGTGGACTTTACGGCAGACGCCGACCCTGCATTGCGCAGCCTGGTGTTTATGGTTCGTGTCTCGTGGCGCGCCCTGGGAATGGCCCGTGCACGGCTTGATCGGGCCCTGGCTGACCGACCAATCGCATCCGGGACCGTGGATCTGCTCGTAGACAAGGCCCGTGCGCAGGACGACATGTCCGACACGGCGCGTCTGGGCGAAGTGAGGGCACGTGCATTTGTGCAGACGCAGGCAGACACGGCGCCGTTGTACCGGCAGGCGTTGCATCACGCTGTGCTGACGGCGTCGCGTCTGGATGTGCGACGTACGCCGGCGCAGCATGCGTTGTACCATGAGCTGCTGGCGTTGTTGGTCTCTGTGTTTGCGCCACAAGTACTGGAGACGCAATCGGATGCACCAAGCAGTGTGCTGTCCTCCGATATGATGGAGCGCGTTGGCCCGTCGTCGGCGTTCAACGTGGCGAGCACGCAGGCCGAGGAGCTCGTACATGCGCTGCTATTGAACAGCCTGGCCGAGCCAGATCCCGCGCAGGGCCTCGTGCAGGGCATGTACTCGTACTTGTTTGCCCGGCCAAACGCGCCAAGCACATCACATGCGTCGCTGCTTGTGCTGTTGCTGCTGGTTGCGCAGCGTGCGCCCAATCCGTTTTTGCAAGCGCTGTCTGGGCTGCGTGATCTGCCCGACGGTGCGCCTCGCGTGGACACACGAGTGCCGTTTCGCCGGTTGTTCGACAGGCTTGTGGCAGAAATTGCGTCGGTCGAGTGGACAGTGCTGTTCCATATTATGGTTGCACGCAACGAGGCGTTTCGCACATATGTGTTGGCACGTACTGACCCGGATACGCTGGTCTTGCCGTTGCTGCGATGCATCAGCCAGGCCACGACGCTGTCAACCGACTCGGCAAAGACACCTGCAAAGAGCCCTGATCCAGCACATATCTCGGATGCAGGGCCCAGCCGGGGCGAGCAACTGCGGCGCGGGGCACAATTGCCGTACGCGGTGACGGTGGACACGGTGCCATACGTGCACGTATACTTGTGGATGGGCATTCTGCTGCAGCTGAGCGGGGACATGCAGTATGTTGCGCAGCTGCATCGCACACGTGTCGAGTTCTGGGCGGCGCCGCAGCCGCTGCACGGGCAGGCGCTGGGGCAGTGCGTGGCGCATGAGATGCTGCGCGTTCTGCAGCTCAATTTGTCGACAATACGAGACAGTCATGTGCATGATCTGGCCCTGGCAACCCTGGCGAGCATGCTGAACGGGGCCGTGCATGTGACGGCGGCGCTTGCCCAACGGCTGGTTCGTGTGTTTGAGGCGATTCTGCGGCGACATGTGCGGCTCACGGCGTTGTCGCAGTGCACATCGATGGAGGCGGCGGAGAGCACAGTATATGTGCATGCGCTGGCATCTTTGTTGTCTGTGTTTTGTCGGCTGGCGAATTCGGACAACCCAGAGTTTGTGTACGCGCTGTTGCAGGCGCGCGAGGCCCTTGCTACATTTACCGTTCAGTCTAATGAGAGTCTGGCAGCGCAGCGGGCGGCGTCGGCGTCGGCGGAGCTGCAAATGCGGGTTGCGTATTTCCATGCACACGTGGCAGCTCTGTCCAATCCGCAGCCGCGCGATATCCTGCGCATGATCGAGACCGTATTAGAGCCTTCTGCGAATACACTGCGTGTGGATTTCTCTGCAATTGTGCCGAGCCCCGTCTTGTGGACTGCGTTTATGCTGCCCCTCGTGTGGGAGCTGCTGTTGTCGGCGCCTGATCCGTGGATCTGTGAATCACCCGCCCCGTTGCTTGACGAATTCGAGCACCTTGTACTCTAACACCACGGCGACTCAAAGCAAGTTTATGTGTGCTTGCAGATTGTCGAGACGAATTTGAAATATTCACATATATCATGCGGGCTATATGCCAGGTCCATGGCAGGTTGCCAGCCTTGCCTATGCCATTCCTAAAAAGAATATATTCTATATTTGTTAGTGCATTGGGCATTTCTCTGCATTTAGTTGTGGGTGTGGATTTCAGGAGGATGTTTATTGCAAAATACAATTGTAAAAGCTAGCACTGTTAGCTTTGTTGACATTGCTAGTAATCTGGTGCTCGCTGTCCGTTGCTAGCACCGATAGCTTTGTCAACGTTGCTTGGTCGGGTGCTACTTGGTCATGTGTTTCTCGATGATGGGTACCAAACGAATATAAGAAGAGAACTTGTTAGACAGAATAAAACCTTGAAAAGAAGGCCCCGCTTCCATATTTGCTGCGGGGCAAGGCTTGCATTTGCCCTCTCAGGACAGGTGTGATGGCTTGTGGGCGTTGTCACATGACTTCCACCAGACGCATAGCATTTGTGGTTTCTCAAACCACTTGGGCAAATCAAGCATTCAACCAACTTGTTGTCAAGCACTACGTGGGTTTCCTCCTTTCCTCATTTATACGCGAAAATACTTGAACATGAAGTGTGTATCCATTTTATTTTTGCATAGCCGCCTCGATGGATACGGCCAGTAGCTGGATATTCGAACGGAAGCTCTGGATTCGCACGCGTTGGTGCAAGGGAGAACGCGAATGGAGGATGGATGCTAGGGAATGGATTCGCCAGCTTTCTTTTCTGCACGAGTGGAGAGTTTGGTCGCTTTTTTTGCGGGCATTCAGAAATGCCAGGTTTTTTTGCAATTGCGAAATCCGTGGCATCCCTCAATCCGCAATCCGCAGCCTCCAGTAATTGACCTGCCAGAGGTCATAATGTGCAGACAGCCTCTCCAAAACTCTAGCGCATTCCAACCCCCGAAACATCACTAAACACTTGCACTCTAACAAATAGGCTTGAGATCTGCGAATTTTCGGGATACAAGATCTACCCCAGCCGCGGACGTCTCTACGTCACGTCGGACAGCAAAACTCACCGTTTCCTGAGCTCCAAAACCGAGTCGCTGTTCAAGCAGAGAAAGAACAACCGCAGCCTCTTGTGGACGGTCACGTACCGCAAGGTCAACAACAAGGGCGTAAAGGGCGAGGTTGCCAAGAAGCGCACGCGTCGCGCGGTAAAGTACAACCGCGCTGTGGTGGGTGCGTCGTGGGACGCAATTAACGCGCGTCGCACAGAGACGACGGCGGTGCGTGCTGAGGCTGTTGCCAAGGCCAAGGCACTGCGCAAGGATGAGGCTGCTAAGAGAAAGGCCCGTGTCGCTAAGAAGAGCAACTAAGTAGTGTTTCTGTGGTTTGTAATTGAGCATATCTAAAAGCAACCTTTTATTGAAACTTGTTCATAATTGAGCATAACCAAAGCAACTATATTGAAACCAAATGCTTAGATGAATTCTTCTTTTTCCTCAATGATCTCCTCAATGATCTCCTCAACGATCTCCTCGACCACAAAGTCCTCGCTGTCAGCAGCAATAGGCAGCTTGTATCCGGCAGCCAATGCAGTGTCGTTCTCGGCAGCCAACAGCTCGGCATCGGCAGCATGCAAGCGGTGCTCGTCTTGCTCGTCAAAGAAGCGCAAGTACGACTTGAGGTCCTTGCGGATCTTTTGCTTCTTCTCCTCAGACAACAATGACTGCGGGCGCGGGTGCCACAAGAACTGCTTAAAGTCCTCTGTCGATATTTTGCAGCTGGCCCTTAAAGTCCCACACAATATAGCCCATGTCGGCCAATTGGTGCCATGCCAACGCCGACATGACCATGTAACGACCGCTCGGATCCCACTCCAGCTCAGTGATGTTGTAGTGCTTGGCCGACTCGAGCAACGAAATGGCGTCGCCCAGGTTGCCGCTCTTGGTGGCCGCGGTTATCAGCCTATATAAACTGCAAGAGAGCCGACCAGCTGCTGGTTAACCGCCTGAGAGAGAGGTTCTCACAAGACGATGTGTTTATTCTCGGCAACTGGGGGGCGTCTATGACCCGGTACCACGAGCCAATTCGTGGCAAGGGCTGGCGGACACTGCTGAAGCGTGGCAGGTTTACGGTGTATCTGATCAACGAGCATCTGACGTCATCTTTCTGTTCGACCTGCGAGGAGCGTATTTCGACGTTCCTTAATGTCCAGAATCCTCGGCCGTTCCGGCGTACGAGTCGTCCGGTGGTAAAGTGCCATGGGCTCCTAGGCTGCACAAGCCAAACATGTGTGGAGTTCAAAGGCAATTACTTGGGCCAAAAGAAGAACGAAAGCGAGGGAGAAAAGAAAGGCGGCATTAAGCGGCGGTTGTGGAATCGGGATTTAGCAGCAGTGTTGAATTTCAGAAGCATTCTATTCAGCTTGCGGGAAACAGGAACGGTCCCTCTTCGTTTCCAGCGCAAGACCACGGCTCGCAAGACCACGGCTCCAGCCCCTAACCCGTCGTAAAACTTTCCAAACTGTTAAAGCTGGTGGGCCAACTTTTCGTAGGAGGCCCACAAAACCAGAACACACATTCCCCCTTGAAAGAGGAGCCATAGTGTAAACACTGTTTCAATATTAAGATAACTCTATATCACATTAAAATAAGGAGTATATTTTGGTTGGAATGGATTTCCATATGTCTTTTACAGAGTGGGGGTTGACTCGAGGCGCTTGATCGATGGCCGAGTGACACGTGACGATTTGCGCACTTTTGCGTCCAAAGTTTCGAGAATTGGCATCGGCTCAGGCGAAGCACACACAGCTTTTCTCTTGCGCGCACGAGTAGCCCGTATTGGACCTGTTGCCCGGACCGCATCGCTTTGTGCACTTTGCGCGTGCCGCGGCGAGCACATGTACGGCAGCCGGCATTTGGGCAGCTCCACCAGAATACGCTTGCGCCGTGCGTTGTCGCGACACGCAGACTCGCAGAACCACGGCGAATCAGCACTAATGTGTGGAATTCCATTTGGATGGCACACCTGGTGGTACGCACGATGGCATCCGTCGCAGTGCGCCAGTACGTTGTCACACTCGGAAAAGTCCTGTTGACATACTTGGCAGAACGTCTGCAGGACAGGCCGCACTCGTGTTTCGAGCGCCTCGTCGGCAAAGCTCTTGAGGTTCAATCGCGGCATCTTGGACGCAAAGCCGTATCCTTTGTAGTCGCATCCGTGTTTGTTGCACAGAGTGCGCTTTCCCCAGGGCCCGGGCCGCCAGTTGATGCCCTCGGTCGTCCCGCAGTACCGGCACCAGTCCACGCCGTTCTGCGACAGCTCCTCGAAGACCGTTGGCCGCAGGCTCTCCCGTGTCGCCGCTGTAACTGTCTCCACACATGATTCGCCGCTAAGCGATGCCGTGTCCGAGTCACTACAATTTTAGATTATTTAGCTCCACACTTTAATAAGCTAACGCTTAGTCCACACTACTTTAATCAGCATGCTCAGCTTGGATGTGCTTATGCAGCATGCTGCAGATGCCCACGCATAGTGCGGGCAACAAGCGAAATAAGAAGAGGGAGAAAAATAGAGACAATCCCCTCCCGCGCCAGCCAAACAATGCTCGAGCAATACACGAAGCATGCACGAATTTACTCGCCAGGCGAAACTTCCGCTGTCAAATATGAATTCGAGACACTTTTTCCTCCCACATGCACGCACGCACTCCTGGGTGCATATCAGAGGTCCGGTTTCCTAAACGACGATCATGCCACAGGACCAGAAATGTCCGATCATCAGACGTGATACTTACCATTCATACTGCGACTTTGCCTGCTCAACATGCGCCGACAGCAACAATGCCTCCTTGGCCCGCAGCACGTCGTCGCTGTCGCAAGTGACGGTGGCCGCCGGCGACGGCTGCCGTGGGCTCGCCGCACACACCGCATCGATCTCGCCCCACACCGAGCGGCCCTCAGTGCCCTGCAGATCCGCAAACAGAGCCAAATCGGCATCCGACTCGAGCCCCTCGAGCCCGTCGCTGGGCATCGCCGGCGCCCGCACGCGCACATCGTCCATGTCGCTGACCGGCGTCAACTGCGGTGTCTCGTGCCGTTGCTCCGGAGTGAAAAACACATCATTGATAATCTTCTGCTTGTTGCTCGACGTCGACAGCCCCAGCAGCATCTCCCACGGCAGCGCGGCCAGCATCCACGGCGGCGCCAGCTGCGCCGCTACGGGCCGTGGTGCCACCACCGGGCTGCCATTGTCGCCGCGCTGCCCCATTGTCTGCACTGGCAAACTGCCCCGGGCCCCCGTCTGCGGCAATGTCATTTGTGCTGCTGCTGCCAGCGTAGCTGCTGTCGTCACCGCCGACGACGTGGCAGACATCGCTGCCATGGCAAACGCTGATGCTGCGGCTGCATTGCTGTCGGTCACGCTGCCGTCGATGCCAAGCGAACTGCTCCGCTGTTGCGTGTCAAACGCGTATTGGCCCGCTGCGCCTGCGTCAATGGTGGCTCTGCGGTGCCCGCCCGGGTAATGTCCGCCCAGTCCGCCCATATGCGGCTTTGCCAGCGTATTTGTCGAAAGCATTGTCTGACTCTGAAAGAAAAATAGCACAAGGATGAAGAAAGAAGGGATATGAAGAGAACGAGAAGAAGAAAAGGGGAGTGTGGCCCGGGGAGAAAGCAGGTCACGTAAAATATTCGCTCGAGTCCTCGCCTGCAGTAAAAGACGCAACCGCTTTTATATCCACGAATAAATAGGGATAGCAAGAAGCACCCTGGTAATAAATCAAGTCTTTGGCCCAGCCACAGACGCTACTATCGATAAACGCTAGCCGTATATAAACGCTAGTCTTATATGAACGCGCTGACTCTGGCCAGCTAAAGGGTCTGCTTGGAAACTCAACCGTATGATAATATATCCTACCCAACAGAAACAGTGCTCTGATATGTGATAGCCAAGAGTGCTTGGGAAATGGCCGTGCACGCAAGAAGATAAAAATGTTAAAATTGGATAAACGCAAAAGAAAGAATTGTCGTGCATCTCTTTCGTTTTAAGCCGTCAAGCCGCTTCTTTCTATGCGAACACCCGAACACGCTTGCACTGGCCGAGGGGACAAGTGATGTCCCTTGTTTTTAAACGACTGCTTTTGGCCAGCATGCGCAAAAATAGTTCTGGGAAAATGTCTATAGGAGGGGGCAAGCGACCCCTACGTCTCTGCCTTGGCAGCTGCCGATTGGCCCAAACTGTGCATACTTGTGCTAAAAAGAATATCATCCTTTGCGGGCACAAGCTGTGCGCATATACAGCACTCGTTTTTTGCACTGTGGAGGCAGACGCGGGCTGTCTTGGCGCTGCTATGCCTGTCACCTGCTCTCTCAAAGTCCCGCTCTGTCAAAAGCCCTGTCCGCTCACCATGTCTCTCAGTAAGCAAGACGCACTATAAATAACGCCTAGAAAGAAGGTTCACCCCCGGATCAGCCGACATTTGTGACTTTTAGTCCGCCCTTGACCCCTGTCCCCACGAGACCGCTTTTTATTGGTCCCAGGTGCACCCACCCCGTCCGACTGCGTGCACCTGGATCCTATCCGTAAATGGCGTGAGCTGGAGAGGGCTGTTTTGGAGCACAGTCGCTGATCCTAAAGATCTGCCCATAATGCATTCATGCACGCACCGTTATTGGTGGTCCAGCCTGATCCAGTTCGTCCGGAAATGGAAGTGTGGAAAAATAACAATCGACCTGTTGAAAGGCACGTTTCTAAGACCGCTGCTGTTAATAGAAAGTGAAAATACACCCGGCGCCAATCAATAAACGTAAGCCTTTGGGATTTTCTTTTGTCCGTTCTCTTTTTGTCAAGAGACCCACGTGTTGTAGCTCTTATCGGGAATGACGCCAAATCTCGAGAAAACACGTCTTGGCGTCTATTTACTCTATAAAAATTCTAGATCCGGCTGGCCCAGCGCCCAGGACTGAGCTGGATCACGCCGTACTCGCCCGAGTACATCCAGTCTTTTCTCAGCGCAAACAGCTCGCTGGCCCGCTGTGGATCCACGCCCGCAATGGTGTCGCACTTTGATGTACGCAGGGCCACAATGGCCGGCGCATTAGGATCATCGGCGATCGGGCCAATAGCGTCAACAAACGGCGTCGATACTGGCCACTGCAAGTCGTAAACCAGCTTGCGGTAGTTCAAGTCGCCCTTGAAAATAACCACGTCGCTGCTTGTGAGTTCATTCCACACGTCTGCGCCCTTGGTCGGCAGATAGCGGTATCCGTACGGACCGGTCCAGAACAGCTCATCATGCAGCTCCCACACGCCGGATTTTAGCAGCTCGTTCCACTGCGCTCCCAAGCCTTGCAGCACGCGCTCGTCTGCGGCCGACAGCCCCGTAGCGCCGACAGACGCAGGGCTCTGGATAGCGTCGACTAGCCAGTGAAAGTCCGTGTTGGTGACGTCAGACACATACCAAGGAATGCGCTTTGGGTGGAAGACGACTTTTGCCGCAATGCCCGCGGCCACCAGCCAGTGCGCGAGCAGCACATCTTGCAGCAGCTCAAACCCAGAGTTGTCGAGTACAATGTCCACACGACCGCCGTGCACCTGGCTGACAATCTTCCAGATCCGGTCCGTGTCGTTGGCCACAATCTTGCTGCTGTTCTCGCCCGACGAGATGCGCGCTTGCATTTCCTCGAGCTTCTCGTTGCTTAGGTCCGGGAACATGCTCAGATCGGTCTGGTTGCCCCACAAACTGGCCTGCAGCATCTCGACAAACGCCAAATGCTGCTTGGTTGAGTTGCCCAGATCCGCCACAGTCTCCTGCGTCAACGTATCGACTCGTGCACACAGCTTGGCCACCGCGACCATCGATGCCTGGAATGTGTCCTCCTTTTTCGTGGCAAAGTAGTCGTATGTGTTCCAGAGCTGCGATTTTCTAAAGATTGCTGCGATGCGGCGATACATGTACGGCTCCCAGGCCAGAAACGGCGTCGAGTACCATGTGCCGCCAGAAAAGTACTCGGCCAGCCAATGGTTCCACTCGGCAATGTCGCCAGTGCCGTCATCGTCGAGCGGCGTCAAAGGCTTGTCGGTGACCATCTCGTGCTTGAGCTTGGACAGCAGGCCAGTCAACTGCTTGCCCTCGGCCACGGCGTCGTCCGAGTCTGCGTGCTGAACGGCTGCGTAAAAGTCGTTAATCACATCGGTCAGAATGTGCGGCACACGGTCGTGTAGCGACGTGTATGTAAAGTTACTGCCGTCTCGGGCTGCGACAAGCGGCGGAAACGGTGTGTTGTTGGGCGCAAAACCAGTCATTATATTCTTGCTGCAATAATCGAAATAGCAAACAGAGAGAAAAAGATAGCTCCTTTTATGGTCTGGAAATCTCAAGTGTGGAGATTGGATGACAGTGCGTAGAAATTAACGCGGCTTCTCATGCAGTTTGCACCCAGTCCCGCCTGACAGCTCCAAATGCAGCATTTGTCTACTTGTGGGTTCACATGACTCGTCTCCAGCACTGCCTGTGCGAAGCTGCACAACATATATGCATGCTAGCTGACTTTTTTTGCTGTTGTAAACTAAACAATTGATCCACCTGTGCCAGCTCCCTCATTTTCCTTTCAGCTTGTTTCTTTTCTCCACGCAAATGACATACTTTTCTATCAGCTTAAATATTTCTTTGTAACTTTGGCACACATGCGGACAATTTCTCTGTCTTCGCGGCTACAGTGGGCGTTCCGCGGAACTGTGCTTCCAGGCGCATTGGCTACTGGCGATGTAGACAACGACGGTGTAAGTATTTTATACTTTTCTGCATTCTGTAGCGTTCACCCAAACAGAACGGGCTTATTAATTATCTATTTGTAGTGCAATGAGTTTGTGGTGGGAAGTGTACAGGGCGAGCTGGCAGTGTTTCGTGGGCGTGGCGGCTGCGGGTCGTGGCAGCATTCAGAGAATCAGGTCGAGCCCGAGTACGATTGCTGGGACGCAGTAGAGCGTGGCGAGATCCCAGGCGACGCAGCGACGCGGGCCAACGATTATATCAATGGAATCAAACGCCAGAGCACATACACGAGCGTTGCATCCAATCGCGAATCAGTATCTGTCGACGATATCATGCACATGTTTGATGGCCACACCACGCACATGTCGGCAGCCACAGGCTCAGGCGAATCGAGCTCAGACGAACATGTCGCTTCGAAGCGCACATCGCTGCACGCATGGGACCCTGAGACCACCGAGCACATTAGGTGGGAGGATGCGCTGGATATCGAGCGCGACGGACGCAAGCCATGGGTGCTGGCGCAGCGGTTAGGCACGATCTCGTCGGTCGTTGTTGCGGATATCAGTAACGCCGGACACAACTCGATTGTGGTGGTCAATGGCGAGGGCAAGTGCCATGTATTTGATTACCCGTTCAAGCGCCGACTGCACCCAGATGCAGCAAAGCGGCGGCGCCAGCGCAATCACTGCCGTCGGTTCTCACAAGATCGGTTCTTCCGGGACAAAACCGCCGGAGACGAGCAGCGTGAACCGCCTATCGTCAGCATTGGCGACGTCGATGTGCAACCAATCATGTCGAGTATGGGCGGCACACCACGTCCGCGAGTTCATCGCACAAAGTCAGCATTCTCTGACGCGTTGGCTGCAGCGGCTGAGCTCGACCCTGCGCACCAGCGCGGGCGAAGCACAAGCATATCGACGCCCGCGATGCGTAATCTCGCGGGCTTGCAGCCTGACATTGCATCTTCACAGTCAGCTGGCACACTTGCGCTGCAGCGCCTAGCACAGGCAGGTGACACCACACATAGTGCGTCTACCGTAACCATTGGCACAGTCAACCGCGCAAAGTCCATCAACACCGAGGCGAACGCACTTCCAGTGCCAAAATCCCCATGGCGGCCAGCGTCGGGCGTCGATGGCCAGCTCTACGACTCTGCAAACGGGTTTTTGGTACCTGGATACGACATGGCATCAGTCAGCAACGTCTCGTCGCAGGCAGACGCGCCACTGACGATGCTCGACGGTCGGCCAAACAGAGGCGCACCTGCACATACGTTTAGCGACAGCAACCCAGTGGAGATGAATCATATTCCAAACTCGCCCCGAGGCAGCCGAACAGCTACAGCGACTAAACAGGCCGGGTTCAGCGCCGGCACAGGCAGCAGCAACGGTCGCCGCCGCCCGGAAATGTCTGATTTGGGCATTGACGCACTTAGTGCGGTGTTTGGCGACGCCGATGTCGACTCGGACCAGGACTCGGGAGATGCGCTCTCCGACAGTGACAGCGCTGATTTGCTGACGGCCGACGAGGTTGCCGACATTGAGAAGATCTGGGGCGCAGATTTCGGCAAGCGCAGCGGCGACTGGTTTCCATTTGTGCTTGACCGGCCGGATGCGACGTTTGACATTCCGACTAATGTTGAGCACGCATTGGTTGCCGATATTGACAACAACGGGCTGAACGAGCTGGTGCTAACGTCGACTGACGGGTTTGTGTACATATTTAGAATCGAGCCGCGGACAAAGCATATGGTAAAGCCGACGATTACACCGCTGGGCACGTTCAGCAACATGCCAACAGCCCTGCCCAGTGTTAACGCAACTGGGAATGGCTCGCCATATTTGTACATGTCAGCGCCGCGGTCACCCGACGCATCGGACCTGGACCTGGATGATACGAGTAAACACGCCAGACGGCTGAGCAAACATGCAAACAAGGCACATGCAAGCCAGACTGAGAGCCGACAATCGCCGATACCATCAACGCCACCAGCGGCAACGCCAGCGATGCCAGTAGTCACAGCAACGTCATCAGCTGTTGTCCCTGACCTGCACTCTGGTACAGAGTCTGACTTGTGCACGGCGAGCCACCTACTACGCACAATCAAAAACGTATCGGCCACCCAAAGCGAAGCTGGCACCGGTGGCCACCCGCCCGGTCGCAAAGCCGGCTCGAGCAAATCGGGCGACACGCAAGCGGCTCTGGCTCGAGGGTCCCTGCAAGCAGCAGCAGTGGCGCGGCGGCAAAGTACAGGGCGGCGGCAGTCCCTGACCAGCCGCATGCGTGAAAGCTTCAGCTATATTGTCGCAAGCTCAGACACGCCACGGCGCCCGAGCTCGACGTTCAACCGCACGGCGCCGCCCAGCCTCAATCACTCGCGCGCACATACGGCCAACAATAGTGGTAGCTCGACTATTGCGCACTCGCGCCGGCCAAGTGTAAGCGAAGAAACAGGCGACTCTGACAAGCAGAATGCTGCAGTGGCAGGCGACAGCGACGCACCTGCGTTTCAGCTCAAGACTCATAGCGCTGCGCAGGCGACGCCTGTGGTTGTGACAAACAGTTTTGCTCATGGAGCGCGTGGACGGAACAACACTATTTGCCTTAGTGCGCTGAACACAATGACGGACACTGTCAATGCAGTGCCTAATATTGAAAGTGGCGAGTTACCCAGCATTCCAAGTGGCGAGCTGCCCAGCATTAATGAGAGCTCGCCTATCGCAGATGAGCAAAGCCAAAGCGACACCTCCAAACAAGGCGTCTCCGATGGAATAACCGTGCGCGACTTTGAGCCGGGCAGTCGCGTGCAAAGCCGCCGCAACAGTCTCACGCGGTCGATTGCACCTGTATCGCGCGCTCACAGTCGTCATAGCAGCATCTCAAGCGTTATAGGCAAAGCACGCATACTGGGTGCGCATCATGATGGCAGCACAGCAACCGAGAGTGTGCGCGCAGCTGGCAGTCGGCACGGGAGCATAGGTAGCAGCCACAGTGCGTATGAGAGCAGCACACATAACAACTCCAACACGAGCCAGACAGCCGAACCAGTTCAGGCCGCGGTTACTGCGCGCGGTAGCTTCTCTCGGCCAATCCAGCGCCAGCAGCCTACGCGGACGGAGTCTGCAGACGACAATTCGAGCCTGATCTCGCAAGTCACCGAACGACTCGAAGATCTGAGCTTTAAGGCCAAAGGCAAGCTGGCTGCCAGTGCAAACATGCGGACCATAGCGCCCATCTCTGCCGCTGTGCCTCCGCCACCTCCGCCACCAGGAAGACGCAACAACACGTTCCTTGATAATCTGGAGCGCGAGGCTGCGTCGCATCTGCCGCCGCCGCGCTGCGTTGTGGACTGGCCCAATGCCACTGCCGACAAAGTTGCGACCTGGTTCCTCGACAGCATTCCGGGCAGCGTGTCGATGATCAACGCAGCACCTGGTATGTTTGGCGAGCCGCTGACCTCGCGCCGCCGCATTGTCTACACCGACAACTCGTCCGAGTACACCTTATCATCTTGCTCGTGCTCTTTGTGCGACAACAGCTCGAGCAACAGCAGTAGTTCGGGTGAAAGCGACGGCAACGAGTCAAGCGAAGCGGATGCGAGAATAGGCCGTGTGGTTGGCGTCCGGCCAATACGCACAGCTCGCAATGTTGGCGGTGCCCGCCCGGCTGCGCACTCTGCTGCCCCAGATACCGAGCTGGGTGCTCGCAAGTACCTGTCGATGGCGAACTCTATGGGACCGGCCACATACTCGGGCCTAAACTTGCCGCAACCGCTGGAACTTAACTCTATCTACTCGGACCGCAATGAGTCGGTCAAAGATGCATCAGAGCATCATGAGGATGATCAGTCCGAGGACGATGACCCGAGCGCTGACGACACAGACACGAGCGATCGGCAATCGGATACCGAACGACAGTTGGCGTCACCAACTCAGTTATATGAAAAGGCCACGCCGCAGCAGTTTTTGCTGCTAAGCAAGCCTGGCGGACGGTTCGTGCCCATCGACATGGTTAACGGCGCGATTTTGCCAACAATTATTCCGCCACCCGTGCAACATGCATTCCTGACCGGAGGAAACACTGCGCATATGATGAACGTCGATGCTAGCGGCTCGATGAACAGCTTTCCAATGTCGATGGATCCGTCCATGTTGCACGGCTCGGGCATTAATTTGACGGCGACCACGGGATCGTTTATGTGTCGGTCGCCGAGCTGGCAGAGCGAAAACATGCCGTGGGTGCATAACCCGCCTCCCATGTCGTTCAACTCAACTGGCGTGTACACCAAGAGCCCAGCAAATATAATGGATTCGGAACTGTCAAAGCTGCCGATAGCTCATCATCGGTCTGCGTTTGAAACGGTCGATTCGCCAGTTCACCGCAGCACGCCTGATCCGTATGCACAGCGCTCGTCGTTTGATGGAGTGCAAGCGGGAACAGGCGGTAACAGCCCTGCTTCGCTGTCGCAAGCCAGATCAGCGGCCATGCATCCAGATGGCGAGACGCGCAAGCCCATGACCGGCACCAGCTACACGTCGATGTTCAAGCCGGGCTCAGCTTCAGGTGCGATGTCTATATCCAATAATTTGCGTTCGCGTCGCAGCTTGCATCGCACGAGCTATGAGTTTCTGCGTGGCCAGCAGTCGGCTTTACGGCTTGGCCCTAGCCCGGTCAACCGCGGTGTTTCGCGCAGCGGCGCAATGACACCAGTCACGGCGTATCCGCTTGGCGCCAATACACAGTACGACCGCCGTCAGTTGGGGTATGCAGGGCTGCGCGGGTATATTGGCGGCAACAACAGTCACCAACGCAATAGTGTTGGGACGTTAGGGAGCCTGCGTGGCGAAGATGGCATGTCTTCCGGGTATTACACGCCGCTGGTCGCAAACCGGGGATACAGTACCGGAATGGGCCAGGGTGTCAACCCGGGCCTAAGCTCAGGGACGATGCCCCGAGAACCCGCACCAGGATACTTTTCGTCGGTGTCAACCAATGCATCTGCGCTAAACTCGGGTCGCCTGTGGGCAGATGGCTCGCGACCAAATCCGCGCTCGTACCGCAACCTGCCAACTGCGCCAGCGCTGCCCTCTGTGTCTCCTCAGCGCGCACAGCTGATGCAGCGCTACAGTCCGTCAATGATAGGGTGGTCGAGCTACAAGGACAATAGCGCATTGACGACAATCAGAGACAGCGAAGATATACTCGAAAGTGAAGAAAATGCCACCGAGCACACCCGTCCAAGCTCGGCTACAGCTGCACCCCCTGCGTACTCATCTTCTCCTCGTGTAGAAATGAGCATTTCGCCAGCCCAAGACTTGGCGTCTCGAGCAGCGACCACGAGTCCGTACGGTGAGATGCCTGTTTCTGCTGCCGATCGCGCGTTCTGGATGCACATGGACCCTGCCTCGGCGCGGTCTCACTCGTCTCTAGGCACGGGCGGTAGTGCACACCAAGTTCTGTCCGAAGAGAAAGAAGAAGATATTGAAGAGGCACCAGCACCTATGGAGTTTGATGTAGCCACATATCTGGTTGGCGGTGTGACGCCAGGGCTACGGTATCGACGGGTACCACGTGGACCATGTGAGGCTCGTGCAGTGGGCGACGCAGAAGAGACCACGACAAGCGACGGCCATATGCGAGAGCTGGTATCGATGGTGACGATGGACGGCACTATTAGCTGCTACGACCCAGAGCGCAAGGTCAACCATTACATTGATCTCGGACTGAGCGATCCAGTGCTCGGGATCTGGAAGGCCAAGATGCACGACGAGATTTGCAACCCATCTCCGCTGGAAGCAATGCTTCGCGACGGATCCATGCGATTGGACGACGCGACGGGCGCGCGTCTACGGCGCAGCACGCCGGCCAAGCGCATTTACCGGCGCATTGGTCTCTCCCACCGCGATCTGCTTGACGCTGTGCAGTTCTCAGCATACGTTGAAGACAGCGTGCATATGCTCAACCGCATCGAAGGCAAGCGGCCCAAGCACGGGCGACGCCGCCACAGCACGCGCGCACGGACACGACCGGTCAGCTACGGCACATCGAGCGAGAAGCCAGCGCATGATGCTCTTCGCCGTCGCCAGTCACCGCGCAAGACACTGCGCAGCAACACTTTGACGCAGACCAGCCGGGCAGGGCTCAACAGCCGCCTGCGCGAGAGCCTAGGGTACAACCGCGTGGGCCAGGCCGTACGCTCCATCGGCACGCACCTCCGCGATCTCGCCGCCAGTACGCAGCCTAGCGAGTCGACAGCATTGCCGTTTACCCCATCATTGGGTGCGACTGAAGACGAAGTTGGTTCGTCTTTCTCGCCTTCCCAACGCAAGCTGTCAGCCGCAGATGCCGGGCGCGAGTGCTACGATGACAATGGTGGTGACGAGGCTGAGGCATCGGTGCCCCATGGAAGCAGTCATCCAATGTATGTTACGTGGCCTGACGCTGAGCTTATGCGGCAAGCGATTGGCCCCGACATTGCAGCTGCACTTGCCGGCTGGTACGGACGCAATCGCAACGACTTTAGGCGCAACCTGAACGTCTCGGACCACTTGATTGTAAGCACCTGGCGCGGATCTACGTACTTTGTCGACGTGAGCACGCTAATGGATATTGCCCACTACAGCGAGCTGTTTATGCACCGCTGGAACTCGAGCACTGCTGCCGCTGTTGAGTCCGCACTGGCATCTGACAAGGACGGCGTGGCGACCGATGCTCAAAGCTGTTCACTGCCCGCCATATACGGTAATCTGAGCGACTTTTCGGATGTCAGCGGCCTGGTGTCGCGGCTGCGATCGAACGCAAGCGTTGTACAATTCAAGTTCCAAGATACTGTGTCTGCATTTTTGTCCGACACGTATGCGCCGGCTACGGGTGGCCCCAACGTCCCGTGCCTGTTCTATGTTGACTACAAGGACCGCATCTGGGCGTATTACCATTTGGATGAGATCGCCGAGATGGACGACGTGTACGGTGCCACCTGGCTGCTCGACGAGCCCACCCGTTTGCACACGCCCGAGTCTCGGCACCACGCCGCCGAGAACGGCGTTGACTTTATAAACTACGACAAGCCGTTTTCAGTTGTTGATCTAGCGTACCGCCGGATCAACATGGACCCGTGGATTCCACATTGCGACGACGACGAGTTGTTTAACGGTCTGATCACAAGTGGTCCGACAAACTACCCGTACTCTGTAAAGTCGTGGCATAAGCCTGGGCGTCCGGTCAAAGCGTCCGAGCCAGCGACAGACGGTTCGAGTGTAGACGACTCGCAAAAGCCTCCATGCAGTGAGTCGAGTCATACGCCGAGCGAGACGAGCGCACAAATGCCTGCTCCGCATGCCAATGCAAACGTCACGGGCCGGTACCACCGCTCGCAAGTGCCTGGCCCGTACTTGTGTCCGATTTGGGCGGACATTAACTCGGTCGACTTGTACGACGTTGGAGCGTGCAATTTGCTTGAGCTGGCTATGCCGGAGCTGCTGGCCATGAAACATGTGTTTTGCCGTGCCCTCAGCATCAGCCTTGACTCGGTCGATGAAAAGACCAACTTGGCTACCATTCCTGGTATGGCAAACTGGGTTCGCAGCTGCTTGTACTTTGCCTAGTTCGTTTCCCTTTTTTACTTTATATTTGCCTTTTGAATAATACAAAGAATTATGTCCTTTCTTAGGTTGGTAGTTTTGTCCTTTGTAGTTGACACCTTGCCTTTTTCTTCTTTAGCTTTTATTTTATTTTATTGTAATGTTTAACATTTATCTGCTTCCAGAAGATATATTGTTGCTGGTGTTGAAGTATGCTGACACTCAAGCAGCAAAGTTTTTGAGTAGCTGGTGTACTCGACTACAGGTTATTGCTGTTTGCCGCCAGTGGAGGAGAATGTCAATTCGTATGGTGTACAGTGACATCTTTATTACATGTACTATAACCTATCGAGAAATATTTGACAAACATGGCCGTATGCTAGGCAAGCAACCAATCCACGACTGGCAATCCAATATTGAGCTGGCATTGGAAAATAGATGCCACCGGTTTATTAGAAATATAGATATAAGGCAAATTGGTTCATTTAACCAATTAATCTTTATGCGGCATCTGCTAAAGATCTTACAAATTGGTACCATTGACTGGAAAGGCATCAATAAACTAAGTATATGTTTATATGGAAAAGATGTCAATGATATAAATGATCTTGATGATGACGATGAGCAGGAAGCAATGGATATGGCTCAGATGCTTGCTCGGGGTGTTCCTAATGTTAGCAAATATAAACCCGGTTGCTTTGGCATAATTGGACTGACAAATATATTTTTGACAAAACTGGCAGATTGTTATTCTCAACAGTTGTTGTTATTTTCCGGAGAATTCATTCTTCCAAATTGTATAGAAGCTCCCAATAATCAACTGACATATCTAAGATTAGAGAATATATATTACATTGACATTGAATATAGCTGTGTATGTGCACTTCCTCTACAACACTTGATATTAAAAAATGTACCATACACATTTATGTGGAACTATTTCCATGACGAGTCTGACCAAAAGGAGCTGGTGTTTCGTGACTTGAAAACTCTGAGCATTACATATTATTGTGGCTTGGTTACTGAGAATATTCCATTAAACTTTGTAATGAGTGCACAACCTCGAAAGCTTGTATTTCCCAAGCTTCGGCATCTAGAGGTGAATAACTTTCTTCAAAACTGTCCAATTATGTTTAATGCACAGCTTCCACCAACATTAAATTCTATGACACTTGCTTGTGCTATTGAGAAAGCAGATATTTTTAGCACTGTTCAATATCCACAAACAAAATCCGCATCACTTTCACTATACAGTTTTAACAATGACGATAATGCAGTTTGCATGCAAACTGTCAACCGCCTGTTACGGTCAATATATGCAAAGTTGCACTTTAAGTTGGAATATATTATACCAATAGTTCGAGACCTAAACAATGCAAAGTGGGATATGTTGACTCAGTTGAAAGTTACACAGGTATCTGACATCAGCTGTTTGCTGAAACTATTTGCCAATATTCCCAATGTGAAAGAATTGTATATTACAACAATTGTATGTACAGTTCAAGATTTCAGCAATACATCAACACAAGATGATCTAAACACACACTCGCAATTCCTAAACCTGAAACTGACATATTTGGATATAGCAAGCTTGCCCAACCACATAGTTCGACCATTTGTTCCAATTTTGCGTTTGATATTCACACTTGTTCCTATGCTGAGTACAGCCAAAGTTAACAAAGGCAAGTTAAATAGGGCGCTAATTTCCAAATACAGTGACTTGCGTCTTGGGGTTCTTTTCCAGAGGATATAAAACTATAGTTATATTTGTGCACAATATGTAATTTTATTCTCACTTTTGGTCTTGCAAACAATTTTGTTCAATTAAATAAATTCCATAGTTTATCCAACAGCTGTTTATTTGCACAAAACTATATGGTTGCATTTACTATGTTCAGGGCGGGTGTCTTCTAAATATGAAAAGCCAGTTAAATATATGGCAAAGCTCTGATTTATAAAAGTAGAGAATGACTTTTTCAGCTTACCATTGCTGGTGATTTACACTAATTAAAATAAAGGTGTCAATGCTCTTGTGTTAAAAAATATAATTGATAAAACTTGGACCATACCAAGGCAAAAGCTTTGTGCAATAGCTTAAAATGACCGTGTACGTCATCTAAACCTGAATATAAATTTTTATTGCAATTGATTGCTTTGCCGTTGATATATTTGATCTTTTATTACTTTAAAACATTGCACATGGTTTTTTGGCCTAAATATTAAATTCACATCTATTCTATATTTGTCAGCCATGAGTAAAGATACATTAACCAAATGGTACATAAAGTGTCGTTTTCTATAAAGTAACTCTTCTCTATTGATTGCAACCATTTTTTCTTACTTTTATAAACCATGAAACGAATCACTGGGCAAAAGTATCAAAAACTTGAAGCACTGATCAAAGAAGGTCTTTCTCTCAACCAGACAGCCGATCTAGCTGGTGTAAGCATTGCTACTGTTCGCAGAGTACACAAAACGTTAGGTTTAGAGGGTCAGTTAGCACCAGGCGGTCACCCAAGACTTTTGTCAGAGACATTCGGATGGCAATCAAGTATGCTACCACAATGTCCAGAGGATCTATTCGTAAGGTTGCCCAGGAGCTCCAAACCAAATATGGGCGAAAGATACCAGAGCAGACAGTATGAAACTACCTGCGCAGGGCTGGTCTAAAGGGAAGGCATCCCGGAAAGTTCCCCAGATGAATTATAAACATTGCTGAAATCATATAAAATTTGCCCAGCGCCACAAGAACTGGACAGTCGAGGACTGGAAGCATATTATATGGTCTGACAAGACCAAAGTTAATCGTATGGGGTCAGATGGCACTCAATGGATCTGGTGACGCAATAAGGAGGCCTTAAAGAAGAAGAATTGTGTTCCCACTGTGAAATATGGTGGAGGCAATGTTATGATCTGGGGTTGCCTGGGGACCATGGGAGTTGGGAGATTACATCTGGTGAAAGGGTGGATGGACGCGGATCAGTATTGGTCTATTTTAGAAACCAGTTATCTTGGCACATTGCAGGATAATGGCCTCAAGGTTGAAGATGTCATATTCCAACAAGATAATGACCCTAAACATAAGTCCAAGTGTTGTATAATCATGTGAGATATGTATCATGTCACATGTATTATACATACATGACACATCATATATTGGATTAGGTTTTCCCTGTGTCAGTACACGACTGACACCACATATAAGGACATGTTGTCCGGTAGTATTTTCATAGGAACTTAACTTATTTTGAAGTAACAAATATTTTATTATACTACACCAAGACTGCCTACAAGTGGTTCTCTGCCCATGGTGTTAATGTCCTCGAATGGCCATCCCAGTCCCCTGACCTTAACCCTATTGAGCACCTCTGGGCACACCTGAAAAGGCAAATGTTTGAGTATGACCTTGATCCCACATCAGCAGAAGAGCTGTGGAGGCACTTACAAGAGCAATGGCACCAGATTCCTTGGGAGGTGGTTATGAACCTCATTGAAAGCATGCCCAGACGTATCAAGGCAGTTTTAGAGGCAAAGGGTGGACCAAAAAAGTATTAGTTGTTGATAAAAAATAAACAAAATTCAGGCCAAAAACTATGTGCAATTTTTTAAAGTAATAAAAGATTAAATATATCAATGGCAAAGCAATAAAAAGCTATACAAATTTTATATTCAGGTTTAGATGACGTACACGGTCATTTTGAGCTATTGCACAAAGCTTTTGCCTTGGTATGGGCCAAGTTTTATCAATTATATTTTTTAACGCAAGAGCATTGGCACCTTTATTTTAATTAGTGTATTTCTGATCACCATGCCCTTGGCCAATCACAAATCTTGAATGCTCAATTTTGTTTTTAAAGTGTTACTCCTTTCAATCGCTCTCTTTTTTTGTACTGTCTGTATTTTTTAGCATTGGTGCTCATTGACTAGTCGTTAGCTGCATATATTCCCCACTCGTTCGCTCGGCCTTGCTTAAAAGGAGCCAATTGCGCTTGGCTTTTACCGACAATAACGGCGTGGTGTTGTATTGCACTCTTGAAATACACGTTGCGCTTGTGTAAACAGCTGACATATCGCTGTCGAGGACTCGGCTATAGCAGAAGCAACCCTATCTTGCACACTTTTTGTCCTTTTGGTCGCTAGCTCAGCGAGCATACACACAGAATGGTATGTGATGCTTGCTATGATCCTCGCATTCTGACTGCCCACTTTGGCGTGATATCCACGCTTGCTTTTATCGGCAGCGCCGATTCTATAATGCCTTCTCTTTTGGGAACTTGCACAATGCGTTGTTTGCATCTTGTTTCTTCCCTGTGCTGGATTGAGCTGGCTGCTTTCTTTCATATTTTGCCCACATTGATGTGTGGGTACTTTTGCTGGCCGACTGACAAGCAAAAGTGTTTTTGCTACTTTCACAGACATCTGATTAATTGACCATACATGATATGTATACGTGCACATGTGGTCTGTAGGGCAATGGTCATTCGAGCATGAGGAACAAGGGAGGCGGCGGAACAAGCGGTAGAAGAGCTGCTAATTCTGGCACAAACACAGCTCGCGGAAGTGGCGGTTCTGGAAGCGTACACAGAGAGAATTTGAATGCAGGAATTCCTGGGAATCTACGCCGCTCTCAGCAAGTGACTGGTAAGGAAGAGTTTTGTGTGGGCGCAAATGCCGAATTGTTTCATCTTTTTACATTGTTGGGATCGAGAAGGTGGCAAAACGAGGAGGTGGCAGTTTGCGCGCATGCTGACACATAACACCATGTTCCACATTACACACAAAGCGACGATGATCTCACTGCCATGGTTGCATCTTTCTTATCGATTAGGAGGTCCACCGCACAATGGAATGCGCAGCATGGAGTTTCCATCACAACGCGCACGACCGTCAACGGCCAGGTCGCGGCTTTCACAAGGGCTGGGCTCCAGCAGCTTTAAAGAGCCACGACACTCCAACCAGCACAGCAGTCCCTATATGCATTCGCCAGGGCTAAGTCACGCAAACGACAGCCGCATATCGCTGTTGTCTATGGCAGGTACCCGAGAGGACGTGGTCGAACCACCTCCTGCTGAAAGCACACGGCTGTCGCTAGAGCCTGCTGTCAAAAACATAAAGTCAACCCGCGCGCTATCCAACCAGCACTCGACCAATTCACCCAAACCAGGTCGCCCCCGTAGCCGGACACAATCTTCAGAAGTAAGTGACGTAGAGTAGCGCATATCTGATTATATCTACAATGCCTATTTCTACATGAAACAGGGCACACCTGCTCTGTCTCGATCGATTGTTTAAATTGTGCCAATGAATATGTGAGCTTGACTGTGTAGCAGGGTATTGTGACCGTGTTCAGCGGCAACCAAGAGCCGCCGCCGCTGGATCCCGATTTGGATGCGCTGAACAAACTTCCTAAATACCGGCCGCTGGTGCTGGCACCTTCGAGTAACCGGCTGAGCGGGATTTTCCATTTGGGAGCTCGGTATATCGAGCCGACTGCTGAGCGTAAGTATCACTTGATTGCTATAAATGCAGTAAATGGCCCATGCATCATTACTGGTCTCCATATCCCTGCAACTAATTAATATAACTACGCATCGTTTGTCTTCCTAAAACACGCATTGTCTCGCTTGTCAATTGTTTTGTGGATATGTAGAGCTAAACTTGGACGAGACCGAGTTGGTTGGGCTCTGCTTCAGCTTTCGCGACTACCTCTCAAACCGGGTACAGCGTGTATGTGACCGGCAGTCGGAATTTGTTACTGCAGCCAAGCATATCGGTATGCGTGCCACTGAGACGCAAGCTCGGCTAGTGCATGTCAGCCAGCTGGCCAAGCACGAGCAAGACAGCCTCTCTGTACTAAAGACACTTCAACGACAGACCGAAAAGTCGTATGAGCTGATTCAAGACGTCTTACACGATCTCGAGCGGCTCGATGCGGCACTACCAACTAGTGACCGTCTTAGCGCAAATGAGAGCAATATGGCGACTGAATTTCCTTATTTGACCAAAATGCTTGTGCAACGCCGGCGCAGCGCTTTACCAGCCAACCAGCCGCTCTCTAATGCTAGCTTACGGCGACAGATTGTGGCAAAGAAAGCAGGCATCCCGGCATTTCCGTCTCGGACATCGTCTGTGATTCCGCCGCACTCTCGATCGAGCTTGGCGGCGTATCAAACAGAATTGGCCGGGACTAACATCAAGGCGCGGCCAAGTCCATACCATTTGCCAGGACTAAGCCGCCAGTCGTCAGCTCTTGCTTCTTCGCGGAGCCACTCAAAGTGGCTTTCAGATTCGCGGTCATTGCGACCCCGAGGATCACGAAGCAGCATAAACAGCAGCGATCATTCCAATTCGAGTTTACCAGCGTCGCCCAATACTACTGACGAGGCACGTGTGTCGTTTGACGGTGAGGCAATCCATCCTACAGAGATGACCAGCATTGCTCTACTCGCCTCACAGGGCACACCACGGTCTCTACAACGGCGGTCAGTCCAACCATTTAGCTCATTACGGCCGCCAGCGTCTTCAAAGTCGGTCTACGGCGATTATAAGAGCAGCTATAGCCGAAGTGAAGTGTCACTTTCCAAGGAACAGGTAGTATGGTCTCCCCAAATCAACACCAGCGCAAACGAGTCATCGTTTGGGTACTTTAAGTATGGCGATTCAACACCGCAGGTATCACTGGCAGATGTCGAGGAAGAATATTCGCGGTGCGCCAGGATCATAGGCGCGGATGCCAACGATGGTGCTATCAGTAGTCATAATCCGAGCGAGCTAAGTCCCAGTCCGCTTTCTGTACCGTCTGACATTAACCAGCCCGAAAACCAACTGCGTAACCGCAGACCATCGCGGATATCCATATCGGCATTGCATAGAGACGACGCTCTTGATACCATTCCGATTGACAAAGAGCTGTCGCCGGCTAGCGATGTTAGCCACGGTAGCATCACTCGCACCTCTGGCGAGTACAGTCACCGCCCTGTGATTTCACCCGGATCAGCACGGATACCACAACTTCGGATGCCGCTGGGTCGTGGAGCTGGTTCACCTGTGTCGCCAAAGTCTCTACCTCATGCTTTGTCGCTTCGTTCGGCTTCGTCGCTTGGCTCTTCGCCCTCGGCCCCGTCAATTACCCAACTTACACCAATTGGTTCACCATCTGCGCATGCAATCACCAACCAGCTCAACGTTGTAGCTACGCCCGACGCATGCCAGCTAAACCGACAGCCAGTATCGCCGCAGTTTCCACTTGAGGCAACGCGCATGCTGCGACGAGTTATTATGGAGCAGCCGGATGGCAGCACGGAGGCACGGACTGAGTCTCGGTGCTCGACACCGCAAGACACGCCGTCAGACCGCCGATTGATAGCACATGGTCCTGGGAGCTCATATACTGACAGCTATGATGGCGGACCTGAACAGGGAAATGACATGGCAGACAACTATCAGAGATCTCGCACCTCGTCAATAGCCGCCAGCCAGCTGAGTGCGACCGAGGGAAGCGACGGCACAGATGTTGCGCAAACAACAGGCACATTAAATTCTACATCTAATAGCCGCACTAGAAGCGACTCCATTCGCGGACTCCATCCATGGGCTCGGACTAATCCGGAGCGCATGTCTACTTGGAGCTCATCGTCAGCTCGCACACTTGCTGATGGAATGTACGGATCACGAATTCCCAGTGCTGATGACTCGTCGCGGGGATCCAAGCGCCCGCCATCTTCGGCTGCGCTGAACTCATTGACTGTGTCAGCGGCGATGATCAGCCGGCAGTCGCGAAGCAGTATCAGCAGCGACCGCAAGAGCTCTACAATTCACACCGGATCGCGTATCACTAGTGCGCGGCCTGCGATTGACTTGGGACTGACCATTCGCTCAGATCTCGAACATAGAGTGCGCTCGTACTCCGAGTCTGGACAAAACCCTCTGCTGCACCAAGATGGTCGGCCCCATTCTAGCATGGGATTTCATGAAACTGTAGCTGGCGCGCCTATTTGGTCTGCTCGGCCCGATTCGATCCATGCCCGGCGCCATTCCCCGCATTCGGCATCGCTGCGGCACTTTCGAGCTGACAAGTTTAATCCGCACCGACTAAGCATGATGAGCGTTGGCAGCCAGTCAAGCCGACAAGGACCAATGTCGTCTGACTCGGCCCATAGCGATGGCCAGCAGTCGGACGCAGCCAGTATCAGCACCAGCTACTCGAGCCAGGCCGCTGACCGTCTGCTGCCACTGGTCTCTTCACAGTCAACAGCTACAGCGACAGCTATTGGCAAGCGGCGAGCCCAGACCATGGATCAAAACTAATTCGGCCTTTGCAAGTACGAACGACATGTTATCTGTTTATTTATATATTGTTAATAAATCCTTCACTTTCTTTTACGCAGCGGCAACAGCGGCTTTGCAGCCTTGGATCCAGGAGCAATCCGCGGGTTTAGACGGCCAATAATCTCGAATCCAGCTGGCGCCTTCGTCTTTACAGGCTCGATCTGATCAACCAGCTCGACCTTTACCAGCTCTTTCACTTTCAAAATCTTACCAGCCATTTCGGGGGACACATGGCGGTATACAACATGGCCACAGCGCGTAAGGCCCAGTACCCGGGCATTCTCGCGCGTCTTGGGGTGCAACCCGATTGGCGACCGCTTTAGCGTGATTCTCCAAAGTTTGTCAGTCGAATTTGATTCTACAGCTTCGGTACTAGCGTGCCGCAGACCATGGATCTGGGCTGCCTTGGCGTTAGCTGAAACTCGAGCCAGCGCCCCAACTCTCGATTGTGTCAGACAGCGAAACATTTTTATGGTAAATTAGAACAAAATGCAAAAAAGACCATTGAAATTAAAAGCTAGCACCAACAAAATTACAGTTTAACGTTGTGATCGGCTGATAAGGACGGTGATCAGAGATAGATCACGGGCAAAGCGGCAAATGGAAAAGAAATCGCAACCACGCAGCAGTGCTCAGCAACCATGTTGTTTGGTCTTCAGCAGAATGGTACCCTGGTTTATCCGTCCATCTTGCTTATAACTAGACAGTTTGGGCAATATCACGTAACTTTAATGGTTGATTGGTCAATAAAAATATTTATTGAAAGTATATGAGGTCTAAAAATACAGTGTTCATGGCTCATGCAGCAAATATCGGGTCTACAAACGGCTAAATACAACACTGAATAATACGTTAGTAGAAGGCAGAGTCAATCCGATATAAAGAAACTGCAAAGATGTCTACGCCATTAAAAAAGTTGGTTCCCAGAGTGGTCCAAGGCTCAAGAGCCTCTCGCGTCCAAAAACCAGGCATTGGCATAGTGATGGTTATTATAGCGCTAGATCGAATAACGAGCATGCAAAACAGCTGCAATTGCAACTGCTTTGCAGCGAGAACTGGCAGAAAGCAAATGGAAAAGCGGTCGCATCTGTTGTTCTCACAAGCGCAAGTTGGCGTCAAAGAAAATCAAACATAGATTCGCAAAACTGACCTTTTTATAAAAAAATTGATAAAGACAAGGAGAAAAAGAAAAATTCATAACAAAAAATATTTTTATATTGAGCTGTCGACTCGCGAAAAGAGTAGTTCAGCTCGATTCGTGTTTGTTATTCGGCTCTCTCATTTTCTGACTTGTATCTCTAGCCTTGTATATTTGAAATGTCTGCTGTGGATAGCCTTCAATTCAGAGTAACACCTCGCATTCGGGATGCTTGCAAACAGTGTTTGGCAGCATTGTCCAAATCTCGACAAAAATCACCAGATCTGGCGCAAATAGTCGCAATTGGCACTGCTGGTAGCACAGAACAAATAACAATATCGCTGGCTAGTGCCAAAGGGCTATCGCGAGAGTTGCTAAAGATCGGAGAGAGCAACGCCTGGGTTCACCAGCTGCTGCGCGGAAGCAGAATTCACATTGAGCAACCACAGCCTAAACCACGCAACCCTGAGCTTGTGGCTCGTTTGGACAAGATCAAGCGGCAGCTCGAGGAACATGAGTACCAGCGCATGACTTTAAATGTAATGCCACATGGTTTCAAGGGTACGGAGCTGCTGCCTGCAGTACCAGGGGTGCGAACAGGCCAGAACTCAGGTGTTGTAAGCATGAAACAAGAGCTACGAGACGCAAACAAGACTATTTCGGTCATCATTAACATTATTTTTAGCGCGCTTGGCGTGGGGTTTGCCGTTGGCTATGCCTCGTATACTCTGACATCCGAGCTTGGATGGCGGGTATTGATGGCGCTAGGAGCAGCTCTTATTACAGTTTTGGCGGAGACATGGCTGTTTGTATTCTCTGCTTCGCGCGGGCAGAAACAGAGACTTCAACTAAAGCCACGAGCTACATCATGATGTGCGCAGTTATCATGGTTGGCAGACAATACACTGCGCGGGATCAAACAAGAGTAACCCAAAGTTCCTGGAATAATTAATAGTCATTTTCTTGGTTAACAAACATATCGCTAATACCAGCGGTTTTGCAGATGTCTGTATTTCTCGCCAGAAAGGAAAAAAAGACAATTTAGCGGAGGCGGCGGGCTTCGCGCTCCGTCTCGAGCAGGGTCAGCACGTCATTCTCACGAACCGGGCCCTTGACGTTGCGGATGATCGAACGGTGGGTATCGTCCATGAACTCAACCCGGACCTGGGTGACACCACCACGGGAACCGGTACGGCCCAAAAGCTTAATAACACGGGCAAGTTTGACAGGGGCGGCCTGCTTTGCGTCCTACAATGTTAATCGGCAATTCGCAATTAGTAGGCAGTAGTTGTTTGCAATATATGCTGTAGAGCAGAAATGGACACGGGGCAAACTATGTGGACGGCTTTTACAGCAATTGTGAGCTTTATGACCTGGTCGGTGTTGTACCGCCTATTGCATTCTAGCCCTCGCTTCGTTCACAGGGACAATTTGGCATTTTGTAATGCGCCAAATTGACTAATTCGGCAAAATATGCTCCAGTAGCCTGCCCTCTCGCATCCATCGTAAAATATATTCCCGTATCCATCGTGATCCGTACCATTTTGTTTAATGAGAGAAAATGTGAATCTGCTGAATAAACAAGGTGAAAGAGGCAGAACTACACATCGAGCCGTTATCCGCCCGCCAAAGACCTCAATTTCGCATTAGCAAAACTCGGCTCGCGGCTCGATATTTCAATTTAGGGTTTTGGAGGTTGGTTGAGCCCCTTTATATTTTCCCTGCGCTTATTTACCTTTAATTATTTTTGTATAGCGAGCATGGAGCCTAAATACTTGGTGGGCCAAGTCTGGTGATAGCGCTAGTACTAGTAGCTACGCGAGCAGTCTCTTGTACACAGCTTAAAGCAGCGGTCTACTGTTGACTCTGAGTCCATGCATGTACAACTAGCTAGATTGGTCGTAGATCGAAAGCTGTTCAAGTGACCACTCCTGCTAACTGACGAAATGATCATACTAGTATATAGCTAGAAGAAAACTGGCATATAGTTGGCCGATCAGCCAGCTACGTGGACTTGCAAGTACATGCTTGCGTTCATCCTCATGTGAGAAGCTCAGGTGCAAGTGCACGTGTGTAGCAATTACCATCATTGCATAGCATGTTTAAAAGCCCGTATTTGGGTGGCAAGTTTGTATGTAAATACATGAGGCTTGTCTCTTCTTGACGTTGATAATGTGTATTAATAAACCAGGAACGCCATAGTGAATAACGCCAGTGCACAGATGTGAGGATGGTGATCGATTACCTGAGATTTACCTTGGATGGCGTCACCCGAATTATTCGCTGGATATTATCGGCAGTTTGGCCTGAAAACAACGCTTTGCGTTCTGAACCTGAAACACATTTATCTGCTTTAACCTCCAGTTTACCAAATACTCCACCCATTCAGCTACATTCAAACACATCTCTATCAACACTTGCCGCAATGGAAGAAATCGGCGTTCGCCCAGTCGAGATTGCGCCTGGCATCAAGGACCTGGGCGTGTCGCTAGTCCGCCCTGAGCTGCTCAGCAACCTAGACGAAACGGACCTCTATCTGCGCCAAAAGCGCCTCGAGCGTCACTTGGAAATGCTCGATTTGCAGGAAGAGTATATAAAGGACGAGCAGCGCAATTTGCAGAGCGAACTGCTGCGGGCGCAGGAAGAGGTGAAGCGCATCTGTGCCGTGCCGCTGGTTTTGGGCCAATTCATGGAGCCCATTGATCGCGATACTTGTATTCTGTCGTCAACTGCCGGCTCGAACTCGCTGGCTCGCATTCTCTCAACCATCGATCGCGAGCTGCTTAAACCCAACACGTCAGTTGCTCTGCACCGGCACTCTAACGCGGTTGTCGAGGTGCTGCCGCCGGAAGCTGACTCGAGCATTGCTCTACTAGGCTCAGACGAGCGGCCTGACGTTGGCTATTCAGATATTGGTGGTCTGGACATGCAAAAGCAAGAGATTCGCGAGGCGGTAGAGCTGCCACTTACACACTTTGACTTGTACCGCCAAATCGGCATTGATCCGCCGCGCGGTGTGCTGCTGTATGGCCCGCCGGGCACTGGAAAGACCATGCTGGTCAAAGCGGTGGCTCACCATACTACTGCGGCGTTTATTCGCGTAAACGGCTCAGAGTTTGTGCAAAAGTACTTGGGCGAAGGACCGCGCATGGTGCGGGATGTATTTCGTCTGGCCCGCGAGAACTCGCCGTCAATTATCTTTATTGACGAAATTGACGCCATTGCTACCAAGCGGTTTGATGCACAGACCGGTGCCGATCGGGAGGTGCAGCGCATTCTGCTGGAGCTACTCAACCAAATGGACGGCTTTGACCAGACGTCTAACGTCAAGGTGATTATGGCAACCAACCGGGTGGATACGCTGGATCCTGCTCTGCTCCGTCCGGGCCGCCTGGACCGCAAAATCGAGTTCCCGACTCCTGATCGCCGTCAGAAGCGTCTAATTTTCCAGACCATCACTGCGAAGATGAACCTGTCGGAAGAGGTTGACTTGGAAGACTTTGTTTCGCGGCCAGACAACCTCAGTGGCGCTGAAATTGCTGCCATTTGCCAGGAGGCTGGCATGCAGGCAGTGCGCAAGAACCGCTATGTTATCCTGCCCAGCGACATTGAGACTGGGTACAAAGCCAACATTAGCAAGCGCAATACGGACCTCGAGTTTTATCATTAGAACATATCATGTCATTTTTGTTTTCAATATATGCTGCAAACAACAGCAAAATCAACCGATTCGTCTTGCAAAACACGCGTCGCCAACAGATGACAAAACTGAGAATTAATTGAATAAAAAACTAATGAAAGAAACAGTAAAAACATGTTACTTGATACTTTTTTGCTTGTCAGTTACTCGGACAGCTTTGTATACTGTGAGGAGCTCATTTGCGAAGATCCAGTGTTTTGGCGGCTGCTGACCGAAAAGCTCGGTGTAGGCGCAGAGTGCTGGATAGAGTGCGAGCCTCCAACTGGCACTGGGTGCGTAAATGCCGTAGGAAAATCGTACATCTGAGGCGGCTGCTGTCTTACAAAGGCGCTGTAGACATTTGGAAGCACAGCCGCGTTGTGCTGCTTCTGAGGCACGGGCATCATGATGCCATAGTAGCGCTGAGGCATAGCAGGCGATGAGCCGACTATGGCTCCCAAATCTCTCATCTGGTTGTTTGTCGGGATAGCAAACCCGCCGTCACCATTTGACGTCGCTACGGCAGCGCTCGCAGTGGATGGCGGCGGAGAAGTAGAATAGCCAAAAGCAGCGTACTGTGGCTGGGGAGCCTGGCCGCCATATGGCGGTACCTGAGAGTAGCTGGTCGGCAGCGAGTAGGGTGTAAATGGGTAGTATGGTCCAGCTGCTGGGTTAGAGCCTAGATCGGCCGTGGTAGCAGGCGCAAATATCATGCGGCCACGCATGCGGGAGTACGGATCTCCACGCACATACGAGCCGTCGGGGCCAGTTACGCGTGTAGCCTGCAGCCCCTTGGGACCCCGAGCAACCTCAAACTCGACCGGCTCACCTTCGGCCAGGCTTTTGAATCCGCCGCGGTTATGAATAACCGTATGGTGAACAAACACTATATGGCATAAAATTAAATATTGTTTAGATGACAAAAGTTTTTTGTTTGTTTTATAACTCGTTTTCCTCGCCTGTACAAGCTCGAAGAAAAAGACAGTCAATTAAATTGACGAGGATAATGGCAAAAATGCAATTGTTTCTCCTGGGCCCCTTTTACAGAATAAAAAGCGAGGTTGTAAAATGCTATTGCCTTGTTGGGTGCCAGAAAATAAACAATAGCAAGCGGGCAATGAATAGGCCAGAGAACAAGTTGCATATGCGCTGGGAATGAAATAAGAAAAAAAAACAGGGGATGCTGCACTCTAAAAATTATATTCCCGGCGTTTCATCTTGCAAAGCATTGACGAAATATCCGGGCGATTGGGAGAAGATCAAATATTATAGTTATTGAATATGGCTTACCTTCGGCATGGCCATCAATTGGCTCGACTGGAATAATAAATCCATAACCCTTTTGGCTGTTGAAAAACTTTACACGGCCGGATTTTGTGACAGACATCCTACTAGTGGGCCAGGAGAGCAGTGATGGATACGAGTGAGACGCCAGATTATTGACGGGAACAGGGTTAGCAGCAGTGCATAGTGACGCATACAGGTTGCGTGGCGAGCTGAATGGATAGTTGGACGACATGGGAAGGAAAAATGATTGATTGTATGGCTGTGGTAGACATAAAACGAGGAGCAGACTAGTGAAGAGCCAGCTTGCACTTTTGCCACAATATAGACTGGTCAGTCACCGATAACAGTACACAGTAACTTGCAGTAACGAGCACCTGGTACCAACGCGACGGGACAAATGTAGGCACAAAAACTAATAAAACAAAGTGCAGGAGATTTCCAAAACCGGTAAATAGAGAATTTAGCGAATAAAAAACTAACGGGGAGGAAACAGAAAAGAAAGGTAGAAACCAGCTGAAGCTTAAGCACCGTGCGTGTTCTAAATAAGACAGGTGCAATATGTGCCAGGCTAAATGAGGGAGCGGGTGTTATTTTGTGCATCAACAAGCACCTCAAACATAATTGCAGCTTTCAGCAGCGGGATGACTCTATTTCTTTGGCTATTGAATGACATTCGCCATTTCCCCATTTTATCAATGTGTTTTTGGGAAGGAAGGAGCCAAGAGAATAAGCGCAATTCTAGCGCCGCATCAAAAGGAACACAAAATCCTGCCTTTGCTTGGTGTATAGCCTGTGGCCAGAGCGCGGACAGGAGTTGCAACAAGCGGATACGTTTTGTAAAGAGGCGGATGCACTCGAGTCCATTGACGAGGCCGCCACACAAGCGAGTGCGGGCAGGCGAGCCAACAAGGCATTATCTGTCCTCCCCTTCTCTGTCCACACATGGCGCATCATTTTTTCTGGAGCTTTTCTTTTGGGTCAGAATGTGTGGTGATTGTTCATGGACGCCCCCGTTTAGCAGGGCCAGCTGGCTATCTCTTGCATATGAGGTGGAAAAGGGTGTTCTGGTCATGTGGACTGTATGCAGAGGCCACGAGCAAAGCGGAAGCATGTGGAGGTATTTGGGAAGTAAGGGCCTTTACCTTTTTATACGACTGACTCGCAACAGAATATAAACGAAGGCAGAACCGAGCGAGGATGCTGTAGAGCAGATCAAAGAAATAATACGACAGAGCTGGTAAATTTCCTTTACTAATTTTTGCAGACACGTAGTTGCTGAAGTTGGTTGGCGGATGAGAGCCGAGGTGTAATAGATGCCAGAGTATAAAATAGAGACAGACCCACAAAGCGCACAAACAGAAAATAAACAGAGATATTACAGGCGTGGATGTTGGCACAGCAACAAAAGAAGAAAGACAAAATATGTCTTTAGTTGCTCAAAGTAGGCACTAAATACAAAATAGTTTACCAAAAGTAAAGAAGAAAAGTTGAGGCTGTACAGTTCTTGATAAACGCTGTCACTGAGCGCCTTTTCTCCCCTTCTCGCATTCGCTTTGGCAGCTGGAAGTCAGCTGTCCGGCGCTGCATTCGGCTGCCCAGACTGTGATGCATTTCTTTGCACAAACACTACAAATCACCCTGCATTCTGCAGACATTGGATCACTGGTTCTGCAGGTCAACTGGGTATTCTGAATCGTGATTTCGGGGTTTCAGTGTTGCTGCGCTATAATTGAGCTGATTTTGTGATTTACTTGGTGTGTTATTTTTGGCGCAACACATGTGTTTTTAGTTTCGTCTTTTTTCAAGTCGCCCTTTTAAAGTTTGTCTAATTTTAAATTGACCTATTCGAAATTTGTTACAGATGAGACTTGCAGGGTTCGGCATGCGCGCAGTCGCTGCCTCTGTGACGGTCGGGCTGCTGGCGCCGCTGGCTAGGGCGTTCTATCTCCCGGGAATTGCACCACACGACTACAAGATTGGCGAGGCAGTCGAGTTGCAGGTAAATTCACTGACGCCGTCGCTGAATGCTGAAAACAAGCTCGAGTCGGTGCTCTCGTTTGGGTACTATGACGAGCGCTTTCACTTCTGTCAGCCCGAGGGCGGACCCAAGGCGGTGCACGAGTCTCTGGGCAGTATCCTGTTCGGCGACCGGATATACGGGTCGGCATTTGACTTGCACATGCTCAAAGACACGTCATGTCAAGTACTGTGCCAGCAGAAGATTCCAGGCGCTGACGCAGCGTTTATCAACGACAAGATTATGAAGGGCTATAACTACAACTGGCTGATCGACGGTCTGCCCGCAGCCACAGTAAAGGTCGATGACCGCACTGAGCAGCAGTTTTACTCGGTCGGCTTTGAGCTGGGCTCTAGCCAAGCCGGACAGCTGGTGCCGCACTTTCACAACCATTATGATATTACAGTGCAATACCACACGCTGGACGCAGTGCACCACCGTGTTGTCGGTGTGGTAGTCACGCCGGCCAGCAAGAACACGGTACTGCCCAAAGACGGCACAGCTTCATGCGATGCAGCCGAGCCCATGAATCTGCATGAGGACCGGGACAACAGCGTTGTGTTTACGTACTCTGTCAAATGGGAGGCTTCAGAGAAGTCGTGGGCTACACGCTGGGACGATTATTTGCACGCAGTGGATCCACGAATCCACTGGTTCAGCCTGATCAACTCGATGGTCATTGTTGTGTTCCTTAGCGCCATGCTAGGTCTGATTCTGATGCGCACGCTGCACAAGGACATTGCGCGATACAACTCGGATGATGCCGAAGACTTGCAGGAAGATTTTGGCTGGAAGCTGGTTCACGGCGACGTGTTCCGGCCGCCGCAGCGGTTTGAGCTGCTGGCTGTGATTCTGGGGAGCGGATACCAGCTGTTCTGGATGGTTGTTACCACACTGGTTATTGCACTGCTGGGCTTCTTGTCGCCGTCCAGCCGCGGGTCGCTGACCACTGCCATGCTGCTGCTGTTTATCGTTTACGGCTTCTCAGCTGGCTACAACTCGGCCCATCTCTGCCATTCGTTTGGCGGTCTCTCGCTCAAGCGCATCATTATCACCACTGTGCTATTTGTGCCTGGTATCTGCTGGATAGTTCTGATGATCATTAACCTGTGTCTGGTTGTCGCTCACTCGTCGGCCGCAGCACCTATCAGCACGCTCCTGGGAGTGATGGCGCTGTGGTTTGTTATCTCCATTCCGCTTACGGTGTGCGGGGCGTACTTTGGGTTCCGTCGGAAGACGATTGATCCGCCAGTCCGTGTGAACCAGATTCCACGCCAGATCCCTGATCAGCCGTGGTACCTCAAACCTATTCCGTCGGCACTGATGGGCGGAATCCTGACCTTTGGCGCCATATTCATCGAACTGTACTTTATTATGAACAGCATTTGGTTCCACAAGGTCTACTATGTGTTTGGATTCCTGTTCCTGGTTTTCTGCATCCTTGTGATCACAACGGCCGAAGTCACTGTGCTGTTAACGTACTTTCATCTGTGCGCTGAGGACTACCGGTGGCACTGGCGCTCGGTGTACACGGCGGGCGCTTCAGCACTCTACGTGTTCCTCTACGGCATTCTGTTTTATTTCTCGCGTCTGCGCCTGGCTTCCTACGCATCGCTGATCACCTACTTTGGGTGGATGGCTATTGCTTGCCTGCTGTTCTTTATCCTAACCGGTACCATTGGTTTTGTTGCCAGCCACTTGTTCGTCCGCAGGATCTACAGTGCTATCAAAATCGACTGAGATTATAGATTCGGCAACCTTTCCACGCCCATTTGGTTAGTTTTTATCTCTTTTTGTTCTATTCATCTTCAAACATCTGCAAAAAGCTTCAATTTTCAATATATTGGCTCTGCTGAATGGGCAGTGACGCACATAACCCAACAATGTGTGTTTCGGGATGGACAGGGCCGTATGGCTATTTTAGACCAATCGCAAGCGAGTTCTTGTGCCAGATAAACTGAGCTGAGCGGGGTCTGCGCTAGTTCAGACAAGTTTTGTACAGAGCAATCGTTCCACACTTTTCACAAGCTTTTGCATTATCAGACTTGCCCTTCACTCTTTATCTCTCATACTATTTTCCTATACTTTTTTTGACAACGCTAGCCAGAGCAAAGCGAGCTTGCGTATTGAAAAGTCGACCCCAGGTTACATATACCGCACATTTAACAAATACTATCAGCGCAATTCGCGAGTATAAACAGCGGAAAAATGAGTGACGCAGTTGCAGCAGCCAAGCGTATGTATATTTTGCTCTGACCAGGTCGCGCGGAATTTGCCAACGTCCCCAACCCTAACTAACAGTTCAATAACCATAATGTAGCGCTGCCGTTTCTCTTCCAGTTTGCGGCCGGGGCGATTGCCGGTGTGTCGGAGATTCTGTGCATGTATCCATTGGACGTAGCCAAGACACGACTGATGCTGCAGGTGGGGACGGGTGCGGACCAGTACAAGTCGATAGTCGACGTGTTTGGGCGCATAATCAAGGAAGAGGGAGCGTCGCGGCTGTACCGTGGGATTCTGCCGCCAATTATGGTAGAGGCGCCGAAGCGGGCGATCAAGTTTGCGTCAAACGACACGTACGGGCCCATGTACATGCGGCTGTTCAATCAGAAGCAGCTGACGCAGTCGTTGGCTATAATGACAGGAGTGACGGCCGGAATCACGGAGGCACTTATTGTGGCGACGCCCGAGCTGGTCAAGATCCGACTGCAGGCGAAGGAGAATGCTGGGCGGTACACGGGCACCATGGACTGCGTGCGCAAGATCTACGCCGAGGAAGGACTCAAGGCGTTTGCCAATGGGCTTGAGGCGACCATTTGGCGGCACGCGCTATGGAACGGCGGGTACTTTGGGTCGATCTTTGGCATCAAGAAGCTTATGCCCAAGGCAGAGACCAAGCGGGGCGAGCTAGCGGTCAACTTTGCTGCCGGTGCAATTGGCGGCACTGTCGGAACCACGCTCAACACGCCGCCCGATGTGGTCAAGACCAGAATCCAGAACTACAACTCGGCCAAGGGCCCGCCTCCGTACACCACGTTCTTGGCTGGCGCTCGCACCATTGCTCGCGAGGAGGGCGTGCGCGCACTGTACAAGGGTTATGTGCCCAAGGTTCTGCGCCTGGGCCCGGGCGGAGGCATTCTGCTGGTTGTCTACGACCACGTCACGACATATATGCGGGATCACTTTTTGTAATCGGTCAAAAATATCTCAGCTTTGGTCGCTTCATTTATTTTTCTATAAACTGGCCGTTATCATTATGATGCACGATGATGACAATTGGATATGAGGGAAATTATAATAGAAAATGTATCTGACAATTTTAAAAGTGCTTTTGATATGCTCAGCGGGTAGACAGTGCATATAATTTCTCTATTTGCCTCATGTCGGAAGCTAAATTGCAAACCACCAGGTATTATCTGGATCTCGGGACACAAAGGCGTGCTCAAATCGCATTATTCAGCAAACATGTGTGGTTCAGCTGGCTGGAAGTTCCAGAATAAGCCGTGCATGTGGCACTCGGCACAAGCCGGGCGCAGCTTATTGGTTCTAAGCCGCTACACCCAGTGTGCGAAGAAAAAGGCGCCGTGCTTTTTGCAGGCTCAGGTGAGAATTGGGTTCCCTACTACTGGCAATCCTAGCGACTATTGTCTGGCCATATTTGTGGAACTTCCAATCGAAAGACGAATAGTTTTTTCTCGAACAGGCTGACATTCTTTTGTTTAGATTTGAGCCTCAGTATCATTGTTCTGAAGCCACCTGGACACGATGAGAGCAAGATAGCATGGCGCACAGTCCTTGGCAACAAAAAAGAAGAGATCTTGTTCTGAACATGTCATGGCTAGCTTGACACATGCACCAGCCAAATAAGATATGCTTGTCTGTGCAGCCTATTCCCAGCAAGCAACATGTAGCAAGCACTTGGCATTGCTAAAAATAATAATGTAAATTAGAAGAGTATTTTGCACACATTGCCTTCAAAAAGAGGGATATTTTCCGCATGCACCAATCCCTGCTTTGTATTTTTCTTGCAAATAAACAAGCTAGTGCCAAAGCGCACAATGCTTGAGCAAGCGCCCAGACTGCCAAGCCAGCGACAAGGGATGCAGGGACGTGCGGAGGAGGCTTGGTCAAAACTCAATAGCTAACCGAGGCGATCTGAATAGTAACCATTGCGCAACGATGACATTTAGCACAAAAACAGTCGTAGTTTTGACACGTCAGTCTTGGTCGAGCCGGAATGATTTTCAAACTTTTATACCATTGCCAAATACAGATCCAAACTTGAAACATCTGCCCCTTGAAATGAAGCACGGCTTTGCTGATCAGCTTCGAAGCAAGCTCGCTTGTAAGCAGCCAAACGAATTGCAGCATATCTTGACCGCGAGATTGGAGAGCCGGGCTCGCCTATTCGCCTCTTTTGCTTGAATAGAGGCGGCGGGACACGGGATGTCCAGACCTTCCTCCGTCCGGGCGCACGGGAGGAGCAAACATTGCTTCTTTCTCTAATAATCTTTCGCTACTTCAAACACAAAGTCTCAATCCCCCCTTGTTTTATATTCCGCCTAGCTTGCGTGCGCGTCGTGCACTGTCCGGGTTTACTTGCGCACAGCTGCCGCGGTCAGGCAGCTTTGCATAGCTTCTGTTCATATTTGCTTTTGTAGCGTTCTGCGTCCAGGTAAGCACCCCCTCTGCCGACCCCTCCCAGAACAATCGTCCACGCACAAACTTGCGATCTGACAGGAAAAAACTTTCTTGCAACTTTGATGAATGCGTTGCGTCAGGACCAGGCGACTTTAAAAGGAGCAAAAAGGCCAGCCCCTTTTTTTCTTGCAAAAATTCGATCTTATTCTTTCTTGTCCTTTAGTCAGAGTGCAAAAGCCCTTTATTTTACTGTATTTTTGTTTTCGCCTCTACATACTACCGATCCCCATGGTTCTGCTGCGTAGATAACACGAGTTTGGGGGTCGTTTAGCCACAACACTTTACTAGCAGTGTCTCTATCGCGCAGCTCACGCGGAGAGTATTATCCAGTCCGACAAAGGTGCAACATAGTTGCGTTCAGGTATGTTCACAACACCAGAGCGAGAATAGCTCTGCTCCGAGCGTCCCACCCGTTTCCATCGTGCTTTAGCAGTCACACCGCCGGCTGCATCGTCTGTTTAGAGGCATTGATATCCCCTTGTCCTGTCCTATTGCATCCCCACACTGTGGATGCGGGGATATCAAAACGTGTGCTTTGATCGCCAGGAACATCGTCAGGCTTGCCGCAAGGCTCGCTCTCCGCATCTTCCAATCGATTAGCATGCCTCATGGGCAGATATGTCGGGATTGTATTGTTATTTTCTCGGCTATTTGCACTAGGGAAAAGCATTTGGGGACACGCCTTGATTACGTTAAACTGTGGGCTTGCCTAGACCTTCTTTGCCGGTGGCAAGAAGGCTGGGCAAGATGAGTGCTAGCACATTTTTCCTTGCGGAATTTATGTCTGTGACACTGACCCGTGACCTTTTCACTTTCTTATTTCCCACTGGCACCCAGCACCAATTACTATTTGCTCGGCCTCTCTTATCGGCAGCGAGTGATAGCCGACGGTCGTGACCTAAATAATTTTTGCGACCACCGAACGGATGACCACCTGGGCGTTTTAACAGCTAATTAATTGTTGAAGCTGAAGTGCGTTTTATTTTGGCCGCTTTCTGCTATTTTTATTGTGCTTGTAGGGTGCATACATCACCTTGCGTTTGTCAGCCGTCTGTCGCATCGCCTCTAGCATTCACTGGGTTTATAGACGACAAACGCCGACTATTTTATTTGTCTTTTGGCAATTGCAGTTGCTTATTATTTATTTGAGCAAAAGGAGATTGGTATTCGAGGTATGGGCGTAATCTCTGACTTGGAAAAAAAGGTCGAGAGCAGCCATTTCCATCTTCACCACGATCATAACCGACAGCATCAGCAGCAGTCTTCAAACGAGCAGCAGCCTTCAACAGAGCAGCACGCAGTAGAGATGCCTGTCGAGTCGCATAAAGCTTCTGAATCGGCGGTGCCAGCGGGCGCTGGACCTGGCAGCAACGTACCGGGACCGCTGCGGCATATCCGGCACTCATCGCTCAAAATTCGCACTGACAGTGCAAACCACGATGCGTCGTCGTTGCCGCCACAGCCAAAGACAGCCGGCGTTAACAGGTCGCACTTGCCGATTGGCGAGGCCCAGCAGCACCACGGACTCCATTTGCTGCACCACGCCCAACATGCACCCGCGCCCCAAGCTGCTGCGGCAGGAGCTGCTGGCGGTGGGGCTCCGAAGCCCGCGTCAGCAAGCGCCTCTCCAATCATGATCAAGCGCAACACGTCGTTTTCGCAGCGACTGCACAATCTGTTGCACCGCGACAAACCGCACAAACATTCACCCGCTGCAGCAGCTGCTCCATTGCCCGCTGGCGGAGATGCAGGCGTGCAGTCGCGGCACAATGGCACGTCTGGCTATGACACGCCCACCATAGCCTATCGGACACCGACTGTCCAGACCCAGAGCACCGACGTCTCGGCAAATGCCAGCGCAACTGTGTCTGCAGCAAACACGCCTCCTTCGGGAATTTCCCCGCACGCCTCGTCGGCAAACATGGCCAAGGAGGCAGCTGCTGTCCCCAATGCGTCATCTGCGTACCGTGCGCAGCGGGGCTTTGAGCCAGTGCCCGAGGACAAGGTGTTTGCCGTCAGCAACATCAATTTGCGAACTGTTCAGCGGCATGGCCACCAGATCAGACGGTCCATTGACGAGCACGTGCCTGAAGCTGGCGACCAGGAGCCGTCGTCTGCCGTCGACAAGCTTGCGCACTCGATACAGCACGCCTGTGTCAGCTCGTCGCGGGAAGCATCCGCACACAGCGTCTCACGTGAGCCAAGTCAGAACACTCTACACCAGAGCCAGTCAGCTGCCGATATACATGGTGCAGCTGGCGATCATGCCACTGATGCACCTGCTGCGGGGGGAATTTCGGATACCACAAAGGTCAAGATCGCCCACCCCGAAGTCGAGGAGTCACCGCTGGCTGGAACAACGCTTCCGTCCAAGCCCACTGCCGCTGACATTGCTAGAAACCGTGAGCAGCTGGCGGCAGGCACGACGCGAGATCAGCAGCCAACTTCGCCGGCCGACACACACGCTGGCCCCTGCCAAAAGAAGACAGGGCCTGTTTACTCGACGCACAAGGCAAAGCTGAATCAGTTTGGACGGCAAACCAAGGTCATTGGCAAGGGCACCGGTGGGACAGTGCACCTGCTGCGGGGCGTCGAGCTGGACGTTCGGCCACCAAGCCTGCGCAGTGGCCCACCGTCGTCGCATCACGGCGATGAGCCCAACACGTATTCGCCGAGCGAGCACAAGCTGTTTGCGGTTAAAGAGTTCCGCAAGCGACGCCAAGACGAGACGCCCCGCGCTTACATGAAAAAGGTCACTTCCGAGTTCTGCATTGGGTCGTCGATTCACCAAGAGAACGTGATTGAGACGCTGGATCTGATATTCGAGGGTGACCGTGTGTACGAGATCATGGAGTACTGCCCGCACGACCTATTCACCTGCGTCTCTCGCGGCAACATGGATCTGGACGAGACGTTCTGCTGGTTCAAGCAGGTGTGCCAGGGCGTGCAGTATCTTCACAAGATTGGCATTGCCCATCGCGACCTCAAACTCGAAAACTGCCTGCTGACCGAGAGTGGCATTGTCAAGATTATCGATTTTGGCTGCGCGACGGTCTATAAAACGCCGTTCCAGAAAGAGCCAAGCAAGGTTGTCGGAGTGTGCGGCTCGGACCCGTACATTGCGCCGGAGGTTCTGATGTCACGGCGGCAGATTCCGTACTTTGCGCAGGTGGCAGACATTTGGTCGGTGGGGATCATGTACATGTGTATGACGCTGCTAAAGTTCCCGTGGCGGATAGCAGACACCGAGGTTGACCGGTGTTATGGGTCGTATATTCGCGAGTGGCCGCGTGGCCGCGACAAGCTGATTGCGCAGCTGCCGCAGCTGCGAGATGACGGCAACGAGGTAATCAAGGGCATGGTATATCCGGAGATCAAGGGTCGGCTCACAATGGACCAGGTCATGGAGAGCAAATGGATAAAGAACATTGACGTCTGCCACGCAAACCATCTGACACGGGCGCACGCACACCACCTGAAGGTTGACTAGATTTTTACCTTTCTTTGGGTCTGCAGGTTTCAAGAAACGCTTGATTTGTACCATCTTTAGTGTTATGCGCATTTTGGCTAGAACGAGCCAATGCGAAAGATTGAGGGATCGAACCGCCAAGCCGGGGATGGCTAAAGTAAACAAACTAGGCGTTAAAAAAGCTCTGCAGTTTCTTCGATTGCGCAGCCTTTTCACAGCTTTTCTTTGCCTTTATCATTGCACAGTTTTTGTTTTTCTATAGTTCCATTTTGGCTATTTCTTTTCGCATTGCTGGGCGTACCAAGATCAAGTATAATATGAACACATCGACAACTGCATCAAGCCGGCTGGCACCTTCAGCAGAGCGCGGCAACCAAGCAGTTCTGGAACCAGTAAAGGGCGAGCAGCGTTCAGCTTTGCAGCCCGGACAACACGCTGGCTCACATGCACGGAACCCAGCCCAGCGGGCACTCGATAGGCGCTCTGGCTCACATGCACGGAACTCGGCTCAGCAAGCACTCGATAAGCGCACGTTAAAGCACACGCTTCCTCAGCACGTGCGGGCAGGACTGAGCAGCCCAACGGACAAAATACAGTCGCCAGCAACCAAAGCCGTGCGTGGGCTGAGACACAACAAGCACTCTGAGCATCTGCCCAAGCCGCAGGTCCTGGGGTCGCTGTTCAAGTCGATGCAAAAGAAGGTGGTCGAATAATTGAGTTTTCCATTTTAGGCTTGTTTTTGGAACGTGCTAAATATACAGCATATGAGCAAAACAGTGTATATTTTTATTAGTAGGTAGGGTAGTGCTGGAGGCGGTATAGGAGGGCCTTGCCGGCGTCGTTGCCAACGGCCATGAACCCAGACTGGGGGGAAAAGTCAACGCACTGGACGTGGCCCAAGTGCGAGGCAGATCCCGGCCAGTTGGAGAACACGGTGGCCGAGGGCAGATGCACGAGCTTGAGCTGGTCCTTCTTCTTGCGCGAATACACGGCCAGAATCTCCGCACTGTGATTAAATCTCAGCCCATGCACCGCCGTCGTCAAATTGCTCACCGCCTTGAACGGACGAACATTAAAGAACGTTGAGTCTCCTGCTTCCTCACGCATCGCGCGAGCATCGTATATGTTGACGACACCAGCGTGGTCTCCGCTCGCATAGTACGTCGAGTCTTGGCTTATGGCCAGGCATGTGGGCCGGAACACCGTGGAGTCGTGCCACCGGCTCACGCACTGGTTCTGGCGCAAGTCCCATTGATAGACGTGGTTATCCAGCCCTGTGCTCCACAAGTAGTTGCCGTCGTTTGTAAACTCGACGTCACGAACTACGCCGTTCATGGGCAGTGTATGGACAAACTGCTTGGTCCGAGTCGACACCAAATGGATCTGGCCTGCGTTGCCCATAAACGCCATACGGTCTCCATTTACGTTGGTGCGCATAAACTCGAGGCTTTTGAGCGGACGGCCCGGAACGCCATTAATACGCGTCACACTCGCGTGCTCAACATCTACTGCATAGTACCACCCACGCCGTCCACTCGCCACAATCTCATGCCCATTGCGAATAAACTGTGCGCTCGTTATCGGAAGATCTTTAAAGTAGATGGACTGGATTTTTTGGTTCTCTTTGCCGTCGACTTCAAACAACCGCAAGGTTTTGTCCAGGCCGGCCGTCAACAACACAGATGCTGATGGATGGAACTGCACGCTTTGGACGGCCGATTGGGACACGGCTGCTTGGTTTGCGTTGCGCACGCGAGCAATGTCGATGGAAGAAGAGGGCAGTTGTACGTGCGTGCGGGACACGAGCGGTGCGCTTGTTTGCAACAGATCAGATCCCACTTTGTCCGAATCATCGGATGCGGCCCATTTGGGCACTGGGTTGATTTTCTCAAACTGCCGACGCAGCCGTTCTTCGTACACGGAGCCTGACACGGTGTTTTCGTCTTCTTCCGTGCGTAGTTTGCGCAGCCGGGCCTTTGCTTTAAGCGCAACTGTAGCGTCTTGCATATCGTCGTCCTCCCATGCTGCTGGCTCATCCGACTCAACTGCTGCGTCTTCGCTCTCGGCTTCAGACTCTGACTCGACTTCTTGTTGGTCCCGTTCGGTATCTACAAAAAACAGAGGACCCTCTCCCGAGTCCTCATTGTCATCGCTGCCGTCTTCGTTGTCATCTTCGTTGTCAGATGATGCTGGAGATTCTGAACCCTGTTCACGCCCAAGCTTGCTAAACAACCGACCCGATGCATCTTCTTCGTCGGCGCCAAACACGAGCAGCTCCAAATCAGTTTCGGTCCGCGTCTTTGTCTGCACGCTCTCCTTGGTCCGCTTTGCACTGGGCTCGCCGGCCACTCGCAGCTGCCGTTTTGTTTGCCCCGAAGCGTCCATTTATTGCTTCCTCTATGAGTTGGCGCTAGATATAAGGTGAGGTTTTGAATTGAGCTGGAAAGAAGAAAGACGATAGAGGTTTTTTGATCGGGTACACTTTTTTGCAAACTTGAAAATAAGAAAAAAATTACTGATCCGCGGATCATAATTAAGCGTCGAATATTAATCGTTCTTTGTCTTTTTGGCGAAAAGGAGCGCTTTTCAAAGACCAAGCCTGTCACGGCGTTTGCTCACTTCTGCCCTTGCTCATGAGAACAGACTCTTCCCCACTTGTCTTGCTTTACCCATCCCTTGCTTTCTTGTTGCAAATAAGCTTGATTATATTCTATTTATCTGCCCAAACTGGCCAAGCAATAGTGCCTTGTCAAAGCGCCTCGTCTTTCCTAAATAATATTCTAAATAAAGCAGACGCCGATGAGGTTTGGTTCACAAGCACCGCAGTGCCCACGCTGCAGCAAGTCCGTATATCCGGCCGAAGAGGTAAATGCACCCTAGTTCCGAGAAGCAGGCTCAAAAATGGGGTTTCACAAAATGCTAATTGCTTTATCTGTAGAGAATGGGGCCGGAAGGACCATGGCACAAGTCGTGCTATACTTGTAGGGATTGCGGAAACGGGCTGACGATTACTACAATGTATGAGCGGGACCGGGAGATATTTTGTCGTACGTGTTTTAGACGTGGTCCGGGTGCTGTGCCACCAGCGGTCAACAGCACGGCGCATAGTGAGACGCAGTACGAGCAGTACAGCGAGAGCCAGAGTCAGAGTTATAACCAGAGTCAGAGCCACAACCAGAGTCAGAGCCACAACTCGACGCAACATTCGGAAGCGCCCCCACGGCCACTGCGAACGTTTGCCACACCCTCGGTAGCGCCGCACACGCCGCCACGTATGCGCACCCCTACCAATGACTACTCGCCGTCCAGTGTGTTCAGTTCTGGACGACGCAGCCTCAACTTGCCAGCGAACAAAGACATGTGCCCACGATGTGCCAAGCCCATATTTCATGCGGAAAAAGTTGTGGGACCGGGCGGGCCGTGGCACCGCACGTGCTTCAAGTGCAAGCAGTGCTCGACCACGCTTGATTCGGCTAAATTGACCGAGCATGATGGCGAGGCGTTTTGCCGTGGGTGTTATACGAAGCTGTTTAGTCCGCGGGGGTACAATATTGGCGGGTCGACTGAGCCGAGTGTGCGCTCGGTTGATGTGCGCTCGCCGTCGTTGGCGGCATATGGACGGTCATCGCCCAGCCCAGTGTCTGTCCATGATGCAAGCAGTCCGTTTGGCAGCGCAGTGGGCGCCGCAGCGTCGGCCGCAGTACAGGCCCATGGACGGTCGATTACTGGATATGTGTCCACAGCGCATTCTACTGCTCGAACCGAGTCGTCGCGGAGCCGGCTCTCGTACGGCCGGCCACATACGCCTGTAGCGTTTGGACTGACTCCGCCCGATATGTGTCCGCGGTGCAGCACCCGCATCTACGCGGCCGAGCAAGGCATGGCGGCCGGCCGCAAGTACCACAAACGGTGCATAAAGTGCAAGGCGTGTGATGCGTCTATCAACTCGTTGCAACTGACGGAGCGCGACGGCGAGATCTTTTGCAAACAATGTTATGCAAAGAACTTTGGGCCGCAAGGGTTCCGTCCGTCGATGAGCGCTCCGACCAACCACCATTAACTTTTTATCTTGCATCTCGGTCGTATTTTATTAATCATTTTTAGCGTTGGTTGTTATTCGTATCCCATACTTTGTCAGTGCGAAATGCTTTGGGAGTTAAATGGCGTGCATTGGCCGAGTGCAATCGCTTGGATGCAGTATACTAGCTCGAGTTATTATTCTTATTTTTATGGATACGGTACCAGAGCGCAGCCCGCTGCCGCACATAGCTAAAATACCAGGCCTGGACAACATAATTGTGCCCCAGGACACGCTCTACCAAACATGGCAGCTTCCCGATACTCCGCCCAACCAAAAGCCATTGTATTCAGCTCTACTCCACAACACTCGTTCAAACAAGCACACAAACAACTCGACACTTTTTGAGCGGAAACCACAGAAAGCCAATCGTCCGTGGTGGGCCCGTTTGCTCGTCGACTCCATCATTGTTCCCTTTGTGCAAGGCTTTATGCTCAACCTGGGCATCCACTGGGTCCACTACTGGCGCCGGGGCGGTGGTCTCATCGGCGTATTCCGGAACCGCTTTGGTCCTCAACACTCTCGTACTATAAAATAAACGTGTTATTCGCTCGTTGCTTTTGCGTTGCAGGCAATTATTTTAAGCCGATCAACGGTTATTTCTCCCTGGGTTACTTTAATTGTCGGATTTTTCATGATAAACGTCCATACGTCGTCGCAGTACCGGTACGTGCGCATATTGCCCCGTATGGTTGATTTGTGTTTGACTCGTGTAGTGAGTGCTTCCGACATGCTTTTGTCGAACTTTTCGATTACTTGCATGGCTAGCTGCGGAGAAATATGCCCCGACTGGATCAGCTCGTCCAACGCGTCGGTTAGCATTAGTCCTAGCGACGCTCTGCGGTACAACTCATAGTGTAGCTTCATTTACTTTGCTCTGGGTTCTTATTATACCTAAATTCTAGTCTTGTAAAAGCCGGTAAAAAGTGAAATTAAAGAAAAAGGATGAACAAAAGAACACGACTTTTGGTCCTCTAGCTTTAAAAGAAGCTTATTTCTTGGGGTTTAAACAAGACTGCAACGACCCGGACATCTTTTAGACTTGTATCATGTACACTAGCACAACTTTCGTATTTTTCTTAATACATTAGATACACAATGAAAAACGTGTAGAATTCAATCTAAAAAATGTGCAATGAAGATAAAAGGCAAGGTGCAAGCAACAGTTTATTCGCCTGGCCGTCTTGCATTGCACGCAACAATCTTGATTTTATCTGCCGTCGCCGTCTCATGGTCAAACTTGAACGACGGGTTTTTAATAATAAACGTCCACACATCGTCGCAAAACCTATATGTTCGCAAATTGCCCTTTACCACTGCTTTGGACCGCACTCTGCTCGACAATGCTTCCGACATGCTCTTGTCGTATTGCTCGAGCACTTGAATCGCTAGTTGCGGCGTAATGTGGCCAGCTTGGATTAGCTCATCTAGTGAATCTGTCAGCGCCGCGCCGAGCGTCCCCCGGCGATACAACTCATAGTACAGTGGCATTGAATGTATTTGTCCTTTTGATTGCTTGAAAAGGACAGAGGGAGAAGAATGCGCAATGAATAATCAAAACAAAAAATAATGGCGCTAGCTTATATACCCCGCTGCATTTATAGGGGCAAAAGAGGGATTTTCTTGTATGGCGAAGCATGGGTCGCGAGGTTATGGCTCTTTTATCACGTGTGTAGATGATCGTAAGCAAGATCCGCATGGGCTGGGACCGATTTCACAATGTTGGCGACAAAAGAAGTTGAATTTTTGAAACAAATAAAAGAGAAGCTAAACACATGAAATAAAAAACTGTCGGCGCTGCCAGGCACAAAGGCAAATGCAGGCTAGATTTACTTCTTCTCAAACATATTGCGGATGGCCTCGGTGGTCAGCGACTTTGGCCGCTCAATAGAGAAACCAAGGGCGCGGTCCCAGATAAGCTGCGACAGAACGCCAAAGGCGCGCGAAACGCCAAACAGGACAGTGTAAAAGTCCTCCTCAACCAGGCCATAGTGACGCAAAAGGACGCCCGAGTGAGCATCGACGTTGGGCCACGGGTTCTTGGTCTTGCCGTGCTCGGTAAGAACGCCCGGAACAACCTTGTACAAGGTGCTCACAGTCTTGAACAGGTTGTCCTCAGGCAGATGCTTGAGCGCAAACTCGCGCTGCGCCATGTAACGAGGATCGGTCTTGCGCAGGACAGCGTGGCCGTAGCCCGGCACGACGCGGCCCGAGTTGAGAGTCGACCAGCAGTATTCGCGGATCTGGTCCTCGGTCGGAGTATCAGTGCCGATCTCCTTTTGCATGTTCACGATCCAGCGTAGCACCTCCTGGTTAGCCAGGCCGTGCAGCGGACCAGCTAGACCGTTGAGACCGGCGGCGAACGACAGGTACGGATCGGACAGCGCCGAGCCAACCAAATGGGTGGTGTGGGCCGAGACGTTGCCGCCCTCGTGGTCCGAGTGAATAACCAGGTACAGGCGCATCAGATCGGCAAACTCGCGGCTCTCGCCAAAGCCCAGCAGGTTGGCAAAGTTCTGCGAGTAGTCAACCGAAGTGTCAATTGAGGCGTGCTTGCCGTCTCTGAAGACGTTGCGGTAGATGCGCGAAGCAACCAGTGGCAGCTTGGCCAGCAAGTTCAGCGAGTCCTCAAAGACCGGGCCCCAGTAGTCCTTGCGGTTGATGCCCGCATGATACTCCTTGGCAAACTGCGAGTCGTGCTGCAGGGCGTTGACAGCCAACGAGAACTGCGACATGGGGTGCAGTGTGCTGGGGCAGCGGTCAATCAGGTCAATGACAAAGTCAGGGAGAGATGCGCGTGCATTGAGCTCATCAGTGACCGACTGCGCCTGTGCCTGCGTCGGCGTCTCGCCGGTCAGCAGCAGCCAGAACAGCGCCTCGGGCGTGGTCTCGGTAGCGCCCTTGGGCTTGGGCAGCTGCTCCTGCACCTCAGGAATCGACAGACCGCGGAAGCGAATGCCCTCGTCGGCATCGAGCAGCGACGTGTCCCACACCATGCCCTTGATGCCGCGCATGCCGCCGTAGGCCATGTTGACTGTGGTCTCGCCCAGGACGCGGTCACCGTACTTTTGCTTGACCTCCTTGACCTCAGCTGCCTTCTCGGGGATCAGCTGCTCAACGCGCTGCTTGAGCGATGTTGCGGACGAAGTCGACTTGAAGCGCGCAAGCGCTGCCAATGCCGGAACAATCCGGTTGGCCTACATGGTTGAAATGACACGAAAAGCGCCGCATCGGAGAAGCCGGAAGCAGAGTTAACAAAAGTGGTTGATCTGTTTACCAGTGCACACAGCTATCCAGATACCGCCACGTCACAGGAAAAAGCAGGCAATACTCAACCCGCCCCAACCGCCAGAGTACATGCGCAAACCCACGTTTGCGGAACAAAGCAGTCTGGCGCAGTGGGAAGCTAGTGCTGCCGCAATCGCTCGTTCTGTTCACACACACATCTAGTGCTGAAGGCAGTGGCTGTTGAGCGTGCGACCCGCACTTGAGAGCGCTAAAGCCCAAAACGAAGCAGCGCTGTGGCATGAAAGATCTAGGCCTAGGCATAGCACAACACTTACCGAACGAGCAGAGGCGCTTCTGGCAGAGCACAGAGAGAACATTGTGTATACAAGAAAAAACTATAGAGCGACAAACAGCGCAAGTGTAATTAAAAGAAGGAACTGGAGCAAACAAAGAGAACTGGAGGGGAAGGCGCGCCGCTGGGCTTTTAAGTTGCCAGAGTCGGAGAAATTGTAAAACGAGGCGCTACACAAGTTCAGACACGAGTTGAAAAAGATAAGCCGCAGATTGGGGGAGGGCAGCTTCTGACTGGCTGCACAGGCCGAGCACTGCTAAAGCTGTGCGTGCTAATCTGCACTGACCGCTTCGTGTGGATGGCCGTCATGCCCGTCTTAAATTCCGAGGCGCCGATCAAGGAGCTCCGAAGGCAGCTGATTTCCGCAAGTGTTCCGCTCGCCCGTTCCTCCGCCTGTATGCCCACGGCTCAGCTCGAGATTCACGAGGAAGAGATAAGCTCGTTGCAAAGTCAAAGGAGATTTTGCCTATTTCAGCCCGGTCTTTGGGCGAGAGGTGCATGCGTGCAAATCTGACCAGAACACAAGACACATGACGTCGTTGCAGCTGCTGAAAGCCACGGCTGGGCTTGCATGATCCAGTGATACGATCAACGCGTTGTCTGCCGATTAATAATCGTGATTCGATGTTGAATCGAGCAGTCATTGTCCTCGTGATATCTGCAGCAAACGAGCAAAGGAAGACTGCCAAAAGACCTGCCAGGCGTGGCTGAGGAAAGTCTCAAGTCACGCCACCGCCAAAAATACTGTGAGCAGCACTGGCAGTTCTTGACACCATGCCTGTCCTGCCTACACAAGCAGCGAAAGGAACGTTCGCTGCGATTCAGATGCGCGTGCTGCAGAGCTGAAAGGGCCACAGCCACAATGAGATATGATCGGAGGATCAATTGCATGTCCGTCATATTGTCGGCCCAAAATGCACCAAAGCTTTATAGCGAGGAAAAAGAAGCAGGGGCTGCTTGTCCCTCCAGGAAGCGCCGGTTATTCATTTTATTGTTGCAAAGCACTGGGCTGCGTGACTCCCTCCTCCGTTCCACACAAATACCCCCGTCAGTGCTGGTCGTTTTTCTTCTTTGCTTTAACCCTCTCCACCCTTATTTTTCATTTCATTTTATTTTTATACTCTAGTCGTGCCCTTTTTCCCTGCAGCATTTGTTTATCTCGCCATTCCTCAAACACGCATTTTGGACCGCACGTACACGCGCTCTTAGCATGCTATGCTGTAAACGCAATCAACTCAGCTCCGAGGAGCTGGCCACAGCAGACAAGGTACGCACTGGTTACTGCACATGTGGTCACGATGCCAGAGCTTTCCTCGGTGAATTGGTGGCCTGCACATTCACCGTGACAAGCTAGATTCTATATCGCACTAGAGCGGGTAGGACCGATAAAGTGCGCCTCCTGCGAAACCGCTAGCAACTGGGCTGCTATCAAGCACAATGTGCCACCCGCTTTGTAGGCTCACTTGCTCAGTATCTGGTGCCCAGATCAGCCTACAGCCCCTTAGTGTAGATAATGGTTCGGCTATTGTTCGTATTCCCAAAGCAGCTCCACCTTATATTGCACATTCTACTAAGCCCAAACTGTGTTTGTTATTATCTCCACCGGCTGCGCCTTCTTTTTTGCCTTTCTACACGGGCTGATATAGGTCATGAACTCGTTTTTGGAAGAAAAGTGGAGCTTGGTCGGTCTCAGATTCAACCCGTGGGAGTACTCGCGGGCCGAAAAACAGGGCATTTTGCTGGCCATATTCAAAGCATTCAATGTGTTGACGGTGTTGGAGCTCAGCCCAAGCGATATGTTGGAGTTTTGCCTCGACATGGAGTCGCTGTATGAGGACGTTCCCTACCACTCCTTCAACCACGCGATTGACGTCGTCGTCAAGCTCTATTACATGCTGCACGACTTGCAGGCAGCGTCCTATCTGGCGTCCTACGACATTGCTGCGCTGCTCATTAGCGGCCTGTGCCATGATTGCGGTCATGTAAGTGATTACCATGCGTGTGCATTTGCCTACTGCCACACAGCAGTGTGCCAAAGAGCGAACATTCTTTGAAGCAAATGTGAATGCTCGCACTGCTTGTGAAGCAATATTCTTGGTGCCATCTGAGCGTCTACCCGCGGCAACCTGTGCTGCATGCAGTTTCCCTGCACTCAGTTGCCTTTTTGCATCTGCTCTGCATCTCAGGCGTCGCTGCACAAGCCTGTATTTTGGCTAAAGACACACTTTGTCTTTGCGACACAATACCAGCCTCAACTACTTTTGCTGGTGCCCATTCACTGCGTGCGTCCGCATGCCGAATGCCGCCAACACACCAGTCAAGCGCCAGCCAATTCCATTGCGCTTTCAAATTTGCCATTATGCTTGATCGATTGTTTGTGGTGCTAAAATCAACGCGTTTGTCTTCTTGTGTGGTCATAACACATGACACAGCCTCGTGCTGCTTTCTATCTTGCCTGTAGCCTGGCCTGAACAATCTGTTTCAGAAGAATGCCAACACTAGCTTTGCCCAAAAGTACCCCGACGCCATCCTTGAGCGATACTCGATTGATTTAGCAATGGATTACATTGCCCGACACCGCCTTTTTCGCAATGTTGAGAATCTGCGCGATCCAGTCTATAGTGATAGCACCACTACCGAGATTGACGTTGCCTCACGAATGCTGTTTAGCGTACAGTGCGCCATTCTTAACACGGACATGGCGCGACACTTTGATGTGGTAGAAGAGTGCAAATCGCTGGTCTCAAAGCTGGCCAAAAAGGCACGCAAGTTTGCAGACAAATCGGCTGGCACTAGCGCCGCCAATGAGTCTTCAAGCTCCAATTTGGCTCAGCCTATATCTTCCAACTCGAATGGCCACGAGCAATTGAGACCGCCTAAACCTCAGATACGTGAGCGATCGCCAAGCGAGCCGACCATGCATAGAAATGTGCTATCTGCGTATTCACTAAAGGATGCTAGCCGTGGCGTCGCTACCTCTCCTCGAGCAACGCCAAAAGACATTCCCAACACTCCAACAAACCCGATACAGCCACAGCCTACTGCAGACGACAGCAATTGCGCAATTGGCAACAGCACGGCAGTGCAAGGCCGCATCAAGCGCATGCACGTGCGGCGATCGGTTTCAATGAGTGATGCGCTTTTGGATAGCACACAGCGGCAGAGCTTTATCAACATCCTGCTCCATGCTGTCGACGTGTTCAACCCAGTACTGCCATGGCCAATGTGCAAAAAGTGGTCCGATTTGATGAATATCGAATCTTTTAATCAAGGCGATTTGGAGAAGCAGTTATCGCTGCCGCTATCGCCCAATATGGATCGCGAAACTACCGATCAGCGCCAAGTATCGCTTGATTTTGGCAACATTATTATCCGGCCGTTTTTCACTGAGATGGTACCGCTATTTCCAGTCGATGACGTGTTGCTGCCGACGCTTGAGTCGAATCTGCAGAAATGGAGCCGACTGTCGACAGATACTACCCATGAGATCAGTCCTCCAACTGGCGCAAACAGCCATATGTACTCGTGGCCAGTTGAACCGGTTCGCACGACACCGTCGTTATCAAGCACCAGCAGTATTTCCGAAGGCCGTCGGCTGAGTATTGCTGCAGGAACCGTCGATATACCGCCTTCGCGTCTAGAAACCATTCGTAGACACTCGCACGAGGGCTTTGAGGTGCTGCATAGGTGTATGGTTGGTCATCTGTTTTCCAAGCACTTGGAAAAGATCCAGGAGCGGCGCAAAGCTTCGTATATTTCCAGCAATCCTCAGCACCTACAGAAGCGAAATTACAATGGCCGCCAGCGCCCTGTGCCAATTAGCACTTCTTTGGGTGCGCAGCATCTGTGGCAGGATTCAGGCTCTACTATGCTGTCACCAGTGACTGAAGCAGCACATCTCGAAGACTCTAGCGCTCCGACAACCGGCAATAGCACTAACGGTGGTTTCAGTCTGCCCGACGAACCAATTATTACCGAGTATGAAGCTGGTGGCACACCACAACAGCCTCCACTGCTGCGTCCCAGCATACACATATCTACCGATTATTTGCATCAGCAGCGGTATCCGCTCACTAGTTGTGGCCCGGCCAGCGCATCCTGGGAAACTGCGCGCGCAGACCGTGCGCGTGCTGGGATACCGTCGGTATTCTATAGGCAGCTGGACTCGCGAGGACTGGCTGAGAATTTGCATAGTTATTGCATAAGCCCGCCTCCTCCAAACTCACGCCAATACCGCAGCGCGTCCCTGGATCCATCGTTGCTCTCTAACCTGCCCACAACATTTAAATCTGTGGCTGGTGAGGGCAGTTTGACAGCAATGTCTCCAGAGATTTCCAACGACAGCTGAGGACAAACATATACATGGTTATTATAGTTCTATCATTGTTGCATTCTGTTTATTATCTGTATCTGTCGCGCGTCGAACCTTTAGACAATCCGCTGGCCCCTTCTCCACAAACGCACCGATACCATTATAATTGTTGTATTCTCATCTAATACACTAAAGTATTTTAAAGTCATATAACATGTGGAAAGATAAATATTAGATAGAAACGCAATGGATGCTAATTTGTAGCCGGTGTTTTACGCAAAAATCTGACTGCACGGCTCATCAGACCAGACAAGAATCTGCCAAGCGACGATAGACAGCCCTTGATTAGGCCACTAGTAATATACGACGAGAGCTGAACAGTAAGATCATCGTACATGGTTATTCTTCTCTCTTTCTTGCCAACCGTAACCATCAGCGTATCACCGGCCATAGTCTTGTCGCACATAGCCTTGAGCATAGCCCCAACGACCTTTTCAGGCGTCACTAGACCGCTTTTGAGCAACAGCGGAAAGCTGTTCAACAACGGGCTATTTTCGACCAGTGGCGTGTCAGCAAAGTAGGGCGCCACAGCGTTTACTCGAACTTGCGGTGCCAGATCCTTGCACGATGCGGTGAAAAATATCAACCCGGCTTTAGTTGTGCCATAGGTTTCCATAAACGAAACAGGCATAAGCCCGCCGACTGATGCTGTATTGACCACCACGCCCTGTCGGTTAGTTTCCTTGAAATATTGCACGGCTATGCGCGTAGCTTCCATTGGCGCAAACAGGTTTAGTCGAATCAGTAGCTCGAGCTCGTGGTGGTCTGTCTGGTCAAACAGCGAGCGCTTATTGATAATACCAGCGTTGTTGGCCACAATGTCAAATTGCCCAAAGTGCTTAATTGCTTCGTCAAAGTACTCGCGGATAGCCTCAGGCTTACATACGTCGCAAGCCACCCAGTGTGTGGAGCTTTCTTTCTCCTTGTTTAGCGCTTCAGAAACTTGCTGCACGCTTGGGTTTATGTCAACCATCAGAACTTTGGCGTTGAGTTCAACTAGTCTCTCGCTTAGTAGCTTGCCAAAGCCGCTGGCTGCGCCTGTCACCACGACAACCTTGCCTTGCAGCTGACTTGTGTAATCGTTCTTGGCAGTAGCTGGCATGTTGTATGTGCTATTTGGTAACAAAGCAACTACGGTTCGATAAGTGGATATCGGCTATGCATGGTGTAGGACTTATTAGTTGTGTATACATATTGTCAGCACGAGTTAAAGGCTAGTAATTGTCGTTTGTATGTACCTTTGGAAGCTGGTGGTGTAATAGTACAAATTACTAAAGAAAAACTGAAAATGTGGCTTCTGTAGATAAACTGGTGAAAAATAGGGGGTGCATTTCCCAGGATGCTATTACCATGATATCGCGTAAAGCATGTAAATCCGGTCAACCAAAATAGACATGTTTTAAAGATAAAAACAGTCTTAGTATTTTGGCACCCAGATATGCTTGCAGTGTTTTTAAAGAGCCTCTAGAATTTCGGCAATCGACTGCATAGGATTTACAATCTTTTAAATGTAAACATGTACACTTGTTTTTTTGCCATTTCCAGCTGTGATCATTTGCTCATTTTTGAGCGTCCATTGTTATATATTTTTAGAAAGAAGCCTGCTTTTGGATTTTTCAAAGGCGACAAAATATCGCTTGTACCATGGTGTAGACTTACACATATTATATTTTGCAGAAAGATGAGAAACTCATTCATGCAATTGCCTTTTGTAAGAACAAGGATGTGTAGCAAATTATCTTATCTCCAGAACTCTGCAGTGTGGGATTTTTATTGAAAGAATAATTCATAGCATGCGCCAAGCTGCAATTGCCGATCAGTATACGGACAAAAAAGCATGCAGATTGGCTATAAACGCATGCGTTAGCAATGATTTGCTGGCTCGGGTTCCAAGTCAGCCATTTTACTTTCTTCATAAGGCAGTTTCTTTCTGATGAACCCAAGGGTACTGTCCAGGATTCTAGAAAACAGCAAACTGAGCAGCGAGCCGTACTTTTTTACAGTCCCATTGACAATGTACGATGTCACATGAACAGTCAGGTCATCGTAAAACGTCAGCCGTTCGGGCTTTGCACCCATTGCCACCATGAGCGTATCGCCAGCCAGTCTCTCGTCGCATATAGCCTTGAGCATTGTCCAGACAACTTTGTTTGGGCTCATCAGCCCCAGCTGCTGGACTAGTGGATATGATTTGACCATTCGATTTTTTTCGACCAGCGGTGTGTCGGCAAAATAAGGCGCAACTGAATTGACGCGAACATGCGGTGCTAAATGCTTGCATGTGGTTGTGAAAAATATCAACCCAGCTTTGGTTGTTCCATAGCTCTCCATAATGGAAATAGGCAAGAGACCACCAACCGATGCAGTGTTGACCACTACACCCTGTCTTTTGGATTCCTTAAAGTACCGCGTAGCAACGCGTGTTGCTTCCATTGGCGCACAGAGGTTGAGATGGATAATGCGCTCAAGCTCTTTGTGATCGGGCTGGCTAAACAGTGAGCAGTCATTTGCAATCCCAGCATTGTTGACCAATATATCAACCTGGCCAAAGTGCTTGACAGCCTGGTCAAATACCAAACTAATAGACTCGGTTTGACACAAGTCACAAACTGCCCAATGTGTCGATTCGGGGTGCTGTTGGTTTAGCGTTTGTGACATTTGCTCAACTGTAGGATTAATGTCAACTAGAAAAACTTTGCCATTGTATTCCAACAGTCGCTCAACCAGTAGTTTGCCAAATCCACTGGCGGCACCGGTAACTATTGCAACTTTGCCTTGAATCTTGGACTGATAATCGGTCATTGTAGAAGCTGGTTTAAAACTATGCAATAAATGACGATAAATATTCAATGGTTTACACAAACCTTATTTAAAAAAGAATACTTTCTCTATAGTATAAAACCTCAACGTAGTTGCTACTTTTATAAATATATTTACATACTGTCGTGCAATATGTACAGTTACTGTTTGCATCAGTAGACTAAACAGCTGCAAAATCTACACCCATAATGTATCTCTGTTTATTTTACTATATTAAGATTATCTGTAATTTTAATTGCATAAAGTACATGATTATGTCTATTGAAAATGTTTGCTTTTAAGAAGTCCAAAGGTCGGCGAAACATTCGCAAAAAGGAGACGAATGATGATGAGATGGCTGCTGATAGCGGCTCTGCGGACATAGTTAAGAGAACAGCAAAAACAAAACCCGAGTCGATTGCCACAAAAAGCACACGGCCAAGCCTGTATATTAAAGAATCGGCAGCTGAAAGGGCCGATCAAGGTGAAGAATTGCGACAATATACACAGGAAGAGATTCAGACGCTAAAAGACGAGACGCTGGTTCGAAATGCCCAGCCTGCGAGCGATACAGCCTATCCGTTTTCAAATGAGGGCATTCCAGATGCACAAGAAATCTATATGGCCAAGAAGCTCCGCCGGCAGCGACAGGCTGCGCAAAAGATGAACGGCGAAGACAGTGACAAAGAGGAAGATTTTATTAGCCTGTCTGATAACATGGCAAATTCGCAAATACGTAGCGCCGAGCATGTCAGTTTGAACGATGCTATTGCCGAGGGTGAAGATGAGATGGAGGCCGTGATTATCGACAAAGGCGAGCGAGCAGAGTTTGGGCGTGTTGCTAAACAAGCCATGGAAGAATCTATTGACCAGGCGCACGATGACGAGATGAGTGACTGGGAAAATGAGCAGCTGCGCAATGCTGGAGTGTCGGCACCTCATAAATCCTCCAAACCGCAGGCCCACTTGCCAAAAGATAATGGATTCAAGTTTGACATGGACCAGTTCAAGTTTATAATTGCGCAGGACAAGAACCAGCTGGCTATTGAACAAGACCGACTCAGGTCAGCCAAAGAAAAACTTGTAGCGTCCTCCAATGCATTGGACCAACTGCGGCAAAACATTGAGCAAGCACAAAAGCAATATGACCATTTTTCGTCATTGGCAAAGTCCACAATTTAGTTCTCCCATTATATTTTTCTTTGAAAGTTGTGTATATCTTTTATACTGCTGCTTGTATTTTTCCGCAGCCACTCTTTTTCAGTCAGTGTTTTGAATTAATAGTACTTTTATAATAGCACATTCAAATTAATGGCGACTGCACAGCAGGCCAGTGACGACAGCAATGCCAGTGCTGCTACAGAATATCAGCTTGGGCCGTTGGACGTTGAAGCTGTGCGTGATATTGACAACAGCGAACCTAAAGTCAATATCGTAAACGAAGGGACTGTTGTACCCGAGTTTGGAGATTTTCACACATACTTTGACCAGCGAAAGCGCAAGCTGGCCGAGCAGGCTCAACAAAAGTAAGAATATGTACTAGCTAATATGTTCAATCGACCAATTAATTGCTGCTGTCACTTAATAGTGTGTACATTTGTGTGGTAGAGCAGAAAAAGCCCCTCGATACAAGCCGATATTTGCCGGTGTGGTATTTCATATCAACGGATACACTCAGCCGTCACACTATGAACTGAAGAAGCTGCTAATCGAACATGGTGGCAAATTTTTGCATTACCTATCCAAAACACAGGTAACGCATATTATTGCGTCAAATCTGGCTCGTTCAAAGGAGAAGGAGCTTCGAAACTACAAGGTTGTACGCCCAGAGTGGGTTGTTGAAAGCGTTCGTGAAAACAAGATGCTTTCATGGCACGCATACCGTCTAGAGAGCTTTGAATCCCGAGGTGTACCAATGGCTTCTTTTGATATGAATGAACTGGCTGAGCTAGCTCGAGACCGTATCGACACGCCAAATGAATATTCTGCTGAACCAGAGCCACAGGAAGCACCCACTGCTTTACCTAATACTCGGCCACCCCTACCACCGCGGCGAATGATTGTTGATAGATACGGCGAGGGGTTGAATCGTGACTGGGTGCGCAAAAACCTTGCTACTGAGCAGGATTTTATTCAGCGCTACTATGCCAATTCTCGACTCCACCACTTGTCGATGTGGAAGGCAGAAATGAAGGATTATGTTGCGCAGCTGCGTCGAGAGCTTAGAAAAGATTCTCACCCAGCATCGGCCAGCCAACAGCGGGTTATTATGCATGCCGATTTTGACTGTTTCTTTGTATCGGCTAGCCTACTCTCACATCCACATCTGCAAGGAAAGCCAGTGGCTGTCTGTCATTCGCAGCACCAACAACAACAGATGCAGCTAGAAGACCATGGCCACAGTGCGCACATTTCAGAATATTCGGCAAACTCTAGTCAGATTGCATCCTGCAATTATATTGCTCGATCGTTTGGCGTGCGAAATGGCATGTTTATTGGACAGGCGCGAGAGTTGTGCCCAGCACTAACGACGGTTCCTTACTGCTTTGATGCGTACAAGCACATTTCAAAGTCATTTTACCAGATTGTCACGCAGCTTGCAGACGAGACCCAGGCGGTGAGTGTGGACGAAGCGTTGTTGGACGTATCAAACGTGGTTGAGCGCAAGTATCAGGGTAATGCAGAGGCTCTGGCACGGGATATTCGCCAGAAAGTGCTTGATGAGACACAGTGCGTTGTCAGCGTTGGAATTGGACCAAGCATCTTGTTAGCGCGATTGGCTACTACAAAGGCCAAACCAGACGGTATATTTACGCTGGATACATGTACCTACAATGACATGAACCTAGGAGTCCGAGAGCTACCTAGCGTTGGTCGTGTAGTTGAAGAAACGCTGGCCTGTCGTGGAATTAAAACAGTTGCTGACATTCGGGCTATTCCACTTTACCATCTCAAAGCCATATGTGGTGAAAAGACAGCCATTACTCTCCACAACTTTAGTCAAGGTATTGATGATCGGGCGCTCGAATCGGATAAGCTACGCCAGGCGTTTGGTGCTGATATTGGATGGGGTGTGCGCTTTTCAACCCAGAGCGAGGCTGACAACTTTGTAGCGCGGATGGCGGCTGAAGTGTGTCAGGCAATGGTTGCTGCTGGGCGTGTGGGCAGTTTAGTAACACTAAAGATAAAGAAGCGCCAGGAAAACCAAGGCAAGCCAGCAAAATTTCTTGGCCATGGTATTTGCGACAGTTTTTCAAAGTCAATGTCGCTATCACAAATGACTAATGACGTGACTCGAGTTTCTGCAATCTGCATTAGTCTCTTGCACCGCCTGGCGGTTGATCCGCTAGATATACGAGCTGTGGGGATCCAGATCCAAAAGCTAAATTCATTTGAAAATAGCGCCAATATCGGCGATATGTTGGCCAAATCAAAGGCACAAGCAGCTAATGACAGTAATAACAATGCGTCCAAACCTCCAAACGCAATTTTTGAGCTGCCATCGGCGTCGCAGCTGGATATGGATGTTGTTAATGGGCTTCCAGAGTCGATACAGCAAGAACTACGTGCCGCTATGTACCAAGCTGGCAACAAGAGTGGTGCAAAGGCAGGCAAAACGCCTGACATATCGCCAGCTCAGCCAAAACCCTCATCATCAAAAAGTACATCAGGCACAACCAACAAGGGTTCATTTGGGAGCCGGCGGGGAAGACCGCGGAAGCTAGCGTTTCCTGTGTCAAACACAAAGCCTGGACGATCCAAGTCAAATTTACTCGACTCATTTCGCAAACTGGAGACCATGGACTCGATTATGCCGTCGCAACTGGATGGCGATGTGTGGAAACATCTGCCTGTTAACATTCGGCGCGAGCTAGTCAGAGAATATGTAAAGTCTAAGCCCGCATCCACTGTAGCATCCGCGCAAGGTGTCATTTCGTCTACAGCAGCAGCTACTGCGAACAAGGAGGCTGAGACTGGCCCAGAGCTGCCGATTGTGCCAGAATACACTGGGCCAATGCTGCTTGGCAAACACTTGCTGGACGATATCAAGTTGCTGGTTAAAGAATGGATTGGTTCAAGTAGTGATGGGCCGCTAGCAGAGGATGTTGCCGAATTTGCAGACTATATTGACAGTGTTGTCAGAGACCGTGACTTGGTGAAAGCCAACATTGTGCTTTTGTATTTTAAATTTTGCATTCGCAACAACTGCAATGCCTGGCAAGCAGCAGCAAATACCGTTGCAAACAAGATCAATCAGACATGTATGACATTGTATAAAGCCCACCTTGTTTAGATAAATTACGCTGCAATTATGCTTGATATAATAATAAAACGCTAGCTAAAACTTGTTTGATAGTGTCGCCTTGACAGCTTCAACAACAGTGTCGAATATGCTGGCATTCGCAGCTATTACACCCTTGTTTGCGGAAAGCGTCCGACCTTGAGAAAAGTCAAGTGGCTCGCCATTCACATCAGACACTTGTCCACCAGCTTCCTGAATAATGATATTACCCGCAGCATGGTCCCAGATCTTTTCGACATACTTGCTATCCACTGGTAAGCGCAAGTAGATGTCTGCGTCACCACGTGCAACAGCAATGTATTTGCACTGGCTATCCATTCGCACGGACTGTTTGGTAATCCCTAAAAGCTCAGCAATTTTAGCGCTGTCGCCGTGGTTAGCATGGCCTGCCTCCACTGATTCGCAGAACGACGCATTGCACGAGTCCTCGACAATAGATACAAAAATCGGCGTCTCTAGAGAGTCCTTGACGTTTAGCTTTCTTTGGAAGGCCCCCTGCTCCTCAACAGCAACCGCCAGTACACCCTTTTCTCCTTCAGGCTGGCTCATGTCGTAGGGAAGATTGGGGCACCCGACCACGCCGAGGCGCACTTTGCCGTCAATTATCAGCGCCAGGCACACAGCAAACTGCTCGCCGCGCAAAAAGCCCTTGGTTCCATCAATGGGATCAAGCGTCCAGTGACGCCCTGTAGATCCACCCGCATACTGGCCGCGGTCAATGGCTTGCAGCACCTCCTCGGTAGTCATTGGGGTATTTACAGCCGTGTTAGTAAGCTCAACGACCTTTTCACGAAGCACTCGCCCTTCCTCGCCCAGAAGATCCTTCGAGTCCTCTTCGCCGACGATTGGATCATTCGGGAAGTACTTTTCCAAGATACTGTTGACTACAGCCTGAGCGCTAAAGTCGGCAACAGTGACCGGTGACTTGTCTTTCTTTGTCAGTGTCTCGTCAGTGACTAGTCGCTTGAACACAGCCTCGCACACACGCGATGCACGCTCGACGGCCTCAATGGCTACTGCTCTTTCTTTCTCAAGATATACTACGCGAGCGGAATAAAAACAGGCAGAGATAAGACCGGTGGTGTGAGTTAAGGGTGCTTTGGCCAGCAGTCGCAGACTTGGCCTGTTACAGACCAAACGCCGCAATTTACCTGACATTTGCAACAGCTGAAACGAACGATATCCGGAATCAATACGAACACTACTAGAACAAAACTCGTCACTGTGTTGAGTAAGATACCAGGCATATGCGTCTTTTGAAGGACCAACCCTTAACCAGGATTGATCACTTGATCGGAAATCAACTAGGGCAAGTTAGAAAGTGGAGCTGAAGCCTGCAGGCTGCGGTTATCTCTCTTTCAAAAAGTACCTTCGTTTTAAATACTTAGTAAGTGTCGCAAGTCATGGCGAGGATGGATTCGGCAAAATAAAAAGCGCATCGGCGGCATGGCTACGAGCGGGCAAACAGGCAGACAGCGGTTTTGGATTACTCTCGGGGAAAGGCAAAGGCGCATCCATCAGAGCTGGCAGCTGCATCCATTTGTGGTGACAACGTGTTGATGGGGTGCATTTGTACAGAGTGCGGCTAATGCCATTGGTATAGCTAGCTGCTGTTGTCAAATGTGCTGAATTGACAGATTTGAACTCGGATGGTTTAGCAGCCCAATTGCTTGCAATTTGGACTGGGATTGAGTGCACACTTGCTACGCCGTGGCTAGCGTTCTGTTGTTAAAGTGTTGCACCGAACGAAGCCATATTCCCGAGAGTGAGCTGCGCTGAGCTAGTTTAGCAATATCTGCCTTGCATGCTGGCAAATTCGCCTACTCTTGTTTAAACAGCCGTAGTTTGCGAACCATGATTATTAAACTAGGCTGTGCTTTCTAAACTGTAGCGATGCAGATCTTTGTAAAGACTCTGACGGGTAAGACCATCACCCTCGAGGTGGAGTCGAGCGACTCTATTGAGAACGTCAAGCAGAAGATTCAGGACAAGGAGGGCATTCCTCCGGATCAGCAGCGTCTGATCTTCGCCGGCAAGCAGCTCGAGGACGGCCGCTCGCTGTCGGACTACAACATCCAGAAGGAGTCGACCCTGCACTTGGTGCTCCGCCTGCGTGGTGGTATCATCGAGCCTTCGCTCAAGGCCCTGGCGTCCAAGTTCAACTGCGACAAGCAGATTTGCCGCAAGTGCTACGCCCGTCTGCCTCCTCGCGCGACCAACTGCCGCAAGAGAAAGTGTGGCCACTCGAACCAGCTCCGCCCCAAGAAGAAGCTGAAGTAAACTTGTTTCTTTTATTTCCTCGTTTGCTCAGACCTTTATACTTTTGAAGTCGTTTATATAAAGCATGCAGGCAACCAGCGAGGCAGTATATTCTGAATGCAGCGAAACCGAAACTTTTACAGTGACCATATGCGCTGGCCAATAGCCTGCTGCCAAACCTTTATTTCGTGTATTCGATTGGTGTTTAGTAATTTTGCTTTTGTCTCCATTAGTATTTCATCTCGCATTGTAACTCTTTTTTATTCAGCAGACAGCACATTAACGAGTCGCGTTCACAGAGATAAACAATGGTAATTAACGGCGGTTAGTTGTTCAGATTGGAACACTTTACGTGGATGTCTGCACGAGATGCGGTGTCTGAAACCAGAGCTGAAGCTAATTTAAGGCAGCAAGTGACTGGTCCATGTTTTGTAGGTTATTCTTGCGTCGTCAATCTGTACAAAGACCGGCAAAGGTATGCAAATTCGAATATACGCAGCGTGTATGGCTTGCAGACCAAAGCTGTGCACTAATGTATTGAGAACTCGTAACTTGTAGCCCTTGCCTCGCGGCAGTTTGTCGAGATGCCGCGCACACGCATCGAGGGACTTTTGGCGTCGTTTCCCAAGCTGATGGTGCCCGGCCAGCAGCACACGACAGTGGAGACCGACACCATCCGCTATCTGTACCAGCCGATCGGCGAGGAAATGTATGCAGTGCTGATAACCACTCGACAGAACAACATTGTGCAAGACATGGACACACTGCATCTGATGGCTCGCGCAGTGTCGGATATTTGCGACGTGGCCGACCAGCAAGACGTGGTGCTGCGTGGGTTTGACATTATTTTGGCGTTCGACGAGATCATCACGCAGGGCTACAGAGACAACGTGGATCTGGCCAAGCTGCGCATGATTACGGAGATGGAAAGCCAAGAGGAGAAGATTCAGGAGATAATTGAGAACAACAAGCAGCGCGAGGCAAAACAGGAGCTTAAGCGGCAGGCGAAGATGTTTGACCAGCAGCGTCGGGAGGCGGCGAAACGCGGCATGGGAGAGTCCGGCATGGGCTCGAGCGGCTCGATCCTGGGTGGCGGACGTATGGGAGGCAGCTACGAGCCGCTGCTCTCACGCGAACCCGAGCCGGTTCGCTCGTTTGCCTCGGCATCGCCTACCCGGTCCAATACCCCGTCCATTTCTGCGAATGCTCGCGGCATGAGACTCGGACGCAAGCCAAAGGGCGCAGACGCCATGGGCGCCATGCAAAACGAAATTGATCTTACGCAGAGTCTGATGGACAACATGTCCATTGCCGACTCTACAGCAACTCCCGCAGCATCTGCCGCGAGTAGGGCAACACCGACGATGCCTCCGGTGGACATGAAGGGCGTACACGTGCAGATTGAGGAACACATTATTGCTGTGGTGAACCGGGACGGCGGGCTGGAGCAGATGGAGGTAAAGGGCGACTTGTCGCTGGTTATTTCTGATCCAGCATATGCCAATGTGCAAGTCGGCGTGGTCACTAACAGCCAGCACAGTGCGCAAGTCAAAACCCATCCCAAGGTTGACAAGCGGCGGTTCCACACAGACGCGGTCATTGCGCTCAAGGATGTAACCAGCTCGTTCCCGCTGTCTCAGCCCATTGGTGTGTTGAAATGGCGGATTGTATCAACGAACGAGGATGATATCCCACTGACAATTAACTGCTGGCCGTCGCTGTCGGCTACTGGAACGGTGGACGTCAACATTGAGTATGAACTGACTCACCCGAAGCTGGAGCTAAGCGGAGTGGTCATATCTATTCCTCTTCCGCCGGGTGCCCAGCCTACGGTCAGCGATGTGGATGGTATATACGAGGTGGACCGCGCTCACAGCACGCTAGAGTGGCAGATCCCCACTATTGATGCTAGCAACTGCAATGGCAGCTTGGATTTCAGTGTTCCGGGGACTGATGCGGGACTGTTCTTCCCGGTGGTGGTCTCGTTTGCGTGCCAAAAGCCGTACTATGACATCGATGTGTCTGGCATCACGGGTGCGAACAACGAAGCAGTTGATTTCTCGCAGACCGTTGCGCTGATCCCCGATCAATACGCCGTTATTTAGTTATAAAAATCTTTTTGTTTATGTGGGTGAGTTTTCTAACAAAACATAAAGGTTGCTCGGAAGTAAGCACTTTATCATTCCACACATTGCAATATAAAAAATAGTGTTTTATTTCTAGCCCATAAAATTGGTGCTAGGTGTCACCAACGTGACATTCCATATTATTTTTGCTCAGTTTGTTCTACAAAACAAAAAATACCTTATTTTATACATTTGTATAGCCTGCCAGGGACGCTATTTTTATTTTAGGGGTGGATATTTAAAAGAATGAGCAAGTTGTGCACAGTATGCAGCACATCTGTTGCCAAATACAAGTGCCCCATATGTACAAGCGGATATTGTTCAGTCAGCTGTTACAAAGTGCACAAAAGCGAGCCGTGCACACGCCCCGAGCCCATCCAGAAACATGAGTTTCCAGCGGTCATTGCCGAGGACAAGGATGACGAAGAGGAGGAGAAGCACCGGCTGGGAGTCGATGAATTGCGGCGAGTGGGCGAGTCTCTGCGGGTGCGCGAGCTGTTAGAGAGTCCACAAATGCGGGAGCTAATTGAACAGGTGCACAAGGATGCGGATCCTGTTCAAGCGATTCGTGTTCTGCGACAGCGTGCGGAGTTTGAACAGCTCGTACAGGCCATGTTGGAAGCTACTGAAAGCCCAAAATAACCATCCTTTTTGACACGGTAAAGAGTTCATTATATTTATATAAATAGGCATATAGAAAACATCTTTGTATAAATCATGTTTGCGTTTCCTTCTGTTATTACGTGGTCATTGTTGAAACCAAAAGGCTATGTTTGGATACAAAACTAGCTTGCTTTCCCCTTGGTCAGCATTTATTATTACCCCAATACTCGAGGGACCGATTATAGCACGGTTCCCTTGTGTTAAGAAAAGGACGTGCAGTCTATTTTCGAACTTTCCAATTTTTGTTGGCTCAAACTATACGCTTGTGACGAGAAGGGTATTCGATTTTGTATAGCACCTGTTTTTCTTTTATGATAGTGTGTTGTGCCTTTTTGTTTACGCACATTATCTATTTGTCTACTGCTAAAATTTGGAACGGGAAATAAGGGCGGATATTATAGTTCACAAACCAAATGCCACCACGACCAATGCCGTCAGCACCAGTACCAAGGCAGCAATCGGACGACCAACCGTCGCCATTGAGTGTGCCAGTCACTCGGGCCAACACTGAAGCAAACATAAGTCCGACCGAGCTGGCTTCGCGGGCGTACTCACTGCGCTTGGAAAGCGACTTTGTCGACGGGGGCACTCTTGACTGGCCATTTGACTCAACCGACACATGCGCTCCTGACGCCCAGAATGAACATTCACCGCATGCCAACGCACCAGGACCGCCAGCGTATGAAAGTGTGCCGGAACCCCACGATGCGGTAAAGGACCACAAGACTCACAGTACAGTCGAGGACCATGGAGACAGACCAGAGTCAGGCAGCCGGCAGATTGCGTACCAGTATGCGCTACGGTACGCCATCCTGCTTGACGCAGACAACGCTCAGCTGGCCGCACGTCCACAGCCTGGTAGCGGGCGCAGCGGACCCACAATCGGACCTTCGCTAAGCCGTACAGGGTCCGAAACTGGCGGGTTTTCAGTAAAGACAATAGGAAAGGCAAGCGGCACATCCAACATCAACAACCGCACGCCGACGCTGGTCAGCAAGCAGGACACTGACCGGCCACGGACCGGCAACCGCTTGCGCAGCAAGAGCTGGAAGAGTAGCATTTTAGAATTTGGCGAGTCGGCGGCGCGCAAAGTGAAGGCCGAAATCAACAGCACAAAGCTCAGGGGCCTGGACAAGAGTGGCAAGTCGAGCAAGACAGCAAAGTCGGGTGCACTGACGCCGGCGATTATCAAAGCCCTTGTTCAACAGCTTAAAACAGCGACCAATGCGCCGTCGCTACACCCGCTCACGCAAGCGTGCTACTTGGAGATGTACAACTATCTGCGCGTTCGCGAGACTGGCGAGACAATAGGCGAGCACGGCACGATTGACGATATTTTGGAATTATTTTCAGACCTCTCACGCGTCATTTGCGGCCAGCACGGAATCACCAACAGCGAGGATGTGTCGCGCACTGTGGAAAGCCAGCTGTCTCGGTTTGTAAAGCTCTTGCGCGCAATGTTACAGTCCAAGGCGCAGACGTCGCGCGAGGCAGGGCTGGCGCTGCTTAAACTAGACGACTATCCGGACACGCCGGCTGTCGGTAGCTCGCTCACAGTGGCAGCGCAATCGGGTATCCCGTCACCTCGATCCAGTAGCTACGAGCCATCGGGCTCAATGACTGCCGATGACGACAGCGACAAGCCAGCCAAACTAGTTACAACCTGGCTTAAAAGAGCATTTAATGTACCGGACAGTGACCATCAGCAGTGTCTCCTGGACCTGCGCAAAGAGGTGAACCAAGAGACAGCGATTCAAGACCTGCGTATGTGCCTGCTGGTGCTGAAACGCGACCAGAGCTTTGCAGGCAAGCCAGACAACTTTCGGGCATACCAGGCGTACCGAGTGTGGAAGGACCGCGAAATTACGCTGCTTGAGCAGTTGATTCATACGTACGCGATGCGGCAGAGCTATATGTCGGGCGAGCAGATCGGGGTAGGACGCATCAAGCTGGAAGCCAGCGCGGTGGAGGCGATGGGCGATGAGGAGCTGGCTGACGCGTTTGAGTACATTCCGTCGCGGGCCACAATGCATTATCGTGAGCTGGTTCATACGGCGGTTGCTCATGACATTGTAGACAAATTGCGGCCAGGCACACCCGACACCGTAATTCCACTGTCGACTGCTGCGCGTGAGCTGTTGAACCAACTGGCCATTGCATGGCGAATCAGTGGTCCGTACCGCGAGATCTGCTACCTGGACGCAATCAACAACCGCTATGTGCGCGGAGACCTGCCAATCACATATCTGCTGGACGCATACGGCAAAATCGAGCGCATTGTGCACTTGATCAACCCGCAAGAGTGGCATACTGCACAGTACGAGTATCTGCTGGAGATCCAGAGCGACATTGAGTTCCGGGCACTGGGAAATGTCAAGGACGTAATCGAAGAGCTGGACCATCAACGGCCTGAGAAAAGCGTCAACCTAAAGCGACTGCTGCGGACACTCATTATCAACGATGTCAACGCGCCAGCAGCACTCAACAAGCCGATGCCCAACATTGCCGGGCGACGCAACGAGGTTATGGAAACGCTCGAGCCGTCGATTGTTTACCGCTGCGACTGTATGACGCGGCAGTGCTTTACCGACGATGTATCGCTGTCGTCGCAGATCGACGGGTACGCGCAGCTGGCAGTGCTGATTCTGAGCGACAACGAACGATGCAGCAAGATATTTGCCGACACGCTGTTTGAAGATGGCGACCGGCGGTTCGACGTGACTGGAATTGTGGCCCAAGTCGAGACAGAGTACTTTTACACAAGCTTTAAACGGCATATTGACCAATTTGGGTACAAGACCGATAGCGCAGACATTGAAGTCGGGCTGGAGCTGTGCAAGTCGATCACCAAGATCGAAGAGCTGCATGCACGATACAGCGAGCGCAAGCTGGAGGGTATTGACAGCCGACGGCTGTTCAAGGCCACGGCGTCGATGTGGCTAGACAACATTGATCGCGAAAAGTACCAGTGGGCTGACAACGCGCTTAAACAAGACAGCTCTTCGCGGGAGCTTGATATTGGCAAGCACTCGACGTCGGTGATAGATTTGGTTAGCTGCTTTTCGCAGCAGGCGACGACAGTGCAGCGACTGGAGTGGCCTGACGTGGAGATGCGTGCGTGGTTTCTGACAGAGTTTATGAAGTTTGTCGGGCAATGCTTTGACGTGTACGCAAAGGTTATGATGCGGCAGTTTTTGGCATGTTTAGGCCCGGTAGAAGCAACAGCGACAGAAGCCGATGAGCCCCAAAGTCCTGTGTGGAACAGCATGTGGAATAGCCGCAAGTACAAGGAGCAGTCACTGAATCTCAGTGCGACTACGCAGGCGGCGTTGACCATGTTGGACCAGTCACAGTCGACGCAAGTGTCGGCCGAGGCATGCATCAAGCTTAACAATTTGTCTGTGGCACAGGAAAAGCTGTACGAGTTACAGGAAGACCTGGACATCCGTGCGACCGTCGAGGCACTGGGCGGCGCGGACCGGCCATCGCTCCGCAACCACAATCTCGAAAAGTTCCTGCTGCTGTTCAAAGTCATCCGCGCAGAAAGCCTGGATTTAGCACGCAAGCAGACCGACACAGGTAGAAAGGGTTCACACCCGTACGTCAAATTGGCAGTGACACGGCCAGCTGAAAATGGCGTAACCAAGCGTCAGACATTTGCCAAAACACGGCCAGCGCCTGACGGTGCAGCAAACCCACGGTGGAACGAGTCGTTTGATCTGGCCATAGGCTCAAAGGAAGAGTTTATGACGTTGCTGGAGGCGCGCATCTGCACACGCGATGGGCCCAAGCACTTGGGATTCAAAGAGAAGACGCGGGGACGCGCGTTTTTTGCGCCGCCGGCCAAGCTGACATTGGGCGTGGACAGCTCAGTGGACGTGGTTCTGGATCTGGAGCCAGCCGGACATTTGCTGCTGCAAGTGACTATTGACGGCGAGTGTGACGACGTCGAGTTCTACAGTGGGCGCATGTTCCGCATCCTGAGCCGTACGCAGTCGGACATGCAGCAGCGCATTGTCGAGCGTGTGGCAGTGGGCATTCGCGAGTACCTGCGGCAGATTCTTGTGTCTCAGCCAATTCGGTACCGGTCGTCGCGCATCATGAGCGCAGGCCACCTGAGCATTGATCGCGGGATCGAGCGCAGCATCCAGTTTCTCAAGCGTGGCGGGCACCAGGAGCCAGCCTCGATCCGTGTGACTCAAGAGAGCTGCTGCGAGGCGCTAATTCCATTAATCGATTATCTCGAGGACAACTTGCACATTTTGTTTGTCCACCTATACGACAACGTGGCCAACGGCGTGCTGACCAAGGTGTGGCACGAAGTGCTCGTGGCGCTCGAAGACATCATACTGCCACCGCTCCGTGGGCAGTCCAAGGGCAATGCCAAGCCCATGACAGAGACTGATCTGACAAACGTGTTTGACTGTCTTGACTTTCTCAAGTGGTACTTTGGCGGCGGCGACGACAAGGACGGAATGTCGGAAGAGGTGCTGGAAAGCAGAAAGTACCGAGAGCTGATGGAGGTGCGCGGCATGTACTTTATGATGACAAAGGAGCTGATTGATGAGTATATGCGAGAGATGCGTAGCTCGGCCACCCGCGCACCTGAGGCGACAGGTGCAAACGGGTCCGAGCCGAGCCATCCACCAAACCCTGTGGAGGATCCAGCACTGCCACCAGCGCTACCGCCGCGGCCATGGTCTCCCGACGCACCGCATGCAGGGCGTCGGTTCAGCGGTCCCAGTGATGCAGCAGACAACTCATCGAGCGAGACTCTTCCACTCTCGCCCCAGCACGACGTGCGAGCGGCAATCATCCCAGCCACCAAATCGAAACTGAGCCGCAACCGGTCGGTGTGGGCTCACAAAGACGCAGCAACGCTGTCTCGCTTTAAGCGCGACCACCGAATGGTTACCGACAAGGGCGAGTTGATTTTGCGGCTGTTGCGGCTGCGGTTTGACAAGGACGCGGCAAAGTTTGTGCTTACCCAGATGGACCTGCGCAACCAGCAGATGCAGTTTGAGATGCGTCGAGCAGTACTAAAGCATCCGTAACCCACGTTCATGTAGTTTTCTACCTTTCAATATATGCCATTGTTATATCTATGTTATTTTACTATTCGTAACATTGCTTCTGGGATGATGGATGCGGGTGGAGCTTGAGATAGTTGTCCACAATATCTTGTGAGAGGTCCCGGTACCGAGCCATTTTGGCCAGTTTCTTAGGCTCAGTATCAACCACAGCAATCTTGTACTCTGGCATCTCTCCATCCACCGGCCACTGCTTGATCATAACCATCACCGAAACGTCCTTGAGCACCGTCGACAACAAATACTCCAGCACGACCTGCTTGTCGCTCCTCTCCGCCTGCGTCTCAAACAAACGAACCGCTTCCACCCAGTCATCAACACTCGGCTCATTTGCACTCAACTCCCCGCACTCTATCGCACGCTCATACACAGGAAACACACCCTCGATGTCGCGTGGATCCAACTCGCGCTGCAGCCGCTGCAACCGCACCAAAATCAGCTCTTTCAACAATATTTGCGTCAACACGCGCTTGAGCTCGCTCCACTGCACGTCCACGGTGTCGGTCAACACACCGTCAACAAACACCCGCATATTGTTTTGCGGCGACTCTGCCAACGCATCAAGCGCACGTTCAACGCGCTCAGGCGTTGTGGAATACAAGTCGAGGGGACACAACTGGCTCGGCGATTTGTGCTTGAGATGCTGGTGCATGCAATACCGACACACACGGTACTTGACCGAGTTGGCCGGATCGATCTCAGCCGATTGAGGCAAGAACCCCCATTTGGGCTTTAGCTCAACCGTCACCGAGTGTGTACAAGTGGCAATCATATTGGGCACGAGCACGCCCACGCCTTGGTCCACATCAATTGCTGCGTGCGTGCGGTACAAAGGCCGTTCGGTTGTGCGCTGACTGAGCGCCGTCAAAAATTCGCGGGGTACTCGAACCAGTCGCTGCTCGAGTATGTACTGTTGCCCGATTAACGAGCCAACAAGCGTTGAGAACGCACAGGCGTCGCGTCGCTGTTGCAATTGCACGGCGAGCGTTGAGCTCGTTTCGCCTTTGTTCAGTTGCAACAGCCAGTTTTGCAACGAGGGCTCGTGGCCCGTGTACGTAAACACAATCTTCATGTTGCCCTCGCCGCTGTACTTCCAGTCGCGGGCCTTTAGTGGAATGTCTTGCTCGATGTCGCTCATTCTGCCTTATAAATGTAAACACAAATGCAAAGTGCTGATGCAAGAGTATTGGCTCAGCCACCTTTTTGTATCAGACAAATCACATGACTTGGTACTGATCATAGTCACACAAGATAGAGAGGGGACGTCACCATGAGTCATTGGGGAGCTAGGGATCGAGTATATCAGCTGTCAATATTCTATGAGCGGGTGGGGAATCGAGAAAAGTAACCATTTCTGCTGACCAACTCGAACAAATGTATAAATAATAGTCATTTTGCAAGATAAAAAGCCTGGGCCTTTTATTGCAAACTTATCCAATTATTCACATTTTATTACTATTCCGTATTTAGTTGTACAATATTGTAAACTCAACAGTTTCTTGGAGAGGCTTATTGAGGCTGATGGCGTTCTATTTTAGGCAAGGACACGATGCCGAGAGAATAGAGACCTCGAAAGCAGCGCCCGAGGCGAAAGAGCACCGATCTTTGGCGAGCGACGTGCGGCACTCGCACGCAAGCACCAAACGGCGCGAGCTGTTCGACACGCTCCGGACGAGCAAACAAGCGTCGTCGCGTCGCGAGCCATTGCGGGCCAAGTTGTTTGGCGAGCTCGGCAGCACGAGCGACCGGACACGAGCCTCGCACTGGCACGAGCGAGACACAGCGCTCAACCCGCTCAGCGACACAACGCAAGTGCTCATCAACAGCGAGGGGCGTGTGAGCTACGGCTCATGGCACGGACTTGTTGCATATTTAACACAAGTCCATCGCCCGTCCGACACATACACGCGAGCGTTCTTTCTGGCATTCCGATCGTTTGCCACTCCGTCCGATCTGGCCAACGCCCTGGTTGCGCGCGCCCGCGAGCTCACAGCATGCAACGCTCCCGCCGACTCACACATACGAGTGGACCGCGTCAGACGGTCGATTTTGCACAACGTGTTTCTAGCCATCAAGCATTGGCACGAAACGCACTGGTGGGCGTTGGCTGATGACGCGGTACTGCCGTTTCTGTGCAGCTTTTTGGTCAACGAGTACTTGCCTACGTGCCGCAGCGACGACGCCAAAGAGTGCTACAACCTGTTGTTGTGCGTAGCCAGCAAAAACGCCAGCATTAATTTGCGCAGTTTGGCAGGCGCGAGTGCCACACGCCCGACGTACTTTATCCGCAAACTGGTTGAAGACCAAAAAGATATGGATGCCGAGTCGCGAGCTGATAGTGCGGGAGCCGAGTCGCGGGCTGAGGGGCAGTCTTTGGACGCGCCGGAACGGCTGGGGCTGACGCCGACTCGTGGCTCGCGCCATACGCATGGGCCGGACAAAGGGGGGTTTTGGCACCGGTTGTTTGGCAAACGAAACAGGGACAGCGGCTCAGGGTCGAGCCTGTTTGTGGCTACCGACAGCGGCTCGGAAGCCGAGCTGTCCACATACACCGATCTGGCCACGTACACGCGGCACAATGATTTGCCCAGCACCGAGCGACCCGCAGCCGAAGACTTGCACAGCGCTCGCCACGTGGGACCAGACCAAAGCGAAGAGCCCGACATTTCCGATCTACTCATGGCCACCGTCGGCATGGACTTGTCGCTCGAAGCGTACCGACGCATCACCCACATTTACCAAGTGAGCGCCGTCGACGTGGCATGCCAATTGACAATCATCGAAAGCAGCTGCTACTGCCAAATCGAAGCATACGAGCTGGTCAACAAAGAATTCAGCCGCGGCCCATCGTCTCATGCACATAACGTGCGGCAAATGAGCCGATGGTGCACGCAAATAACGCGATGGGCGTCGTCGATGATATTGTCTGAGCCGACGCCGGAGCGCCGGTGCCGAATGCTAAAGTACTTTATCGAGCTGGGCATACAGTTGCTGGCGCTTAAAAACTACGACGCGGTGATGGCAGTCAAAGCCGCCGTGTATAGCGCGGCGGTGATGCGGCTCAAGCAGACGTGGTCGGTGTTGCCGAAAAAGTACACGATAATGTGCCATCACTTGCACGAGGCGACTGATCCAGAGCACAACTATGCAAACTACCGCAATATGCTGCGCCGGTCGCAGCCCCCGCTCCTCCCATTTCTGGGCCTGTATCTCACCGACTTGACGTTCCTCGACGACGGCAACCCAACGTACCGCCGCTTCGCGCAACCAGACGAGCTGGTAAAGTCAACGAGCCGTGTGCGCTCCTCGAGCCACGACCCAACCTCGCCCGTCCAACTCACGGGCCAAACATGCGCTCTGTTCGCTCACCGCAATGACGTTGATCTCAACAACCGCGCAACCTTGATCAATTTTGAAAAAGCGTACCGTGTGGCATCTATAATCGAGGAAATGCAAAAGTTCCAGGTCGAGTATAGTGGCAACTTTACCATGGCCATTCCCGGGTTGCAAAAATATTTGATAGAGCAGTGGGAAAAGTGCGAGGCTCAAGGATACGACGACGATAAGATATATGCGCTGAGTTTGAGACGCGAGCCTCGAGCGGCGTGCACGGGCCAGGACGATGCGTTGCATATGCGGATGCAGCCGGCGGGAATGCGCTTCTCGCGCTTGTTGCCAAGTTCGTATCAGCGGCAGCGCAGAGAGTCGCCGTCGGTCTTTAGCGACGATCAAGTTTAACCTGAAAAAAGCTTTGATGACGTATATGACGAGCCTCCCCACGCTGCGGTACGTGCTGTTGATTTGCAAATCTCGGATCTGCAAATATGATAACCAAAGTTTAACAGAGCTGCACTTGTCCGACCCGCTCATGCTTTCAAAGACTTATCTGAGCAATGGCTCAATGAGCGCTTTAAACATTCAAAGTAGGGTGTTGAACCAGTGTATTTTAAAAATTAAAGTATTGATCCAGGTCAAAGTCGTCATCCATCTCTTCCAAAGTGTCGTTGGCGACTGGAACAGGAGGAATGGCTGCCAATTGAGTGCTGTCTTCCACGTCCTGGCCCATGTCCGCATCTCCGTCCTCGTTCTTGTGCGCATCCTTGTTTGATGGAAGCAAGTTGACAACATGACGAGTAATTACCGGTTCTACGCTTGTGCCAAAGCTGGTGTTTTTGAGGAACGCCAACACACACTCCACCGCTAGCTTATTGTTTAGCCCTTCAGCCTTATAATACTTGCATAAATCAGGAACGTCCATAACCACCATATACTGTCGGAATATCCAGCATGTTAGGTCGAGCATCTCAACGCGATGCGGAAAGTTGAGCTCATCGTTGAACACGAGCAGCAGCCGGTCCATCGTGCGCTTCTTGAAAAACAGGAACGGGCGCTTGCATGTAATCGCAATGCGGTATAGCATCGGATACACATACTCCATAGCCGATGGCGGCGCAAGCAAATTGGTAAACGATTTGGCCACTTCGTTCACCGCAAATGCATTCTCAAACCGCGCAAAGTCAAACGAACGCTCAACTAGTTGTTCTGTGTCTATTTTTTCGTCGTCCGAAGACTCGCCTCCGTTGTTCTCACTGTCTTCCAACTCGCCATCTGAATCTGGTACACTGGGCTCTTTGGTTTCGTCCTCGTCCATATCGCCATTTGCAGCCAATGACTCGTCAGAAATGCCAGTCGGCTGGCTGGCATCCTTGGCCTTCTTGCTGGATCTCTTGACCTTTTTCTTGATATACATGCCTGATTTGGATTCGGCATATGCCTTGAGCGTATTCAAGAACGTGTCTGCCAGCCGTGCAATCTGTTCCAAGCACTGGCGGCGCGTCTTTGTCGGCCGGTATACACGGCATAGCTTGACAAATAAATCAAGCGCATCGCCGTCGTAAAACAAGTTGCTTAATACATTTTCGCTCAGTGGATCCAGCTTTGTGCCGCGCATCTTTGACAACGCTAGCAGAATCTGCTGGATACAATACATTGACGGTTCCAGTGATGTCCACTCCTTCAGCTCCATATACGTGCTGGTAAAGCGCATAACCTGGCCAAATATCTGCGTTTGCACCACTGCACACGTGCAACCAAGATCGATTTCCGAGTTGGCCAACGATACGTCGATAAAGTATCCAGCAATATAAAGGAGGCGAGGAACAGTGTCGTTTACAATGCTGGTAGTGGTCTTTAGATCCTCAAACATTGCGATAATAAACGGATTGAAGCAGCTTTCAATAAACACAGCGGCAATACGTCGTAGGATTGGAATAGCATCTGGATCCACTGACCGCCACGCGTAGTCAACTGGACATTCGGGTTCCACTTTTGGCAGCCGTATTTTATCTGGCTTCTTGAACAAGTTGGCAAACGGTCGCAGAACCTCTCGTGCGTTGAAAACAGGCATTATAGTGCCTTCGCCGGTGGAAACTGCGTACACTCCACCAAAGGTCGGATGTCGTCCGCCGCGCTTCAAATCGCTTTGCTCAAACCACGCGCCATGCTCGTCAAACAGTGCCGAGACTGGAACTCGATAGAACATATAGTAGATAATGTCAACCAGTATCGGGCGTAAATCCTTGAACCGCCGGTCATCGGCCGACGACAAAAGTGTCATAAAAAAGTCAACCGCTAGCTCGGTATCAAGAATGGCAAGCAGCTTGTCGTGAACTTCCAAGCCAGACATGTTCTTGGATGTGGGTGAAATAAGCGGATCAGGGATAGCTAGGATGTTGCGGAATACGTATAACACGCCCTTTACAAGCATCGCCTCGCGTTCCGTGTTGTGGCCTTTGCGCAAGTGCATAACTGCTATCGAGAGAAGACCGAATATAACCTCGTTCTTGGCAAACATCCGCTTGTACGACTGTAGAATCTGGGTGAAGCGCATTTTCACTTCTGGCGACTCGGTCTTCATATTCCAAGTCAAGAACACAAACAGCTCGACGCACATTATTACGATTTTCAGTATATGTTCGCGATCCTCATCTGTCGCGTCCTGGGACTGGTTGTCGGGCAGCAGGCGTTTGACGCCTAGTGTGAAAATAGGAATAATGTCGCGTTCCAACACTTGCCACTCGCCGAGCCACTGCAGTACCCATTTTCCTTCGCCTTGCTCGTCCATTTGGATGTAGCGCTTGATGTCTTTAAGCGATGACAAACAGTCGTCCTTGGGTACGTACTCCATATTAGTGCCGCTCACACAGTGGATAGGTCGACCCTCGCCACCAAACCAGCCGCCTCGAGCTGTCTTGGTTACTGGTTGCAGGTTGCCCAGGGAAGAACACGCCGAGAGAACAATTCTGCGGTACCGGTCAACTTCTTCGGCAACCTGCTCGTCCGAGTAGGGCTGCTCTTCGTCGTCGGCATAGTCTTTGGCAAGTTCGGGCTCCATTCAAATATATGCGTCTCAAAGTCTGGACAAAAAATACATTACCAAAACAAAATAACAAAGACCAGCCATTACTCTTGTCCCCCGGTTCACCAAGCCAAGACTCGCCGGCGGCTCGCTGACTCAAACAGCGATCAAGCAGTGAACATGGCCAAAAATGATATACAGAATGACGTGTAGAAAAATGGACTCTGAAAACATCTTATTCTGAATTGCATTTCGTTTATTCCTTTGTTCAACTAATTTACTTTTTAAAGAGTTTGCTTTAATGTACCGGTCGCAGCAAAGCCGGCATGCGCCAGCAGCTTCTGGGATGGAAGACGCGGGCGAGCGCAAAGAGCTGGCGCTACAACAAGCAGAAGGTACGTTTAGATTGCATTTACACATTACAAACCAGCAACGACTAAAGCGTTAACCACCATTAGACGCATTGTGGAAGATACCGCGCAGCCTCGAAGGCATCAAACGCAAAGACTTTAACCCAGTACAACTGGCACTACAAATGATGGACACAAGCTCGCTGGGCAAAAGCTACGACGAGTTCCACGAATCGTACGAACGGCTCAACACGTCGCTCGACGGAATTGTGGACGAGTACTATGCAGGGTTCAACGACTCGATTTTGACGTTCAGCGGATTGCAGGAACGTATCCAGGACGCATCAGGCTCGGTCAACGGCGTAAAAGGCGGGCTGCAGCGTGTACGACGCATGATTCTCGAGGAACGAGGCAGTCTGGACCAGTTGTATGCAAAGAGCACGCAGCTGGGAGCGATTGTCGCGATTCTCAAACGCTTGGAAGAAGCAAAGCGAGTACGTGAGGAGCTTGCAACGTACACAAAAGAAAAGCGGTTTCTGACAGCGGCCGGCAAGTTGGTGGAGGATATGCAGTTTGTGTTTGACCCGCAACTGACGCCCATCGAAGCGTTGTCGGGGCTGCGGCAGCAGTTGGAGGCCGACAAAGCAGAGCTTTTGCAGCGCATTATTGACGAGCTGCATAGCCACATATACTTGAAAAGCCCGTACTGCGAACGGCGTATGGGTGACGACGACATCCGGCCAGGTCGACAGCGTATTCGACGGGCTCGCAAAGCCCGGCGCACCGAGAGCGACGACGAGGGCAGTCCCGAAGCAGACTCGTTTGCATACGTTGAAATGCTCTTGGAGAGTCTGGCCACTTTGGAAAGCACCAGCACGGCATTACAAGAGATCAAGAGCGCTATTTCGCGTGAGCTGTCGCGGCTGATCGACGGCGTGGTAGCCGAGGTCGAAGAACGCAACCGCGCGCTTTTGAGCAAAGCCGGGGCGGGCGAGGCCGACTCTGAAGTATTGCACGACTTTGCACGCATCTTGTTTGCCCGGCTTGAAGCTGTATTGGAGTACCACGAGTATGTGCTGGATGTGGCAGGGCATGGCGGCGAGCGGTACTCGCTGACGTCACCGCAAACGCCCCACACACGAGCGTCACTGGCATATACGCTCAGTGATGTGTGGGAGGCAGCCAAAACTGAAGTGCTGGCTTTGTTGCGCGATTATTTGGTGACCGACGACACACAAGTGGGCGCTGATGCGGCCCATGGCGCGGGAATGCGCGATTTGTTTCATATGGAGCGCGGCAACGTGGGCGGAATGGTCGAGGCACTGTACGCGCAGGTCGAGACACAGTTCCAGGACCTAACTACGTCCGCACCGGACCGAAAGCGCGAGTTGACGGCGCCGGCTGTAATTGACGAATACGCGGATGCGCAAAACAGTTTGCAGCACAAGCTGTTGGCTGCGCCGGATATGGAACATGCGCCAGAACTGCTGGGCATGGCGTTGGAGTTTACACGACGTGTAGCTCCGATGCTGTCAGGGACGTCAGGGATGTCAGGCGTGACTTCTGCAGGGCTGTCCCCCACCGGATTGTCTCCGGCAGTCCGCCGCAGCGTGGGCGGCGATATATCGCCAACCAACCCACTACCCACAGATGCCGACGAGTTTTTGCAATCATTCTTTACAAAGACGTTTTTGACGCACGCCGAAGCCCAGGCGGCGCGGCAGTTTGATTTGGTGACGTCAGCGAGCGATGCGTTTGAAACTGACCCAAATACACGGTTCGGCGGACGTCCTGTGTTCCGCAGCGCCGCTGCCCTCGTACCCCTGCTGCACCGGTTCGGCTCACTATTAAACAGTTTGGGCAAGTTCCGTGGAGCCAACTGGGGAATACTACTAGAGCTGGCGTCCCGGTACTATGACATGTGTTTGACATTGTTCCGCGACACCGTGCGGTCGCCCGAAGGCCAAACGTATTTGAGCGTGCGGTGGGCCGAAAGCCTGGATATGATGCAGCTGTTTGACCGGCGGATGCGGTTGGGTGTACGGGATGCAGATGCGCAGCGTGAGATTCGGCAGGAAGAGGCGCTGAAGACTGATCGGTCGCTCAATCCGTATGAGCTGATATTTGATGTGAAGCGGCTGGCGGTTATTGCACAGCTGCACCATACGCTCGAGTGGCTGCTCGTGCAATTGGACCGGGTGGCGGCTGACCGAGCACATGTGTTGCGGCAACATGAGGGTGCGGCAGGAGCGGCGTTGTTGAAACGACATGAGGCAGACCGAGTGCGTGTGGTGGGCCGGTTCCAGTCGTTGGCTGTGCAGTGTGTGATGGTATTGCGGATCGAGGTGCGAGTGCATTGCATGCATTACTTGGACTTGGCAGTCCGTGAGGGCGACTATTGTTTGGACCGCGATGCGGTTGAGCCCGAGCCATACATCCATGCCCTCAACGCCGATATATCAGCCATTGAAGAGAAACTGGCGTCGTGTTTACCCCCATCCAAGCTCGCTCTGGTGTTTGCTGGCATTTCAGTGCTGATGGCGCATATCCTGACTACCAATACGCGCCATATCCGCGAATTCAACCGCGCCGGAAATGCCAAAATGCTACGCAACATACTTGCGTTGCAACAGAACCTGAGTAACATTGCACTGCCCGAAGAAGGCGGACTAGATGCGGCTCGCAAGTTTTACGAACTGTATGATTTGGGCGTGGACGGCATTTTGCGGCATATTGCCGAGCATGGAGCGGAGTTTTCGTTCGACGTGTACCGTAGGATGGTTGGCTTTGTGTATAGTGGCAGTGGCCAGGGCGCCGCGTTGAGCGAGGGCAGGGCTAATAGCTTGATGGAAGCCAGTCAGAGTGACCAGTATGAGGCGCATATACGACAGCTGCAAAAGTTGGTGGAGAAGCCAGCGATTCCACCTCGTTCCTAACTGTGATCAGTTAATAAATGCTACACTTGATCTAAGTGTAGCATTTATTAAGTGAAGCATTTATTAACTGCGCATTGTTTCTTTTATTTGCCTATAAACACTTTTTTTGTACTTGATCTATAATGAGTGCAATTGAAACAGACAATGAAGACACGCTGAGTATTCTGGTGGCCACAGACAACCACTTGGGGTACATGGAGCGCGACCCGGTGCGTGGCCTCGACTCGTTTTCTGCGTTCAGCGAAATACTGCAGCTGGCGCAATTACACAAAGCCGACATGGTGTTGCTGGGCGGCGACTTGTTCCACGACAACCGGCCGTCCCGAAAATGCCTGCACCAAGCCATGACGCAGCTACGTCGTACATGCTTAGGAGACGGGCGTGTGGGCCTTGAGCATTTGAGCGACCCAAGTGTGGACTTTGGCCCACAATACATGCATGTAAACTACGAGGACCCAAACATGAACATCGCGTTGCCTGTGTTTTTGATCCACGGAAATCACGATGATCCGTCGGGCGACGGCAATTTGTCGGCCATCGATGTGCTGGCAGTGAACGGGTTGGTCAACTACTTTGGACGCACGCATGAGGTGGACAATATACGAGTGTCGCCAGTGCTGTTGCGCAAAGGACGCACGCACTTGGCGTTGTTTGGGCTGGGGAATGTACGCGATGAACGGCTGCATCGGACGATGGCCCGTAAACACGTAACGATGTGCCAACCAGCGGAACATGCAGACGAGTGGTTCAACCTAATGGTGTTGCACCAGAACCGAGTGGCTCATGGACCAAAGAACCACATTCCGGAGCACTTTCTGAGCAGCTTTCTTGATCTGGTGGTTTGGGGCCACGAGCACCAGTGCCAGGTCGACCCCGAGTACAACCACCAGCGCTCATTCTACGTGTCGCAGCCCGGCTCATCTGTAGCCACAGCGTTGTCTCCGGGCGAGGCGGTAGCCAAACACGTAGCGTTGTTGCACATCAACCGCCGTAACTTTAAACTCGAAAAACTGCGGTTGAAAAATGTGCGGCCGTTTGTTATTGAAGATGTTGTGTTGGCGGCGGTGCCGAGTTTGTCGCCGCAGAGCTCGGAGGCGGAGATTATAGAGTATTTGCGGCGGCGCGTTGAGGCGATGATTTTGCGGGCGCAGACACAGTATCGAGAGCAGCTCGACAGTGGACATGCGGAGATCGAGCCTGCGCTGGGCGAGCAGCCCATGCCACTGGTGCGAGTACGTGTCGAGTACAGCGGCGGCTTTGAGAGCTTCCATCCGCAGCGCTTCGGTTTGTTATTTGCCGACCGTGTGGCCAATCCCCGCGACATTGTGTATTTCTACCGCAAGCCCCGAGCATCATCGATGGGCAGCCAGCGCACAGGATCTTCCACTCAAGAAACACAGTCCAGCCGATCAGTGCCTGCACCCGTCGACGCCGTTCATGTCGAGAGCCTGATTTCAGAGTTTCTCGACTCGTCGAGCATGCAAATGCTGGTTGATTTGGAGCTGGCCGAAGCCATTCGTTTGTTTGTGCAGAAAGGCGATAGCGACGCTATTGCCCACTCGCTCAAGTCTGCGGTTTCGGATACGCAGCGGCACATTCTGCGTGATGCGAGTGGAGTGGAGGAGCAGACGCTGGGGTCGCAGATCGAGCAGGCGAGGATCGTAAGGCGGGAGGTGGCGGCGGCCAATGGGCATGGCGTGGTGGACAAGGTGCGCGATGACTCGATGGCTGTCACGGTGCCGGGCAAGCGGTCGGCGATCAACCCGGCTGATCGTAAGGCTATTAAGGCGTTTGAGCAGGTAGCGATAACTGCCGCTGGTTCAGCAGACCGTGATTGTTCAGACCGTGATGGATCGGCGAGCAATAGTGATCGGGAAGATAACGACGAGTTTAGAACGGCAGGCGAAGACCTTAATCCGACCAAGCGGACCCGCACCATATCTCGCGCACCCGCAAAGCGCAGCCTGACCATTACAAAAAAGCGAACCACCACTTCTGAATCGGCTGACTCGGACATTGCGTCCGAGTCGAGCGAAATCGACGATTTTGTAACCAAACCCAAGCCAGGCATTTCACGTCCATCGCGCAACGCACGGTCAACGTTGGAAACAAGCCGTGGCTCGTCGCTGGCCAGCTCGGCTGACGAGTGCACAAGCGTTGCGGAAACGCCAAGAGCGAAACGCGCTCGGATTGTCGCGTCTCCGGAACGCGAAACTCGCGCATCCCGGGGCCGAGGGCGCGGAACGACTCGGGGACGCGGAACAACTCGAGGCAAACGCACGGCCAAACAAACAACGCTACTCGCGTTTCCCTCACAGTCATCGTCATCAAGCCAAATGCCAGTTGCGCTAGACATTGACGACGACAGCGGCAATGAAGGTGCAGGGTTTGGTCGATTCTCATTCAACAGAAAATAACTTGCAAATACACTTGATGTTCTGTTATATTGACTGTCGGGCAATGGCCGCAATCACTGCTTTTTTAAGCGGCGTAGTGAGCGCACGTGCAGCCCCGTCGATTTGCTCACGACATATTGCGTCCACCATCGAGCCAAACTTGTTTACGAACCGGAGCATCAACGCCGCCAGTTTCTTTGACTCTTTGTTGCGCGCAACAGATGTCACTAAAATATGCGTCCAGTCAACCACCCACGCGTGAGATGCCCGAGCCACGGGCATCGCGTTCGCCAACGCATCGAGTACATGAAACACGCCGTCGCCCGCTCCACCCAATTGCCGCACACGGTCCGCCAGTTCATGGCACAATGTATGCAATACACGCATGGAGAGCTCTCCAGAGTTTATTGCTTTGGATATCATACGGATTGATGACGTCACTTTATGGTGTCGCATGGTTAGCGGCACGAATAGTCCGACGAGGGTTTGTTCGGACAACAACGCTAGCACTTGGCTTTGTATGACAGCGGGTACGTCATCTTCGAACCACGTGCATTCGGCAATGGCGTTGAACGCCAATTGTTGGTTTTCTAAGCTTAGTGTACGGTCGGTGACTGTTGTTTTGAGCAGGTGGGCAATTTCTGTGGGTTGCATAGAGTTGAGAGATTGGTGCGGTGTGGAGTTGGTTGGCGAGGAATGTGAATCAGGTGTGGCATGTGTGTGTCGTAGTTTGCACAGCAGTGTGGGCTCGGTGATGCTCAGCTCCATATGGTTGGAGGTTTGGTCGCTCAAACTACACATGTGCATTCTGCGCTGCAATCCTCGTTCACTTGTCTGCACATACTCGACAACTTGCGTCCACGCTCCGTCCATTAGTTTCTCCAAAAAAGTAATAAATAAATAGTATGCTAAATATCGTATTCAAACTGATCAACAAAAACTATCTGTCAAGACCCAATGATAAATGGGATTCGAAATCATAAAAGAATAAAGAAAGAGAACGGATATACCCGTGTCATACAAACAAACGCTAGAAGCCATCCCACCCCCATCCAAATACTATTCAAACAAGTGCTCTGCACAAATAAAGCACTATAGTACTTTTCAAACATCCCAGCACTTTGACAGAGTCAACCGATGCACCCCCTCATATATCCCCATCCCAACCAAAGAGCTCAACAGCAATATATGTTGTCAATCATATAGCTTTCATACTTGTTTACTTTGAGCGTTGACGCATTTGTCTGCGCTTACGTCTGAGACGTCTGACGCGCTTCTTCTTCCACTTTGCTCTCATCTACAATTAAACAGAAACAGTTAGTGTAATAGATGCAAATCTAGGAATATAAGATGACAAATACTAGTGTCAAAACATGGCCAGATACAAGCACGTTGGATGGATGCAAAGTGTGTTGGTGGATACATACCTTATATGCTGAAAAATACAAAGAGTGTCTAATAAGGAACAAACCTGTTATTGGCTCCCACCAGCTTTTATGCACAATAACAGGGTTTGGGGAATAAACCCAAATCACCGTGTGATTAAATCACTCGTATCATCCATCAAAAAAATTTCAAAGCTCTTGCCTGTTTATTGAAATTGCCCTTCATATTTACAGCTATTAAAATCACAATGTTTGGTTCGTTTGTGGGAGCGTTCCGGCCAACCTTAACGGCTTTAGGCGGACACACGTGGCGGATTCCATGGCGGCTGAGCAAGACGCGCAAAGCCAATGTGCGCAAACGCCTGCGTGAAGTGGACGACGTAATAAGCACTCTTGTCGAGTCGGGCGTCGAGTGCAAGCAACTGGAGCTGGTCAAAGTGATGCCCAAAGAGCACGAAATGGTGCCCCGCGACAAGTACACGACGTTTTCACGGAAGGCCGCCAAACATCGCAAGGCTGTGCACAAAGTGCCGCACTTTACAAAGCGGCCCATTCCGCGGACCACGCCCACTGGGTTTTAGTTTTTAGATAAAAATGTAAACCATAACTATAAAGTATTGGATTTGTTCAATGTTTTTTGGGTTGATCGAAAAATTTGGGAGTTTTTGACAACTGCTTTTTTTGGCTTCTGGTTCGCCCGAGAGAGGGTTTATGCGATTAGTGCAGTGCTTGTGGATTAGACACACGTATACAAGGGGGTTTACAACACTTGGACGAACAGTATCAACGACTGCTCAAAAACGAACAATGGATTATGAAAGTTGGACAAAGGATGAGCTTATTGCCAAGCTGCGGAGCCTTGATGTAAAGTGCAGCAGTGAGCCAGGCGAGCGTCCTGCATCTTTGGCCGATCCAGCCAAGCGTCCTGCACCGCCATCTGGCACTGCATCTCAGACTGGCACTGCATCTCAGACTGGCTCTGCATCTCAGACTGGCTCTGCACCGCCATCTGGCATTGCATCCCAGACATGCTCTGCATCGCCGCCTGGCACGCCTCGCAAGCGCAAAGGCCGCATGGTCGACTTTGACTTTAGCAGGTTTCCGCAGCGCAAAGTAGCGTTCAAGTTCAGCTACCTCGGCTGGCCGTACCACGGGCTGGCCCGGCAAGGCAACGCATTGAGCTCGGAAGAGAAACAGCAAATCGAGCTCTCCTATCCGACCGTCGAAGGCGCGTTGTTCAAAGCACTTGCGCACTGCAAACTGATCACCAGCGAATCAACGTGCGACTACTCGCGGTGCGGGCGAACGGACCGCGGCGTAAGCGGGTTTGGCCAAGTTGTGGCAATGTACGTGCGATCCACCGGCAAGTTCATAACCGAGGACGAAGCACAAGCAATTGTTGCCGCTGGGCAGCAGCATTTGATAACTCGCGATGCGCAAAACGATGGGCGGCCTGTGCTTTTGCCCAGCAACGAGCACGAACTTACGTACATCAACATGCTGAACAAGTCGTTGCCGCCCGAAATCCGCATCCATGCATGGGCACCCGTTGCGCCTGAGTTTAGCGCTCGCTTTTCGTGCAAGTCGCGGTTCTACCGGTACTTTTTCCCGCAAGCCGGGCTCGACATCAGCGCCATGCAAGAGGCGGCGGCCAAGTACGAGGGCGCGCATGATTTCCGCAACTTTTGTCGGCTTGATCCGGCCAAGCAGATCAAGAACTTTGAGCGAGTGGTGCAAAGCGCAAAGATCACGCGAGTGGCCGACAAGGTCGTGTTTGTGGGCGATGGAGCGAGTGACGAAGGCGTGTGGTGGCAGCTGGAGCTGCGGGGTACGGCGTTTTTGTGGCACCAGGTGCGGTGCATGATGGCTGTGCTGTTTGTCGTGGGCCAGCGGCTCGAGACGCCGGATGTGGTCGACCGTATGATGGACATACAGGCGACTGGCGGGAAGCCAGAGTACGAAATGGCCAGTGATTTGCCGTTGGTGTTGGCCGATTGCGAGTTTGATGAGGCGGATGTGCAGTGGATTCGAGTGCGCAGCCCAGGCCGTGACTCGACCAACATGGTAGTGCTTGACCGCATAGTGTCCAAAACTTGGGGCGAGCTGAACACGCAGGCTGTCATTGCCAGCGCACTTTTACAAAGTGTGCGCGACACACAGGTGCCCATGCTGTGTGAGCCTGGCAGTTTGGATATAAACTATGGCCCATGGTCCGTGTGCCGCAAGCAGCTGATCGAGGCGGATACGCAGACGGTGAAAGTCATATTGGGCGGCGGCGCGATAAAGCAGGCGAAGAAATACATTCCTATTATGCAGCGCAACCGAGCTGAGCCGGTCGAGCTGCGCAACCAAGCATGGCTCGAGCGGAAGACGGCCAACAAACGGGCGCGAGTGGGCGAGTAAACGAGCGGGCAATTTGTGTTGCAAATGCGTGCGAATAAATCGCCGCTGATAAATACATGAAAGACAGGGCCAGAACCTTATCTTTTAGTTCTTTTCTTTGCTATCTAAATATACGTAGAACTAAACACCATGAGCCAGGAAACAGCATTTACCAGCCAGCGCGTGCTGCTCTCGTCGACGTCACAAGTCGGGCCAGCGACCATCTATGTCAAGGACGGCAAAGTGACGCGGATCGACAACGAGTACAAGCCCAACGGTGCGCACGTTGACGCCGGATCCAAGCTGCTCATGCCCGGCGTAGTCGACGCCCATGTGCACATCAACCAGCCCGGCCGCACGCAATGGGAAGGCGTCGTGACCGCATCTCATGCAGCAGCCGCCGGCGGCGTCACATCGATCATCGACATGCCTCTAAACTGCATTCCATCGACAGTGACAGTCGATGCGTACAACCAAAAGCGCACGAGCTTTAAGGACGGCATGTGGGTGGATGTGGGCACATGGGGCGGCGTAGTCCCTGGCAACTCGAGCGACCTTGTGCCGATGCTCGATGCAGGCGCTCGTGGCTTCAAGTGCTTTTTGTGCGACAGCGGCGTGGACGAGTTCCCGCCGGTCAACGAGGAGCAATTGCGGCTGGCAATGACTGAGCTGAAGAAAAAGAACGGCAAGCTGCTGTTCCATGCCGAGATGGATACTGGAGCCAGTGTGGACACTGAGCAAGATCCGACGAGCTACTCGACGTTTTTGGACTCTCGTCCGCCAAACATGGAAGTCAAGGCCATTGATCTTGTTATCAAAATGTGCCGTGAGTTTGCCCCGCACGTGCCTTGCCATATTGTGCATCTGTCGGCCGCCGATGCGTTGCCGGCGATTCGCGCCGCCAAGGCCGAAGGTCTGCCGCTGACGGTCGAGACGTGCTTCCATTACTTGACCATCAACTCGGAGGATGTGCCGACTCGTAGCACCGAGTACAAGTGCTGCCCGCCCATTCGCGGCGCGGCCAACCGCGACCAGCTGTGGGCGGCCGTGCTCGACGGCTCGATCGACATGGTCGTGTCTGACCACTCGCCGTGCACGCCCGATCTCAAGCTACATCCGTGCTGCGGCGGCAGCCTCAATGGCGCTATGGAGGGCGACTTTGTCAAGGCCTGGGGCGGCATTGCGTCCGTCGGCATCGGGCTTCCCCTGCTTTGGTCTGAGGGCCAAAAGCGCGGTTTGAGTCTGCAAGACATCGTTCGTTTGATCTGCGAATCTACTGCTGGACATGCGGGCATTGCGTCGCGCAAGGGACAGATTGCGGTTGGCCATGATGCGGACTTTGTCGTCTGGGCGCCTGAAGAGGAGAACCATATTACTGTTGACAAGCTGCACTTCCGCAACAAGCTCACGCCGTACCAGGAACGCCGCTGCAAGGGTCTGGTCCACCAGACGGTTGTTCGCGGCTCAGTTGTCTACGACATCTCGCAGACTACTGGCGACCAGTGGGAAAACGGCTTCTCCAAGCTTCCCCTCGGCCAGTGGATTGAGTAAATTTATAAATCACGTGCTATATAAAATTCTTGAAACTTTAGCTCCTGGTCCTTTTTCTTGCCAAATCGTGCATCTATATATTTTCAATCGTCTAGTTTACAGAAAATGGTGCTGAATGAGCTTGGCGCACGCATCAACGGTGCGCTGCAAGCGCTGTCAAAGGAGCCGGTTATCGACGAAAAGGCCGTGGATGCATTGCTCCGTGAAATCTGCGGCGCCCTCCTCGAGTCAGACGTCAATGTCCGCCTCGTGCAAAAGATGCGCCAAAACGTAAAATCCCGCGTAAACATGGATGAACTGGCCTCAAGTTCCAACAAGCGCAAAGTGATCCAAACCGCAGTGTTCGAAGAACTGTGCAGTTTGGTCGACCCCGGCGTGCAGCCGTGGACGCCGCAAAAGGGCAAGCAAAACGTCGTCATGTTCGTTGGGCTTCAGGGAAGCGGTAAAACCACGTCGTGCACCAAACTGGCCACGTACTATAAGCGCAAAGGCATGAAGGTGGGTTTGGTGTGTGCAGATACGTTCCGGGCAGGTGCGTTTGACCAGCTCAAGCAGAACGCAGCACGAGCGCATATTCCGTACTATGGTAGCTATAGCGAGACGGACCCGGTGCAGATTGCATTGGACGGTGTGGCCCAGTTCAAGAAGAACAAGTTTGATCTTATTATTGTCGATACGAGTGGACGGCACAAGCAGGAGGCTGAGCTGTTTGCCGAGATGGAGCAGATTGCGGCGGCTACCAAGCCCAACAACACGATATTTGTTATGGACGGTACGATTGGTCAAGCTGCGGATGCCCAGGCACGGGCGTTCAAAGAGTCGGTGGACATTGGCTCAATCATCATTACCAAAATGGACGGCCATGCCAAGGGCGGCGGTGCAATCAGCGCCGTAGCGGCCACAGGCAGTCCGATCGAGTTTATCGGCACAGGCGAGCACATCCACGATCTCGACAAGTTTTCGGCCCGTCCGTTTATCAGCAAGCTTCTGGGCATGGGCGACATCAGCGGCCTCGTCGACGCTGTGCAAGACATGCAAATGAGCGGCAAAAACGAAGACATGATGAAGAACCTGGCCAAAGGCGTGTTTACTCTGAAAGACATGCGCGACCAGTTGCAGAACATTATGAGCATGGGTCCGTTGAGCAAGATCATGGGCATGATGCCAGGTATGTCGCCCGAGATGATGCAAGGGTTCGATGCCGACGAGAGCACGCGCCGTCTGCGTAGCTACATGTGTGTGTTTGACAGTATGACGGAATCAGAGCTGAATGGCGACGGCGCGGTGTTTTCGAATGAAAGGAGGTTGCATCGCGTGGCGAGGGGCGCGGGCGTGCGGCCAGTGGAGATTCAGGCGCTTTTGTACCAGCATCAGCAGTTTGGCCAGATTGTCAAGAAAATGGGCGGGCCAAAGGGCATGTTGAGCAAGATGAACCCAAGTGCGATGCAGCAGATGGCGAAGAACCCAGGCGCTGTTAACCCGAATATGCTCAAGCAGATGGGCGGAATGAGTGGAATGCAAAACATGATCCAGCAAATGGGCGGAATGGGCGGCGTGCAAAACATGATGCAGCAGATGATGGGCGGAGGCGGTGCCGGCGGTGGCGGAATGGGTGGGCTTCAGGACATGATGTCGCAGATGATGGGTGGCGGCGGCGGTGGCATGGGAGGTCTTCAGGACATGATGCAGCAGATGATGGGCGGTGGTGCTGGTGCTGGTCGTGGCCGAGGTCGGCGGTGATCTGATTAGCGGCTCTAAATTTTAAATTTTATTACATCTGTCATCCCTAAAGTCGCAGCAAGTGCAAGTGGAAGACTGAGGAACATGTACTGTTGCACGTTTCAGTTACAAAGCCGTCAAGTTTAGCATACAATAAATGCCGTATAAGACATATGTTGCTAATTATATCGTCTAGTAAACAAAGTTGCAACTCGATTTATTTTAAAGAAAATTACAATTATTAATACTGGCAATGAATTTTTAATATAATATCGTTGAGCAAGTTTATACGTTTTATTGTAAAGTATGCAGATTGCCAATCCAGTGCTATTGAGTACCCATCTTTATACTCGTTGCAACCACACTATTGGAACTGCATTATCGACTGTAAATACATACTATTGTTCTGAACAGATCTTTCCACAAAGGCCAACAATGTCACCGTGCTTGTCTGAGCAGATGCGGGTGAGAAAAATGCTGAGCAAGGCGCCAGACGTATTGAACAAACTACGCAATCGCGCATATTGGTCGATTTATCACAAAAATGTTTATTCTTGCTCGTCGAGCATCTCAGAGCCCAACTTAATGCTGAACCCGGAACATTCCGCCCCGTGCGGCATTCAGCCTCTGCCCTTTTCCATGCCCCTTTAGTATGAAAAGACTGCAGCTGATTCGGTGAGCCGAGCCGTCTCGAGTTGTTTGAATTTCTCAATAGAACAAAATTCCGCATTAGTAATGTTTATCGTAAACTCTAGTAATAATAGGCTGATAGCTTTTTCTTGGTTAGCAAGGATATATAAAGTACATTTGTATACAGGGATTGGAGGCGTTCCGACAGCCATCATAATTGCCGGCCCAGGCACAAGTTGCCAGCCAGCCACCATGAATAAATCCTCGGCGCATTGTCACGCAGCGGGTTAATGGCCGAGCACCAGAAGGCACATGCTGGTTTGGCAAACCGCTCAAGCTCAGCAAAACTCGGACTGCCTTTTTCCCAAGTACAATTGTGTTGCGTGGATCCCGAGGTACTTCTTTTTAGCTCGCACAGCCCGCGTTTCCAACAGTCAAAGGATCTTCAGTCAGCCATCGCTCCGAGTTCAGAAATGCATGGTTACAAACCCCCTGATGCGGGTTGCCTGCCCCTCCCCTATTTTAAAAAATTGGACTTTATTTTTTTTTGCACCCTGCCTCGCTGGATGGGCGCTTTTTCAATCCTCTCCGCTCCCGTCATGATTGAGGCTGCAAAAATAAAAAGGAAAACCCGACTTTCTTCTCTTTTTATCGCAACATTCTTTTTTATTACTCTTTTATTTTCCTTGCCTCTTGCGGCGCACCCGGTTTCAGCCCATTTAGCAATACTCGGAGCTCTATTCCAGTCTGCACAATTCGCACACTGATTTTGTGCACCAATTGCGGCGATTCGAGCTTGTTGACAGCACGCGACGACTCTGGCTGTACGCGCCGTACCCAAGATTTTTTGGCAAAACGCTCGTATTGCGCAGAGTTCATGCAGTTACAGATACCTGAGTGGTGAGTATTTTAAGAGTAGAATCCTGGAAAATGCAAGCTCAGGCAGTGGTTGAGGGTTTCTTTGCTTGTGGTCTTTTTGACTCGTAAACACCCATTGAGACGTTTGCTTCTCAGCGTGTGGTCAAATCGCCCCACCGTAATTATCTGCGCTCGTGCCTGCTTGAACCAGCTTTAATTTCCTCATCCCTCTTTTTTATTTCTGGTGAAGAACAAGAGGTGGCCCAGCATTTTTGTTCCTCGGCTACAAGTTGCAAAGAAAACTGTTTTGGTTGTTTAGTGCCGTCTTTCAACACAAGCATTTTTCACTTTTCTCTTTCTAAACATTACTAACTTTTGCGTTCTTTCCCCTTACTCTTAGACTGGCTTTATTTATTTATTGTTTTGTTTCTCTTTTGCATCTTGGACTGCTTTTAGTGAATTGTGTCAATTTGGGTTCAATTGCTTTTTTATTTGTCCTGACGCGTCCCAGGTTTGCTCCGATTGTTTATATTGCAGACTAGTCGCCGACTGTGACTTTGCTACTTTGTTCGACTTGCCAGCATGTCGTACGAGCGCTCACCAAACAACCCTCACAACGTGAACAGCCTGCTGTCGCGGGACGGTCGGCCCAGCGAGGCCGCGCCTGAGCAGGAAGGCACGTTCCCGCAATCATCGTACACAGATCCTGCCTACCAGCAACAGCAGCAACGCGTTTCGCGTCATGGCGAATATCCGCAGTACGAGGGCTATGACTATGCCCCGCGGGACGCCAGAGGCCAAGAATACGCACCGTCTGCGTCGCAACACTATGCTTATGCAGATGCCGCCGCGCCGCAGTACCAGCGGGAATCGACAGCACCGCGGTACGCTGAATACCCTGACGGCTACGACAGACGTGACTACGACTATAGCGGCGTGCCGCCCCAGCAAGGTTACAGGTATGGGTACGAGTACGATCGCTCGGCATACGCTAGCAGTGGGCAGCGTTACCACTATCCGCCACAGCCTGACGGCGCTGCGGGCGACTACTACTATCAACAGCAGCAACAGCAGCAGTACGACTATCCCGCGCAAGAATACACGCATCCAGGTCCAGTATCTGCATACTACGACGAGCGGCGCCGGTACGATTATCACCAGGGCAGCGTGCCGCCGCAGCCAGTTGGTGACCGTTCAGAAATCCAGTCGCCTGACCGTTCCCAGCGGACCAGCCAAAAGCACAGCACGCATCCAGCCTCAGCATACAACTACGATAGTGCACCGTTGGCCGGTCAGCCGCCTGCTGAGGCAGATGGATCATATGCGACTCCACATCCGGCCGATATGGGAGCTGATCCGCGGTCGTATAGATATCCTGCTGATGATCCCCGCTATCACCCAGCAGCAGCGTATCCGCCAGAAGGCGAGTACCAGTCGCCAGCCCCAGGAGCGCACACGCAGGTGTTTCAGCGAGGTGCGGCATATGATACAGACATGAGATATCCAGCAGACGCCGATCCATATGTAAGTATATTTTGAACATTGTATATGTTCAGATGCTGGTTCTAGTACTTGACTAACTACCTGTATGCTATTTTTGTGCAACAATTTTAGGCCGATGAGCGCGGCGTGTATCGCGAAGGCTCAGCAACGGGACGGCCAGCTGGCATTGGGATCACATCGCTGCTTGCAGATGCACCACCATCAATGCGTGCGCCCGAGGATGACTCGGTAGCGTACGAGCGTCCTCACCATTACAATGAGTATGCTCGGGCACCGCGCTACGACCGAGACTATGGATATCCAGGTTATGCAGCCGAGCCCCATCGCGTAATGTCTATTTCGCAGCTTGTTGGCGGCGAGTCACGCGCATCGGCTGAGCACATGCCTGGCGTTGCGCCTCGCGCGCGCGCTGACTACGACTATGTCAGACATACGCCAGACCACGGTGCTCCGTCGGGCTATGGTATGCATACGCCGCCCACCCGCGCAGCTGCCCAGGGCGTCGATTACAATACCGATCTGTCGCCTGATGTTCCGCTGGCAAAACGTCACGGACAATGGCCAGACCGCTCTTTGGCAGAGCAAAACGAGCCGATTCTGGTCACTGATGACGAGACTGGCGCTGCCATGGTGCAGAGCAGCGCCAATGGCAGGACTGCTCGGACAAAGGCGGAGATAGACAGCGATGACGACAATAGGCCACTAGCTGCACGCGCAGGGCTTATCGATCTAACTGCCGAAGGGGCAGAAGTGCCACCTGTTAAGCGCCGCAGACAAACAAACAAGGGCAGCGGTCGCCGCGGTGGGAACGCGGCAAAACATATGCCAACTGAGCACGAAGGAAATGGCCAAAGCCCCTCCGAGCCAGCCTCTGGCAGACGTCGGCAGCCACGCAAAGGCCGCGCCCCGAAAAAGACTGAACTCAGCCGGGAGTACGTGTTTGAAGAGGACGAAGAAGACGACGACATTTTACTGGAGCAGAGCAGGTATCACCGCAACGGTGGCGGCGATCACGACGTGACAGTTCCAGGCTCGGTCATGGTGAATGGCTCGCTGGCCCACGCGCTTCCGACCGATGGCTACAGTGTGGATGAGAGCGTGCAGGCGTATGTACATCACGTGAACCAGCGCACAGACCGCGCTGTGGCAAAGTACGAGGAACATGCCAAGCGCAAGTCGCAGCGGATGCACGAGCACGTCATGCAGCGCTACGGCGAGTACCTGAATGGATACCTTGAGGGTCCAGGCGGGCAGCCAGAGTATCACGACGATTATGAACCGGTTGATGGTTTACGCGATGGGTTCCATGGTGAGCGCGACTACTCACGGCGCTATGGCAACGGTTATGTCGATGAATATGAGGGCTCGCCGTCGCGTAACCAGCTGCAACCGCCGATGATGGGCTACTTTACACCATCCCATCCAGTCTCGCCTCGCGCCTACGAGCACAGATACGACCGTGATGGCACGGCAGGTTCAGCAGATAGCGCGCCGTTGGCGCTGTTGGCTGCCGAGAAGGAGGCATCTGGTATGTATCGCGACCGCGCAGAGCACGGCAGCAGTCGCAAAAGCCTGTTTGCGCGGCTGGCTATCGAGCATGTGCCACGAGTGTACCGCAACATGCAAGCAAGCATTCAAGTGCGCAACACTAACATGCGCAAAGTGGTTCAGCTCTGCCAGCGCGAGGTGCGCCGCGTATACGGTCCAGCTCCAACTCGCACAGTACAGCTCAACCCACAGCAGCCAACTTTTGCGCCGCGGCCGCCCAAAGAGCAACTTATGCGCGCGCGACGCAGCATGCGCGAGATGCTGGTGTTTTGGAAGCGGTACGAAAAGGAGGAGCGCGAAATGCGCAAGCGGGCCGAACGCGAAGCCGCTGAGCGCCGCAAGCAGGAAGAGGAGGCACGAGAGGCGCGTCGACAGAAGCGCAAGCTCAACTTTTTGCTTACTCAGACCGAGCTGTACAGTCACTTTATTGGCAGCAAGATTGGTGGTGGCGGTGAGGACGACAAGCCGGCTGGCGAGTCTCAGGCAAAGCGTGACGCTGGTGGAGATACCACCGAGTTCAAGGACATTGACTTTGACGCGGAAGACGACGCGACACTGGCCGCACATGCACGGCAGAGTGCGCAAAATGCGCTGGCTCAGCAGCAGGCGCAGATGCGTGAGTTTGACGATGTCCGACGCAAGCAGCGCAGTGAGGCCGATGCAAAGCAGGGCAAGGATACTCCAGAGGACTCTCAGGGTGCCAATGTTGCCGAAGCGTTTGATGCAATGGACTTTCAAGAGCCGCAGACGCTGGGCGGCCCAGAGATTGCTCAGCCGCGGATGCTCATGTGCGAGCTCAAAGAGTACCAGCTCAAGGGTCTGAACTGGCTGGCAAATTTGTACGAGCAGGGCATCAACGGCATTCTGGCCGATGAGATGGGTCTGGGTAAGACGGTGCAGTCCATCTCGCTTTTAGCGTACCTGGCGGAAAAGCACAATATTTGGGGTCCGTTTATGGTGGTTGCTCCAGCATCAACACTGCACAACTGGGAGCAGGAGCTGAAGCGCTTTGTGCCAGAGTTCAAAGTGCTGCCCTATTGGGGCTCGCCAAAGGACCGCAAAGTGCTGCGCAAGTCGCTGTGGAACCCCAAGAGCCTGTCGCGCAAAGATTCGGGCTTCCATGTGCTGGTCACATCGTATCAGCTGGTTGTCACCGACGAGCAGTACTTGAATCGCGTAAAGTGGCAGTACATGGTGCTAGACGAGGCACAGGCGATCAAGAGCTCATCATCGACACGCTGGAAGACGCTGCTGGGCTTCCATTGCCGCAACCGGCTGTTGCTGACAGGCACGCCGATTCAAAACAGCATGCAAGAGCTGTGGGCGCTGCTTCACTTTATCATGCCTACGCTGTTTGACTCGCACGAAGAGTTTAGCGAGTGGTTCTCGCGTGACATTGAGGCTCATGCTGAGAACCGCTCGCTGCTGAACCGGCATCAGCTTCATCGTCTGCACATGATTCTCAAGCCGTTTATGCTGCGTCGCAACAAGCGCCATGTGCAGCACGAGCTGGGCGAGAAGATTGAGCATTTGGTGCCATGCGATCTGACGCAGCGCCAGAAGGTCATGTACCGCGGACTGATGAGCAAGATTTCACTGACAGAGCTGCTGGAGCACGTGCAGAGTGGGTCAGGCAAGGGAAGCAAGGACGATGACGCATCGAACCTGATGAACCTGGTCATGCAATTCCGCAAAGTGTGCAGCCATCCGGAGCTCTTTGAGCGCGCCGAGGTCGATAGCCCATATGTGCTGGGTGCGTTCCCGACCACTGGATCGCTGGCCCGCGAGGGTGACGATCTTGAATGCAGCTACGCAACTCGAAGCCTGGTGTCATTCCAAATGCCAAAGCTCGTGTATCGCGAGTCGCTGGAGCTGCCGCAAGTGTTTACCACACGCCAAAGCGTACTGAACCGGCTTTCGCTGTGGTCGCCATCACACATCTCCAAAGATAACTCGGCGACCAGTGTGTTTTCGCTGCTTCGACTTTGCACTCCCTCGATCGGATATGCATGCAAATCGTTTACTGGCACGCTAGCTGAGCGGCTGGATAGCATGAGCGAGAGCAATGCGCAGGCGTCTAGTCGTCGGCAGTATCGGGCTATGGCGGCCGACGCTGGTGAGTCTGAAACTGCTGGCCACGAGCCAGGATCAGTTTTGCATGCGCTAACCAATGTGTTTTCGCTGCAGAACCTGAGCGTCTCTCCAAACCTCGCTGGGCTGGCACAGATTACGCAGTCTGAATTTGCGCATTCGTACATGAGCCTGGTGCTGCCAGCATACAAGCCCGCAGCTGTGTCGCCAGCAGCCGATTTGGTGGTCAGTGACCGGTCGGCAACATGGGAGTCCAACAACATGCTTTTGCATAACCCGCTTTCCCAGCGTCTTAGCTGTGGGCGGGACTCGGTGCAGGACTGGACGCGGCCGTTTCGCTCGCAAGGGCTCACTGATATTTGGATGCCGTCAAAGGACAAGCTGATTCGATACTCGGGCAAGATGGCGGTGCTGGACAAGCTGCTTATACGGCTAAAGCAAGAGGGTCATCGTGTGTTGCTGTATTTCCAAATGACCAAGATGATTGACCTGTTTGAGGAGTACTTGGCGTACCGCAAGTACACATATCTGCGCCTCGATGGGTCGTCAAAGATTGCGGATCGGCGCGACATGGTCATGGATTGGCAGACGCGCGACGATATCTTTATATTTTTGCTGACTACCCGCGCCGGTGGCCTGGGTATCAATTTGACAGCAGCCGACACTGTGATATTCTTTGAGAGCGATTGGAACCCGACAGTTGATAGCCAGGCGATGGACCGTGCGCATCGTATGGGGCAGAAGAAGCAAGTCGTTGTATATCGACTGATCACGCGCGGAACGGTAGAGGAGCGCATTCTACAGCGCGCACGGCAAAAAGACGAGATCCATCGGATAGTTATTGCAGGAGGTGATATCAAGGCAGCGGCCAATGACGCTGAATCTGAGGCGTATGCCGAGGATCTGTCCGCTGAGGCTCAGCCGAGTTCCAAGGAAATTATGTCGTGGCTGCTCGATGAGAGTGCCAGTACTGAGAGCACAGCGGAGAGCGAGCGACTGGCGATGGCTCGCCAGGCGCAGATCACGTCCAACCGCATATACGGCGCTGGCGGGTACCCAGGCGAGCTGGATGTCAGCCTTTTGTCGCATCTCGAAGGCGATGTATGGAGTCAAGTAGTGCTGCTGCCACCGCCAAACCTGAATGCGATGACTGTGCACGAGCAGCCAGCGTCAGCGGTGGCAGTAGAGTCAGCGCTGGAAGCGGCAATTTGGGAGCAACAGCGCGAGATCGAGCAGCGGCGAAGAGAGCAGCAGCGGCAGCGCGGGCGCGGGCGTGGCGGGCGGCGTGGCGGCGGGCAGCCGCGTGAGAAGCGCAAGGCGCGTGCATCTGTGGGCGCAAAGAAAGATGACGGCAGCGTGGCTGGATCCCAAACCAATACGCCCGAGCCAACCAGCAAGCGCATTCGGACAGGCAACGGTTCTGGCGTTTCGAGCGCTGCTCCAACTCCAGTCGAAGCCGAGGCTGCAGACTCGGTGCTGGCTAGCGCTGCAATCACCAGCTAGATGTGCTTTTACTTTATCGAACATGGACTATTTTTACGCATTTTAGGCACTCCCTCATTTACGATGATGAGGGCTTATAGAAATGACTTTTTCGTGTCTGACTCATTGCTAATAATTAAATTAGATCATAATTAAAAGTTTAAAATGAAGGCTCAGTAAGTGCTCGTCAATGTCAATTTACCGAATGGCGGACCACGGCAGAGGGCTAATAGACTGGTTTTAGATGGCTACTTTTCACAAAAACTCCTTTGACGTCGCTCATGTCTGCTGGTTCTTTTGCACTTTATAAATCCCATTTGACCTTTTATGATCAAATCACTACATTTCGCCCTCCGCCAAAAATAACACATCTGCCTGAGGCCTGCCAATAAGAGGCGCAGAATTTGACCTCTAAAGGGGCTCAAATTCTGCTTCTCTTATTGGTGGACCTCAGGTTGGAGTGCCTCTCAAGTGCACGCCAAGTATGCGCGTTTTTCTCTAATTACCTCTTGCATTCTTCAATACTGCATTTTATTTATTTTTTTTGCTACTTTATTGGCTGCGTTTGTGGATTTGTGAAAGTAACTGGTCAGGCTTACAAACTTGCTGGACGAACTAGAGGATACATAACAGCAGCGCTATTCACGCAAGTAAAAACGCGTGAATAATGACCAGCTCTGACATGTACCGCACATTGGTAGCGAATGAGCTAGCGCGGCACCGGGCTATCATACATATTGATCTAGGTACGCAGCAGACTAGCTTCATGTCAGCCAACAGCTTTTTCGGTGTGCCATTGTGCTTGAATAACCACGCTAACGTGAGATGTTTTGTATTGTTTATATTGCTTATGTGTGTCTAATGTAGACTGCTTCTATTGTCAAGTCGGTAAGTGATTCAGCAGTATAAATACTTTTATGACCCTACGCAATTAATGCAGAGCAGTGTCCGTGCCTGCAAATGTCTATTGCAGCTGTTTATTTCATTTAACACGAGCCGCACTGGATTTGGCAGCTTGTTTGTCGTCTGACAATGGACGATGTACTTTTATACCGCATGGACGCTAATTTATGCACCTCGGATATCCAGCTTGTCAAACAAAGCCGCTCCGCGTTTCCAACATGTGCTTTATACTTAAAAGTATCTTGTTCATACGACTAATGGATTGTAGAACAGTTACGGTTGGGAATTGGTCCAGAAGTACCCCTTGCGGTGCAGCAATGGCAAGGGCTGATTGCAGTAAACTACCCGGCGCGCGCATGCGGTGTAAAAAGGTAAAGCATTTGCCATTAAAAGGATACAGTGCACGAATTACAATCAGCGCCAGATGTTATACTGAGCTAGTGTTATATGTTTGGTATAGGATGGACACAGTTCGGGAAGCGCGCGAAAAGTGCCCAGAGCTGGTTTTAGTACACGTTGCAACATTTACAGGCAGCAATCCGCCAGCATATCACAAATCGCCGTCAGCCAACACACACAAAGTCAGCTTGGATGAGTACCGCCGAGCCAGCCGCCGAATAATGAATCTGTTCAAGCTGCAGTGCTCAACTATAAGTAAAGCGAGCGTTGACGAGGCCTATTTTGACGCATCAGAGATGCTGCGACAGAAAATTGTGAAAGATTTTGAGCGGGGCGTCCTAGAGTTGTCGAGCGGCAGAGATGCGGTGGAGATGGACCAGATGTTGCTGAGCCCAATGCCGTATGACAGCGACATTGATATGGCGTTGCCAGTACCGGTGGTTCGCTGGGTTACAGTTTCGCGCAAGGGAAAGGAGAAGGAGATGGCAGCTATGAGCGCATCGCCAGCTACCGAGTACGGCGTGCTTGTAGGCGATCCACCACCGGTCAGCTTTGGATGGGGCGATTTGCTGCTTCAGTATGCTGCAACATTTGCTCAGCAAATACGAGCCACCCTCTTTCAAGAGCTCGGATACCGAGCATCGGCTGGGGTCTCTTACAACCGATTTCTGGCCAAGATTGGCAGTGGTCTGAACAAGCCTGACCAGCAGACCGTTATTCTGTCCTCACAAGCCGAATCGTTTTTGTACTCGTATCCCGTAACCAACATTCCGTCTCTGGGCGGCAAGCTTGGCGCACTGGTGGAGAATGCATTTGGCGCACAAACAGCTGGTGACCTGATGAACCACACAGTTGACCAGCTGGCTCTGAAGCTTGGACCAGAGCAGGCGCAGTTCTTGTACAACCGATGTCATGGGATTGACGACAGTCCAGTTGAGGACAACAAGGAGCCTGGGACACTGACGTCAGCAAAGAACTTTATGCGGTATCCAGTGGAAAGCTTGAGCAAGCTCGATCGGTGGATATCGATGAACAGCGTGGACCTGTGGACGCGGGTGATCGAGGAGTGGGAGATGCGCAAGCGGTGGCCGCGCTCGCTGACAATATCGTTTACTCCGCGCGGACAGAACCAGCGGTCTAAAACCACAGCATTTCCGCTGCGGCTGGCCAAGGGTGCACATAATTCACCCGATGCGGTTGCCGCTGCAGTGCGTGCGTGCTTGTCTGCAAGTGACACTGAAGCAGACTCCGCAGGCCGAGGCCGACCACCAAGGCACCAGAGCAGTTCGATGACTCAGACGAGCGGTATGTTTCCTATGATTGGGTTTAGCCTAACTGCAAAGTCGTTCCAGCGCGAATTAGCAAGCGCATCAATGATGGAGCGATGGCTTATTAGACCACGGAACAGTACAAGTAACAATAGCACAGCCACGGATGGGGTCCGTGCTACTCGTGCAAAGCAGCAAGTCAAAGTGCAGAATGACCCGACAGAGCAAATGGGGGTAGGACTTGATGAATGTGCACTTCATCCTGATTCAGTCGATGACATAGCCAGCAGGATGAGCTCGATTGGTAGTGCGAGCACACATGACCTCAATGAAGATGAGTTTATACCAGCATTGGCACCACAGCGGCTGTCATCAATGCTGCAGCTGGCCAGTCAGCCTACCACTCAGGTGCAGCCCAGTCGCCGTTACACATCATATCCGTCATTGCTGCCTCAGGGATTGCCCAGCCTGTCCCATACTTTGCTGCCCGCACAGGGGTCAAGTCCAGCACTGGGGTCGGGTGGCTACTTGCCAGCTGTTCAGAGTTCTAGCGTCAATTCCCCGGCATCGTCGTTGTCGTCATCATCATTGGCACAAACACCGCCCTTGCTGGTCAACAGCTCTCACTTTTCTGGCGCAGAAAGCCACACATATCCCGGAGCAAATGACAGTATGCCGACGAGCTCATACTATGGCAATACAATGAACGAATCGGCATCATCGTCATCTTCATCGCCACCACCACTATTTTTGTCTGATAGTACGGTGCAGCCAGATCTGGTATGTGGGTCAGAATACGATACTAGCGATTCGGACGCATCTCTGTTGAAAACACCTCCAGAGAGCGATTCTGACGGGTATGAGGAAAACGAGGACGATGAAGCTGGCGAGATTGAAGCGGAATCAGACGACTTGGACGAGCCTGAAAGCACCGACGACGCAGCTCAGGCTATAGAGCCTATAAGCGAAGCAGCCAACATTATTGGGAGCCAGGACAAGATGCAGAGTTTACAAAACCGCGCTAGCACGAGCGGGGGACGAAGAGATGATGGCACAGGTGGGGATCGACATACTCAGGGCCGGGCGACAGGGTCGTTGTCACGTCCGCGAAACAACGTTTACATCCAGTCAATCACCGATTTGGAAAGTGCAGCGCGGTACGGGGAGGGATACAAGCACATTGAAATGGACCAGCATGACGATGGCAGCCTGGTAGTGGCCAGGCCCGACGATGCAAACACAGGCACTGACGGGTTTGTTCCGGCGCTGATTGCTGCGACACGACGCAAGCGTGAAATTCAGATTGTGCGGTTTCAAAATCCCGTAGATATGCCCGAAGGTGCGATATCAGGCAGCCGGATCAACCAGATTAAAGCAAAGAAGCCACGGAACCGTGCAAGCAGCAGTCGTGCTAGCAGTGCCAGCGAGCAGCCAGGTGCGCGGGCCAAGGTGGAAGATGGCAGTGAGCTGCCAATTGCCGAGGATGATGAGGATGACAGGGTTGATGCAGAGTATGATAGCTCGACAGACGACGAGATCAGCTCAGTGCTGGGTATGGCAGTGAGCGCAATGATGGAGTCGATCAGCACATCCCAGGCAGTTATGCAGATTCACTGTCCACAGTGTCCTGAGAACGCGTCACCCATTCCGTCCCGTGAGTGGGAGACACATCGCGACTGGCATATTGCAAAGCATCTTCAAGAGCGCGAGTTGCGTCATGAGAGCGTGGCACGTCACATTCAGGGTGCGTTTGCCAATTCCGATGATACAGAAAAGCCGCCTTCAAAGCGCACCAAGCGCGAGACTCCGCCGTCTGGGCGCCGGCAGCAGACCATTACTGAAGCTTGGAAATGAGCAAAAAAGCCATGTTCTTGATCCCAGTTCCGCAGAACTATCAAATATCTTTCTCGGAGAGAGAACAACTTTATTTTTCCATGTATATTCTATTAACTATTATTACTGCATTTGTTAATATATTCATTTATTTATGCTTGGCAGCTTCTGCGTAGCACCTATTCGTTTCCAAACAAGAATGTGTGAGCACTGGTGCTTGACAATTGTTTATTTGCCATAAAATGTGGATACATTGAGGACGAGACATCCGCACGCGCCATCCCCAACTCGGTAATGCACACCAAGCGCACCAAGCATATGTATGTAGGCAATCTCATCGATTCGAGCACAGATCTGTCTGGGCTGTACTACCGCTCGCCGTTTGAGCGCGGATACTTGATGCATTTGAATGCTCAGCTAGCGGTCTGGGACCGCGTGTTCAGCAACGACGTACTTGGGTGCACGCCAAGCGAGACCAATCTGCTGTTAACTGAACCTGCAATCATAAAACATTACAGTTGATCATGTGATCTGGGGTTCCTCAGCCAATCGTTGTGTAAAGGCTCATTTTGTCCTTTTAGAGCGCGTCAAAGGCGCGCTCTTCTCTTTCTCATATTTACTCTATTATAAAGAGGGCATTTCAGCGTATTATTGCATACATCTTAGACACCTCTTCAATTCTCTTTACTGCATCGTGTTGCATTTGCGCTCTGAGCTATTATTTCTTTCATTCTTTTCTGCCTGAGAGGCCACATTGCAATCCGCCTGTGAACCCGCTTTCTACCGCCTCTTTGGTACAGCCTGTCTCTAACTGGCGGCTTATTTCATACGAGAAATTGTGGCTGTGGGTTCGAGAAAACACAACAGATAAACGGAGACCAACTTGTCTTTTCTTTCGTTTTCGGTCTGCTCCAAAAACATAAAGCTGAAAGAAACGGAACTATTTGCTCTTTGACTCTGTTCCTCCCTCTTTTTGGGATTTTTGTTGTGTTGGACGTGGTCTAGATTTTCGGCCTTTAAAATCGCAAGAAATCCTTGTCTCTTTATCAATCTTCCGGCTTTTCTTTTTTTCTTCTCTCACCCGCAACGACTCTTTCATTGTATTATTTTACACTTTTGCTTCTCCCCTTTTCAGCATCGTGCAGGTTCTGTTTTGCTGTTGTTTTTGACAAGAGTGAGAAGGGAGGTTAAAGTCTAATATTAGACTTTGCCTTTTCCTCTTTTCTTTTTCGACTGTTGCGGCAGAACATAGACCACAACCGGAGCAGGCTTTTTTACATTCGAGGCTGTACACAGAATATTTTTCGGCTATGACATCGACACAGCACAAGCATGAGGACGACCCTGCGGAGGACGAGTAAGTGTATAGTGCTGCATCAAGCACGGACGACTTTGCGGCAGCAGACAAAAATAACACAATGGCTGTGTAGACATTCTTGGAGCTATTTGCAGAGAATGGCATTCTTTGTCTTGCTGCTGCGCTTTTTTCTCTCTGGCCATGGCACTGGTAGCAGAAACGCTAGCAGTAAAAGGGCAGATAGGAGAGGGGAGTCGAGCAGTACTGCGCTGCCTACGTAATCACGAGGCTGTGCGGTCTGTGCCGATACAGGCTTCAACTAGACTGTCCATATGACGCAAAACTAAACTCCCGACTTTCTTGCTTGTTCGTGTAGGATTGTGCTAAAGGTCGGCATGCTTGGCGATGCGCAGATAGGGAAAACAACGCTGATGGTTCGGTACGTGTTTGGCGAGTATGACCCGAACATTGTACAAACGCTGGGGGTGAACTATCTCGAAAAGTCAGTTCATCTGCGGAATACACGGGTGCGGTTTAGCATCTGGGACCTGGGCGGTGAGCGGGAATTTCTCAACATGCTGCCGTTGGTGTGTTCAGAGTCGGCGGCAATACTGTTCCTGTTTGATCTAACACAGCGACGTACGCTCAATTCGATAGAGCAGTGGTACCGACAAGCGCGGGCATTCAACAGCACAGCGGTGCCGATCCTGGTGGGCACAAAATACGACCAGTTTGCCGATGAGGAGTTTACGTCTAAAGAGGAGCAGCTTGTGATCACAAAGCGGGCGCGGGTCGTTGCGCGGGCAATGAGGGCGCCGCTGGTCTTTTGCTCGTCTCTGCGGTCGATCAATGTCCAGCGCATATTTAAAATCGCCCTGAGCAAAACGTTTGACTTGCGTCCAAACTTTGAGGAGATTACAGGAATCGGCGAGCCTATTTTAGAGTTTAAAAATGTCTGAGCATGTTTCTCTACATCCAAAACAAAAACTTTCAACCCCTTGCTTTAGCACTATTTTTCTTTACGGTATATTACGTTCACGTCTATTTTATCGTTCTTTACATACTTTTTTGATCAGAAATTGATCCTGATATTCTTGAGACGCCATAGTAATCGCATTCTTTGTGTGACACGACTCCTTTCTCTATTTTTGTTTTATTATCCGCAAAAGGAACCCCTCTTATTCGCAAATTCAGTTTGACAATGGTGACGACACCTATGCCGGCGAACATCCGCAAGCGGTCTGAAAAGTACGCAAAGAACGTGCACAACCGCGGGAATGTCAAAAAGTCGCTGGACCCCAAGATAGAGCAGCGGCTCGAGGCCGAGCGGGTGCGCAAGACCGGGCTTGGAACAAAGCAACCGTCGCTAGGACCGAATGGCCGCAAAGTGGTTATGGCATTGCTGCTGATCACACTGGGCAGCGCATTGTACCAGATTATGCTGCCGCTGTTTGGCAGCTCTGGACGCTCGGCGCCAGCCAAGGCAAAGTCGGAGGCTGACTTGACGCGTGAGCAGCAGGCACAGGCTGCCCAGGCCATTTTGCAGGCGATGAACCGAAAGGCTGCTGAAAAGTACATGAGGACGGCCAAGGACTACAAGCCGCCGACACAGGCTGCGCCGTTGGCGGATGTTGAGGACGACGAGGACGATGACTTTGTCCAGGCGATTCCGATTCCTGATGCGCAGGGACCGCTGGTTTGATTTTTTGCGAGTTTCTATTTTGCACGTGCATACATAAAAATGTTGGCTGAGAATGATTGGCTCAAGAATGTTGATAGTTTTACTGTCTGCTGAAAATGGGTGCAGATAGGTTTTACATGGTCCTGGATTGCACGCAAAGCTGAGCTGAATCCGGATCCGCCCAGCGCCGAGTACGGTGCAATCACCGCTATAAATACAACGACATGCTTAAAATAGCAAGTGCGTGGTGTTTACCCAGCTCATTGTTCTACGCATATAAAAACGATCAAAGCTTGCGCGAGTAATCCCTGGCTGCTGAAAACGCGGGTCGCTCATCATTTTCTCCCTCTTCTCTTTCTTTTGCTGTTTAATCTGCCATTCGCAATCTCTAGGGTTTCCGCCTTTTATTTTCTTGCACTTTAGCACACCGCCAGTGATTGCGCTGCACTTTTTCCTTTTACGAACCGAGAGGGTCAAATTCTAGGAGATGGCGCATCTGGAGAATATGCGCTATCGGAAGCAGCCCGGTACGGCAGCCGTCTATGAGGACGCAACCGTTATATCGGGCATGTCGCCGACCACGCCAGGCACGCCGGCCACGGCTGTTGAAGACATGATGGGCGACAGCATGGAACCGCGGTCTGACCTCGGCTACAGCTACGGAAAGAAAGATCTGAACTACGCCGACTACTCTGCAGCAGGCGCGGCATCGCAGCATGCGGGCTCGGACCGGAGCCTCCGGCTTAGCATCAGCAAGAACCAATGGCTCACTCTGGGCCTGATCACGCTTTTTGCCGCGTACATTCGCCTGTGGCGGCTGTCCAATCCGGCCAACGTGGTGTTTGACGAGGTGCACTTTGGCAAGTTTGCCGGCAAGTACCTCAATTCTACGTATTTCTTCGATGTACATCCGCCGCTGGCCAAGATGATGTTTGCCGCGGCTGGCAAGCTGGCAGGCTACGACGGCGTGTTTGATTTCAAGTCGATTGGGCTGGACTACATCGCTGCAGGCGTTCCGTACGTCGGCATGCGGCTGATGCCGGCGCTGCTCGGTCTGGCGATGGTTCCGATTTCGTACATTACTCTTGCTGCGTTTGGGCATGCTGCCGACGCCTGCGCGCTGGGTGCGCTTGTAGTTGCGCTCGAGAACGCTCTATTGACGCAGTCGCGCTTGATTCTGCTTGATGCGGCGTTGATTTTCTTCACTGGTGCAACGGTGATGTGCTGGGCGCTGTTTTTCACGCAGACGCATCGGCCGTTTAGCAACCGCTGGTGGGCGTACTTGCTGCTGACCGGCGTCAACATGGGCAATGCGCTGAGCTGCAAGTGGGTGGGTCTGTTTTTGGTGGCAACGATTGGCGTGTGGACGCTGAAGGATCTGTGGGAGAAGCTCGGCGATCTGTCCATTACCCCGACGCAGTACGCCAAGCACTTTATGGCTCGCGGGGTTGCACTCATTGTGGTTCCGCTTACGGTGTACCTGTTCTGGTTCCAGATCCACTTTTCGGTGCTGCACAAGTCTGGTGACGGCAATGCATTTATGAGCCCCGAGTTCCAAAACACTCTTGACGGCGTGAGCCTGGGCCATACGCCGCGCGACATTTACTACGGCTCGCGCATCCGTATTCGCCATGCTGCGACTAATGCCGGATACCTGCATTCGCATTTGAGCAACTACGAGAGCGGATCAAAGCAGCAGCAGGTCACTCTGTATGGTTTCCGCGACGAGAACAACTACTGGATGATCACCAGAACCGAAGCCGCCGAACAGCGCGTGCAGAACTCGACCGATCCCGCTGCGCTGCAGCAGATCAAGAATGGCGATATTGTGCGTCTTATGCACTACAAGACACACCGCCGTCTGCACTCGCACGATGTGCGGCCGCCAGTCACGACAAACGACTACCAGAACGAGGTCTCTGGCTACGGCTGGGAAGGGTTCAAGGGCGACTCAAACGACCACTGGCGAGTGCAGATTCTGGAGGGCGACTCTAGAGTCCCCGAGTCCAAGGAGAGGCTGATGGCCATTCACTCGCGGTTCCGCCTGATCCACGTCGGCCAGCGCTGCGCTCTGTTCTCGAACCGCAAGAAGCTGCCCAAGTGGGCGCACGAGCAGGTCGAGGTCACTTGCATGAAGTCGGCAAAGTTCCCCAAGACGCTGTGGCGCATCGAGACGAACATTAACGACAAGATCCCTGCCGATGCTCCGTTGGCCGAGTACAAGCGTCCGGGGCTGGTCGCCAAGGTGCTCGAGGCTACTGCTGTAATGTGGCGCGTCAACAACGGCCTGACCAAGAGCCATCCGTACGAGAGCCGACCGCACACATGGCCGTGGATGCGCCGTGGAATGTCTTTCTGGGGCAAGGAGAACCGCGGCATCTATCTTTTGGGCACGCCGATTCTGTGGTGGCTGTCGTTTGTTGCAATTTCAGCATTTGCGGGCATCCAAGTCGTGATGTTCCTGCGCGACCGCCGTGGAATTCACGACCGCTTGATGGGAGTGCGTGAACGGTATGCAGATACTGTTGGCTTCTTCTTCTTTGGCTGGGTCCTGCACTGGATTCCGTTCTTTATCATGGGTCGACAGCTCTTCATCCATCATTACCTGCCTGCGCTATGGCTGGCGATCATGGGCTTTATCGGCACGCTGGATCTGTTTACTCGCCGCATTAGCCGCCGGGTGCGCCAGGTGCTGATGATTGGATTGCTGTTGGTTACCATTCGCATGTACTTCCAGTACAGCCACATTGCCTACGGCACGGCATGGAGCCGCGAGGGATGCCAGGGCAGCAAGTGGCTGAAGAGCTGGGACTACGACTGCAAGCGGTACCCGAGCATGCACGGCACTGTGACCACAACCGCTGTGGATGTGCCTCAGCCGACTACGGCCATGCCAAATATTGGCGGTTCGCCGGCGGTTATTCAAGCCCAGAATCCCGAAGACCCGCCCCAGGCTGAACACTTTGATCCGCTCGAGAACGAGAACAAGCTCAACGAGCCAGCACCTCGCATCGATCACGATAAGCTTAACTCCAATGCCGACAAGCTCAACAAAGATATGAAGAAGGCAGCGACCACTGCCAGGAGCGATGACAAGGACGAGCCGGTTGTTCACGACGACGAAAAGGACGAGCACTTTGTGGGCGGCGACGCGGGCCAGGACCATACTCCGACGCCCCAGGGATCGAACCTCAAAGCGCCGGTTCCTCCAGGTATTTAATTCCGTTTCCTAAATTTCGATACTTTTTCAACAAGAAAAGAATTACAATGTAGAGTGGCTAGTAGCCATATTTATCGTTGAGAGATGTTTTACCGTCGCCAGTCTGCCCTGCTGGCGGCTGCCATGTTGAATCGCTGTCGATGTTAAAGTTGCTTTTGGTGTGTTTGGAACCTGCGTTTTGTTCAATGTCCTCGCGGGTCGGGCCATACACCCGTTTGCGTTTTTCTTTTGGCGACTTTGATAGTTCAGCAGGCTGGGCCGCAACAGACGGAGGTTCGGCGACTGACACAGTGGGAGAAGCTGTAAAAGCTGCTGGCTTGGATACCGGTAAATCACTATTTATACTTGTGGTTTTCGACGGTGCACTTTCGGGAGCAACAATCTTGATCAGCGACTCTAGCGTGCACCTGTGCGCTTCCAAGCGGTCAATCTGCTCAGAAATTCGGCGGCGAGACTCCTGTTGCTCGTTGCGGCCAACGCTGTTCATATACACGTCCAATTCATCCAGCTCGTCGTCGTTGTTTTCAGCCAATGCTGGGATCAGCAACAGCTGCTGCTTTGCGCTTGCAATTTCCCCGTCAACCAGGCCAATCTTGAGCACAAGAGACTCGTAGGTTTCAACTTTATGCAGCTCCAAATGACTGGCTTCCCGGGCTGACGTCCGAGTACGGTCGTAGTACTCGTCGTTGTCATCGCTATCTGCAGCATTGTCCGTCTGTGCAGCTACGCGACGATGTTTGTGTTGGCTCAAGTAACCAGACTCATCCAGTTGCTCCAGAATCCGCAATGCAGCTGCTTGCTCGGCCTCGTCCTTTGTTGGTGCTTTTACAGTGGCTGTCATGTTGTTGCCGTCTTCGTCGTGCAAATCTACTGATATATACACGCTGACTTGGTCTTCGTCATCTGTGGTTACTGTCCACGTATACTCGTCCTTTTCCACAGACTTGCGCAAGAATTTGTAAAGGTAAGCGACCGGGTCTCTTTGCGTCGTTGTACTATCCGCTTGCGGCTGCTCCTGGTGCTCAGGCTCGTCCTGGTCGGGCGATTCCTCGGCCTGTCCACTTAGAATCCATATCCTTGAGCTCATACCGAACCGGATCTGATCGCCTGCATTGACCCGAGCAGGAATCTTGGCGACCGCTTGCGATTTGTTTATAAACGTGCCATGGCTGCTGCCTAGATCAATAATACACGCTGTTCCGTCGGCGTAAAACTGCAATACCGCATGGTAGCGTGATATCGATTCGTGGTCCATCGGAAAGTCGCATATGGGAAGTCGGCCAAACGTGTAAAACGTCTTGGTAGTCGGTACTGAATGGCTTTCGACTTGGCTTCCGCTTTTGACTACTTCCAGCGTATATTCGTGCTGAGGCGGGCCGGCATTTGTTGGTTGCTCGTACTTTAGTGCAGGGAATTGTGGTTGCTTTGCGCGTTTGGGTACTGCGGGCACTTTGAATCCATCGACTGTCTGTGACTCTTCCGCCATTTTGCACTCTATAATTTACTATACTTGTTTAAATGAATGAAAACGTTGTATATTGAGATCAAAAAGAAACAATACCGAAGCCCCAATTAGGGGACAACAGGTGGAGCTCGGAAGATACTATTGGCGCTCACAGAGCGCATTGGATACCTATAGACG
>JANBQV010000038.1:0-130648 GCA_027577495.1 Coemansia sp. RSA 720
CTTCGGTTCGTTGTCTTTCAGTCGACTGTTTACTACGTATCGGTGATACACTGCTCTGTTTGCTGTGGAATTCGACTTACCGGCTTACGTTGTTCACAAAATTATACCGAAATGGCTGATAAATTTATGATTGCCTAATTGCTAGCTTATGGGGCAAAATGTTGGCTCCACGCGCGTTGGAGAAATAGAGGCACCAAGGCGGGAACTGCATAGAAAAATGAACAATATTATCTGAGTCCACACGTGTCACAAAAGTGATTGAAGCAAATACCTGCATATCTGCTCTCACGCTATTCGCAGTACTGACGTCTGAGCGCATCTGTGCTTTAACATTATTTCTTTCTTTCTTAACTGCGGTATATATTCTTAACAATGGCGGTCTTCAACCACACAAAAGTCATAATGGCGCTTGCTCTGGCAGTCGCTGCCCTCTCACCGTTGATTATGCAAGCCAAAACGTCGCTCGAGATAATTGGGTTTGGAAGAACATATTATAACGTAAACACAACATCGTGCCGTCAGATTGGACACGGTGTGCTCCAGGGCTGCGAGGACATTATAGTTGACCCACACACAGGACTGGTATATTTGGCTTGTGGAAACCTGGCAGCGAGACAACGCTGGCTAACTCCAGGCGACGCATACGATGTCTCTCGCGAGGCAGAGATGGACCGTGTGTATGTAATGCGCGAGGACGACACGTATAATGAGATTCGACTTTTAGAGGAGACTGCTGAAGGCACACTAATATTGTTTTCGCAGAGCCTCCGTCTGCATGGATTTGACATCTTTTGGGATCCGGCAGATCCACAACACATGACATTTATGTTTGTCAACCACCAGCCAGGCCACGCTGCGGTCTCAATTTTTACGTATGTACGTGACGCAGACTACATGGTTCACGTTGAAACTGTAGCGACTGATTTGCTCCACTCGCCCAACAATATTTTAGCCATGTCTCAGCGCGCTTTCTACGCTACCAACGACATCAAATTCGACCACTACATTATGCGCACACTTTCAACCAACATGCGCTTAGCTCATGGAAGTGTTGTGTATCGAAATGAGACTGGCAGCTTTAGTGTAGCTGTAGCAGGGATTAGATACCCTAACGGCATTGCGCGGCATAAAGACCAGATTTACGTTGCATCGTGCACCGATCCGAGCGTGCACATCTACCGCGCAAATGCTGATAACTCACTTGAGCTCCAAGGCCGTACAATCTTTCCAGACAGCATTCCTGACAACTTATTTGTCGATCCACAAAACGGCCAGATCTATGCAACTACATTCCTAAAGAGCCGCGAAACACACAAGCTTTTCCACAACCCATCACTAGAGACTAGCCGCATCGCTGGAACCCGTATATTGCGCTTGACGCAGCGCAACGACGCTCCAAGCTTTGACATTGAAAGCCTGCTTATTGACAGCGGCGAGCTGATGCCGACTGCCACTATTGCTGCAGTTCAGCGCCGCAACCAGATCCAGCGCATGCTCATCGGCTGTGTCATGTGCAACTTTGTAGTTAGCTGCTCGCTCTGAGATCAGCGTTGATTAATCACTGCAGTTGATAGTTATTTTTTAGATCGTTCTGTTCCTGAATAGATATTGTTGTCTCTGTTTCTTTTAATTCTACGAATTGAGCTGACAATGTTCCAACGGTCGATATTCAAAGGCCTACAGAGGGCATCGTTTGCTTGTAAACAAGACTTGCGCTGCCAGAATGGTCTGAATCAGCGCTCACCGTCAGTCTTGTTCTTTTACAGCAGCGGCAGTGGCAACATAAAACCTAATGCAAGCAGTGGCAGCAAAAAACCTAGCGCAAGCAGTGACAACAAAAAGAACGTGGGTAGAGACGATCTGGCCGCAGAGAACATGTTTAAAGGAAGCCCGCGGTTTACCCAGGTGTTTCCAAAAGTAACATTTAGTCTCAAACGAGATCCGCGGGCGGAGGCTGCTGCCGCCAAACGGTCTAGAAACATCCAGCCAATGCTGACGCCAAAGAACATTCGCAAGGTATCCGGTCGGGCGGTTATTCTGGTGATATACTTTACCGCCGTCGGCTACATTATCTTTCAGGTATTCACCTACATCTACCTTGTTTATACATGGCCGGTCGCCGACGAGCTCAAGGGCATCAAGGCCCGCAACCTGATGTATCTGGCAACATATTACGACGTCCTAGAGAGCCAGCCTGAGAAGGCCCTGCCGTTTTATGAGAGAGCAAAGAAACTGTTTCTCGCTAAAGGTGCCGATCCAAAATCGCTAGCCATTATGCACCTTGAGCTGAACATTGATCGGTGCCGGTACGAGTTGGGTCAGCTGGACGGCATTGAAGAGAGACTGACTGATATGCTAGAGCGGCTCCAGAACATGGCAGATCAGCCGCAGGAGAGATACGCCGATGACAAGATTGCTCACCACCGCGAATGGCTATCGTCCGATATGTTGATCCACAAGCTGGCCAAGGTGCTTGGGCCCACCTACTTTGACCATGGTAATATGGACAAAGCAATTGAGATTTACACAATTGGCTTGCAGGCCGTAAAGGCCCTGAAGTTGAGCGTGGCTGAGAGCTTTGATACCAAGGATATTATCGATTACACCACCTACGACCATATGAATCTCAAGGAGGCGAAGCTAACGTACCAGCTCGGCGAGGCATTTTACGCCAAACACGATTACAAAACCGCCAGAACGCTGTTCCAGGCCACCATCAACTACTGTCGCGGACACAAGTCCCATATTACTACGGCCCCACGCCTGCTTCCCGATTTGCGTTCATTTGTGGACGGCTGGATCTGTCTTGATTCGGCAGCCATGGTGTACCTGGCTCGCATGCTTATTGACGAAGGCGACAGCAGCGGCTCACTCTCCTGGATTGTTGCTGGGCGCAAGCTGACCACCACCGATCAGCACTACAACAACAAGCTATGCATCCGGTGCGAGTCGGGGTTCAAGACTCAGCTTGGCCGCATTGCTGAAATGCAGGGCGATTATCAGCGCGCGCTGGTGCGGTATCGCGAAGCCTACGACTATCTATATCTAAACTTTATGGACAAGCTGGAGGACAAGCTAGAAGACAAGAAGGCCGATGTTGCTCGCTTGGAGGTGCTGCGTGGACAAATGGTTGATAATTGATCTAGTATTACTTTGCTAAAATAAAACAAATCTAGGATAGCTCTCGCAAAAGCCAGCGCTGGTGTTTGTCGACCAGATCAGTGACAGCGTTGTTGGAACTATTTAGCTGTCGTATATATGCCAAAAACACCAGCTCGCCGTCTCTAACGAATTCTTTGCCTTCTCTAGCCCTAATAGCTAGACACCAGCGCCGATGATTCCAAACGGATTCGTAGCCCGCATACAGAGAACTCAGACATTCTTGTGTACGTGTAAGCTCTGCTTGTGCAATATCATATAACTGGTACTGGCAAGTATAATGCGCACTTGAGCACATACTTTCAGCTAGTATATGAAAATAGTGTGCTGCTGCATAGTCGGCTGGATGGTTACCTATCCATGCCAACGCCATGTCAAGCTCACTTTGGTTGATATCTGCACTGGTACATTTTATCTCGACAAAAGCGGCGTTTATTCTTTGCAGACACCACCACCGATAGACCCAGCAATGGTAGTTTCGCGGATACTGGTCGCACGCCTGATAGCAGATCTTGGCTTCGGAACTCCAAAAGCAAAGTAGCTTTTCTTTGCTGTCTGTTACAATTTCGGGCACAACGTACTTGTCCACAATCCAACGCCTACATTCACAAAAGCCAGACAGTTTACAATGAAATTAGTGCTAGTTTACATCTACATTTGAGTCTGCTAGTTACATTCATACCTGTGGTGCCACAACAGATCGGATTTACAGTTTCTCCTGTACGTCGTCAGCAAGTCGAGTAGCCGTAACTCGCTGTCGGGCAAAATATATCCCTGTGCAAGCATCCGCTTCCTCCAGTTCCATGCCGTGTGGTGGCCAGGGTTTAGTGCGACAATGCACTGTGTAAGATTGGTTATTTGATCCGCGTTTGCTTCAGATAACACCCAGCCATCGGCCTGAGCACATGTACACTGCCGGAGCTGCGACCACGCAACTTTCAAAACGGTTGGAATAACGGTTAGCGGAATTCCTAAACACCCGTTTTCCACAAGAAACGGATACCGATTTGTCTTTGCACTGTCAGGCGGAGGCATGGGAATAACATCCATATGGCTTCTATACAAGCGAGCGCACATATAAGCGTGTATTAACATGTACATCAACTAAAACACAGATACCACATAACCTCTTATAACAGCTTACATCTGAGATTCATTTAATGCACCGGCGAGGCGCTCAACTATTTGCATGTCTTCCATTATGATATAAAGAAATCGCTGCACAAAAAATATAGAGAAATATGAAATGTAATGCTAAAGTAGCATGTACTTGTAATCTAACTGGAAAGATCAATTGAAGCACCTGCACTATCAAGATATGGGCTTCAACAAGAGAATCCATCGACTTAATAGATTTGACCTTTAATGTCCACTTTTTCGTAGATTTGCATTGCTGCCACTGCGTGTGGATACGCCAGCTTCATGTCAACCGAGGGCGACTCGTCTTGAGATATGGCAATATTTAGCTCAGCCAAAAACTTGATGCAGTCGTCCACCTTTGTAAATGCCAAATCTTTCGCAATGACAGCGACGCTGAGCCGTGGCCGGAATGCTTTGCACATACGCTGCAGCGATGCGCACCGCTCGCGGTCTATAAACTTGTCAATCAAATACCCGCCCATGTTGGGCGTAGCTAGATAGAGCATGAAAAAACGGTGATAGTTACCAGCTGCCATGGCTGCGCGAACACTCAGCGCATGCTGGACTGCTTGCTCTTGCTTCTCAGATGGCAACATTGCTGCCATTGCAGCGTTAATATCACCTTTGTTTCTCGTGTACAAAAAGTACAGAATTCTGTACGCGAGAAATTCCATCGCATGCCCTGGCAGCCCCATGGCATAAAGCTGCTTGAGCTGCGTCTGGCACTGATTATACTCACCAAGATCGTTTGTTTCGAGTGCAACGCGCGCATGGGTCTCATACACCTCAACAGTAAAGCTGTTAGTTATGCGCTGTACAGTCAGATCCTGCCTCATAGATTTAAACTGGCTGCAAATGTACGTGTAGTTGTTATCCTCCACCCATTTCCGCTTAAGCAGTTCCAGCGTATTGCGCAACACAGACAATGGTCGAACCTGGGACGGGTCTGGCGCCGATGTAAGCCGAAAGTAGCTTTTTTCAAGCCGAGTGCATGTCCCAACAATGGTATCGGCGTCCCAGTTGTGCACGTCAGCCGTATTTGGCGGCTGGGGAATAGGCATAGTGCTGCTGCTCTCTGCTTCCTTCCTAGCCGCCTCGGCTTCAGCTTCCTTTTGAAAGCGGTGTAGCCGCCGCTCTTTTCTCTCTTCTGAATCAAAATTGTCTGATGTGTCAATGATACCCGCAGATACCGACGTGCGCTTCACAGATAGCACAGGCTGCGGCTCCAAGTCGCACGCCTTTGGCAGTGGACGAATGGTCCAGTTAATGCTATTAAGCTTTTTGTTTTTGACCGCTGACGAGATTATCTGATTCAGCTGTTTCTCTAGTCTTTTCCGTGCCGACGTAGAGCATGCTGCAAATGAGCGCTCAACATAGTCTTTCAATGAATTAGGCCATGTGGAATCACCGCTGGTATTAGCAATTGAGAGCGATGATTTGAGAACAGACATTTTCTTGTTCTTCTGAATCAGAGGAGCTTTTGGCGACTGCTTTTTTGGCATATCAACAGCCGTGTACATGGGTGCCTTATCAGCACTGTTGCTCCGCCAGGACATGGGTCCGTGCGCTGATGCAGAGCCATGAATGCTAATATTTGACACACCCCGAATAACACCTCTAGTTGCCGAGGGTGAACGCCGAGCATTAGTTGTATGCCCATTCTCCAGAAGCGACTCTCCAGCGCGCGCAGGATGAGCATTGCTCATATCTGCATACGCGCTATTGGTGCTAGATCCAACCACCGAAATGCCCGAGTTTGTCCGAGAGAACGCTTGGCTGCTTGGCGCGGGTTGGTATGGATGATACGAGTGCTTTCTAGAAGAAGCAGGCAGCATAGGTGAATAAGGTGGCTGGTGTGTGTTGTTCTGGGGCGGACGGGCGTTTGGCACTGTGCTATCTACATGATTGGGTGTCTTGACATTCTGCATTTGGTTTTGGTTGTACCATTCGCCATAACCTTTGTATCCATCGGTAGGGTAGCCAGGGTAGACATTGGCGCTATTGGAATACATCTGTGGTGGCTGCTGGGTGTAGTGCGAGGGAGGCGGTTGATAGCCATATTGTTGTGGCTGCTGATGTTGATTCTGGCTATGGTATGCCTCAAGAGATTGGTAGTATTGCGACCAGTCCTGCGTATTACCATCATTGGTAGACTTGGACTGATCCCACCTACAAGTATAAAATCGATGAAAAGCACAAATGTATCCTTAGCAAACAAGTCGCTATAACTGCTATTATGTGCTGTGTTTGGATTGAATGCTTACCATGCTTTTTCATAACTATTGTCACCGCTCATATTTATTTGCTTGGGCTTTGCCAGAAGTCATAAAATGCGCAAACAAGAGGCAAATTAACAGTGAGCCAATTGAAGATCGGACCGTGTGCTTTACGTGTAGGAAATTGACTTTTCGAACAGAAACAAAAAGCAAAATATATCTTTGTATCATCCCCTTTTTCAAACCTAGATTTTGATTGTAAATCACTGATCTAGAATATGATCAAGGGAGGACTGGCAAGCCTGCACCAAGTTTGCTTGAGGAGCAAGCTCAATAACAATGCTCGGTCCAAGACAATTACATCGAGGCAAATTTGGCACAGGTTCCGTGAAAAGGCGCCACAAAAGTAGAAGTTTGTAAAAATAAACATTCAAAAGCTAGCTGACAAGAAGCCATTTTGACATCTGGGGGTGTTGAGCTAGGTCTATTCCAATCCCCTCCTGCTTGCATAGCACACTAGAAATCTAAGATTCCAGTGCACGTCGTTTATGCGGTAAATTTTCTGTGCAGGCAGATACAGTATGGATAATGCCTAACGCACTCGCACGGCATTGTGAACAAAGCGGCATATGGTGCGGAATTCTCAGTGCATTGCTGATCGCAGCTCGACTTCATTTGGAAAAGCTCGACTTGCATTTGATATGCTGGCGTGGATCATATGCCGAACACGGGGGTTTGCATTTCAGGGTTCTCTGCCCCGTTTGTCCTTTTTTTTGCATTCATTCGGAGGATTCCAGCTAGCTATATAAACGGCTCTTTGGCAAACAATTGCTACAAGTTTACTTTCAATATTCATTATCTCTAGTTGAACATATATAATGGCAAACATTTATCAGAAGAACGTTTTTGTTAACGTCGCGTTGGTTTTGCTTGCGTGCACATACATTTATCGAATTATTAGCACTCGGGTTGAAGTCCTAGGCATTGGCGCGTTTCCACCAAACACAAACACAACCAGTTGTTACAAGTTTGGTAAAGGTATTTCTAGCATAAATTTATTATACTTACGGACTATATTTCACAGTGTGGAAATCTACAGCTAAACCCAAAGAACAATTGTAATTTCATGCGTAGATATTCCAGAGCTCCAAGGTTGCGAGTCTATTCAGGTTGATCCCCGCACCGGACTTGCCTACCTGGCCTGCGGAAACCGCGCTGCTCGGCAAAGATGGCTCTTTCCCACCGATAAGCATACTCACACCTATTCTGAGCCCAACGACAATGTGTTTGTTATGGATGAGAACGTAAGAAAAATATTGCGCAAGCCTCCGTGCCTTTGCAACCAAAAGAGGTTTTATTACTAACAAGAAATTACGCGTAGAACAATATCCTGGCGCTTCATCTAGTTGAAATTGATCGGGAAAGTAATAGAGCTGTCCCGTTTACACAAGAGTTTCGTGCGCACGGGTTTGACATATACTGGGACAGCCTTGATCCAACAGAACTGACATTTATGTTTGTTAACCACCAGCGTACGGGCGACGGAATATCGATATTCCGGCACAAGATTGGCACAAAATATCTTCAGCATGTCAAAACGGTAAAGTCGCCGCTGCTTTATGCGCCCAATGATGTGGTTGCTATGTCGCGAGGCACATTCTACGCAACCAATGATATGCGAAGCACCAGCCGGATTATGCGCCAAATTGAGATATTCTTTGGCATGGCCTGGGGCCACATTGTCTACTACGGGCACGAGGGCATGTTTACTACAGCAGCAGCTGGGATTTCCTACCCAAACGGCATTGCTCGCAGCGCAGACGGAAACACAATATATGTTGCAGCATCTTCAGAGCCCAGCGTAAACATGTTTCGGCCAGCATCGGATGGGACGTTGGTGTTGGTGGGAAAAACAGTGTTCAAAGACTTTGTTCCTGACAATGTCTCAGTTGATACAACCACAGGGCAGGTGCTTGTTTCGGGTAAGTTTGAAAGCAGGTTGTTTATGTAATTTGTTTTAATTGTGCACTAGTCCCTCTCCACACGGTGCAGCGCGTACGAGCCAATTGAGAGTAAAAGATAATATTTTGGACGCATCAAACCAATTTTGCAAATGCATTGGTGTCACCATGCCAATTGTTGCTAACTGCACGCGCACTGCATATTGAACTGCAATTGTAGGATTTCTCAACACGTTTGAAATGTTCCGTTACAACCACGAGGTGCTGAGCGGCACATCAGCCCGACCTGCAGCGGCCGTTCGCCGATTGCGGCCGCTGGCATACCCGCACAAGGGATTTGCAGTAGAAAACGTGCTTGCACACGACGGCACGCTGCTGCCAGCAACAACAATGGCCACACTTCAGAACAAGCGCGGCGTGCAACGCATTTTGCTGGGGTCGGTGATGGCTGATCATATAGCAATATGTCGGGCCGGATCCCGCATCTAAATCGGCAACCGCACTATTTCACTACGGTGGGTGATCTTGAGTTAGCCCTAAAGAACGACCATGTCGTTCAGCTTTAACGGGCCGGAAATATTATGTTGGGTTAGGGGCTGGAGCCGTGGAAGTCTTGCGAGGCTTACGAGTCTTATGAGGCTTACGAGCTTTAGGAGCCTTAGTTGGCCGCCCCTACTGGAAACAAGGAACCCTCTGAGGGTATTGGGGCTATACAGCCAGTCATAATCTGGTCGTTAATGTCATTAATCGGATCAGGTGAGTTGTTGCTGTCATTAAAAGGGATAAAAGAAGAGAGGAATATAAATATCCCTATAGTTCTAGTAGTTGTTCCTACACATAATCTCAACAAATACATTACATTTTCGTCTTTTCGGCTTAGCATTGTCGAGACCAGTAGAGACAACTACAATAAAACTATAGGAATACTTTAATAACTTTTGCAACTCTGCAGCTGGCAGCCCTTTTATATTAAGCTAGAGCACTACTAGCTCATAAAAATATTATTTTGCTTACTATAATATTGTAAGCTCAGCTAAAGATTCAATGTTTTATGATTTTAGAATATATTTAAACTATCTGTCTGTAAATGATATACAGCTGTCACCTATCACTAGTGTCATCTGTTTACAGTAAACCCACCAATCCAACATTATACATCTAATATCTCAAATGGTCAATGTTTTGGCTGGCAACCTGCCTGGACCCGGCATATAGCCCGCACGCATGTGCAAGTATTTCAAACTCGTCTCCACAATCTGCAAGCACACATAAACTTGCTTTGAGCCGCCATAGTGTTTGTTCCCGATGTCTCTTTTATTTTAGTGGCGTGCATTTCCGTTCTACTGCATATTGGAAAGGGGTTGAGCAGCAACATTTAAATAGTATTGTACAAAAATAACAGCAAATTTTACACAAAATACAAAAAAGCCACGGGGCATGAGATAGACACCGCTATGCGAACAAGAGTGTTCAAGATTGGCGCTGCGTTAGATTTCAAATAATGAACAGGCAGGCATCTTAATGCACGAATTGAACATTGAAAGATCAGCGTGCAATACATTTTAAACTAGCGTCTGTCCAAATAAGGCGACTCAGTGGCTTGTCCATCCTCTGTAGTTACAAGGATATCATGCATATGTTCACCCAATACATTCTATTCATAAAGTACATAATTTACGCATGCGAGCGCATAAATATATCCAGCTTAAGGCTGTCTGGAATCTTGGACACGCGCTTTCGAGCAGCCAGAGAGATATCCAGCGTTCCGTGCGGAGTCTCCATATCGACTGCGTCGTCCACGTCGCTTGTCCGGTCGCCATCATCTTCTGGAACATCGTCAAGTGCAACCTGCGCGCGCAGCGCATCTTCGGCCAACACATCGACAGAACGCACGCTGTAGTACTGTGACACCAGACTTAACGCCAGCTTTTGCTTGCCGCGCTCAATGCATGTAGAGACAGCGGTCAGCAGCTTGTCACAGGCAATGCGGTTGCGCACAAATGCGTGGATCATCGTGCTTAGTGGTGGACGAAGTAGTGCCAGCTCGTGCGTGCCCTGATCGTCGATCAAATCAAAAACCAGAGTTAGACTACGCGCCACGCGCCAATCAACAGCCAGTTGTGACGCGACGGCCACAGAATCAGAGTCAGCAAACTCAAGTAGCTGCTGCACGAGCTGGCCAAGGGTCTCGGGATCCATGGCATCAAATCTGGTCCGCAGAGCAGCCTCACAGGCCTGGTTGAAGGGAAGCACATCAAACACTGTACACGCCAGCCGCAGTGGCACATTGTTTGCAGTATCGCGCTGCGTCAGTAATTGCACGATGCCCGCACTGTCGATGCTCAGCAAGTGCGGCGAGCGAATGCATACACCCAACACGGACAGTGCTGCGCACATCCAGTCCGCATTGTTTGTCTGCGCAAGCTGCAACATATATCCAGACACCGCTTGGTTCCAGAACGCTGGCAGGGCCTCAATCCCCGCGTAGCACGGCATGGCTGAGATAATGTCAAGCACGCCAACTACGTACCGGAACAGCTTTGCTGCTAGCAAGCGTGGAACCATGCGCTGGATCAGCTCCGGGTCGTCAACACTAAAGTCCAGACACATGTTACAGATCAGCTGTACCGCCTTGGGATCCTGATGATGGTCGACCCAGATCGACCGGGCCAGGGCAGGCTTCTCACAATCGAGAAACTCGGCGATAGACTGGGGGATGCCAACAAATTCAAAGTCACCCAGGTACAAGAGCGCCTGGAAGTAACAGCGGACATCGGCCACACGCTGCTGCTGTGCAATGTCGTCGTGCGACGCCACGGCAAACAGAATCTCTAACGCTCGCGAGCGGGACAAGCATGAGATACCAGCCGTGCTCGAGTATGCAAAAGAGAGCAGACGGCTGACTGCATCTGAAATGTGGCCCAAAATGTACACAATGCGGCGGCGCTGCTCAGACTCAGCCGACTGCAGATCGGCGAGCGACGCTTGGTACCGCGTCGACGGTAGTAGTAGCTCGGCGGTGCCGGGTGCCAGCGCTATTGGTGCCTCCAGGTATCGCTTCAACAGGCGCTGCAATAGCGTTTCCAGCCCAATATCGTGAATTGCCGCCAGGCGTCGTAACACCTCATGCAGGGGCTCAACTACATCCTGCCGGTCATCTGGCTCAGTTTTAGCCAATGCGCCCGTGCACTCACCCTCAAACACAGTGGCCAGCACATCGATAGCTGATTCAGCGTCCCGCACATCAGCAAACAGAGGCAGATACCGCTCCATGTGGTTGCGGCGCAGCGCAATCTCAGTCATCGCATCGGCGTAGCTTGTCTCGAAATGCATGTATATGGTTTCAGCTTTGGCCATTACTTGAGCGCGCTCAGGCTCGGGCATCTGCTTAATGTACTGACCCCACTTGCGCAACAGTTTGATGCCCATTTTCAGCGCAGCCACGCGGTCGGGTCCACAGGGAAACGTGTCCGCTGCATGCTTGATCGTGCTAATCGCAGCCTCAGGGTCCTTGAAGCAGCGAATCAGGTGCTGGATTGCATTGAATCGCGTCGGCGTTTTGCTCAGCGCCAGCTCGTACGCCGTCGCAGCAGTGGCTGCGCAGTTAGCACCATCGTCACTTGGTCGCCACTGGCTCAGCACTGAGTCAATCAGGTTCATGTAAAAGTCATCTTCGCTAAGCTCAAGCGGCAGAGCCAGCGGCAACAGCTGATCGACAGTCTCAGCCGACAGCTCAGCCAGCAGCACAGTCCATGGCGCCGAGCCGGCCAGCCCGTGAAACGGAAGACGCCGCGTAGCCGTTGGGTACTCTGTCACCAACGCCGCATAGGGCTGTGCAGCCACTGCATCTGCTTCGCCGCCAGAATGGTCGTTGTCGTCATCATAGATGCGACGTACAGCATCACGCCCAGCGCGGGTACGGGCCCACTCAGCGCGCAGCTCGTCAAGCGACGGCGGCGTTTTGCGGTCATACGAGCACAACACGTCGAGCACGGCAGCATGGCGAGCTACAGCCTGGTCCTGCGGTCGCAGCTCCTGCAGGCGCTGTACAACAAACTGCAGACGCTCGTAGTCGTACGCTGAAATGCCTGCATCCAGTGCGTCAGCATAGGTTCGCTCAAGTAGCTTGACGTTGGCAACTTCGCCGGCTACACCCAGAATTCGCGCCTGGTAGCTGGACACATGCGGTGCGGCGCAGCACAGTGCAATATACTCAAGCACCACAAATGTTGTATCCACGCGGAACGCGTCAGCAAACTCAAGCGCTGTGGCAATATCCATGCCTGTGCGCGCCAGCATCGGCCGAACCAGCGGCTCGAGTTGTTCAGGAGCAGCATCACTGAGTCGCGCCACGTCAAACTTGAGTCGCAACAGCTGTAGCTGGGCGCTCCATCGCGCAGCTGCCGCCACAGCACGACACCGATCCAGTAGCGCCTGCTGCTGCCAGACACGAGAGCAAGCTGCGCCCACATGTGCCAGGGCCACAACGCGTGCTGGCTGCTGCCCTGCATGGCCCATTGCCGTCGACAGCCGCTGGTACGCCGCCACAGGCGCTGCCGACAGCATGCACGCAAATATAAACGCCGCATCCATGCCTGGTTGCTGCAGCGCGCGCACCAGGCTGCGAGTCACCAAGTCCGCTACGTCTGGCAATGTGCTGTCCTTTGACCCTTTGTCACTCAGCTTGGACCCTGAATCGCTGCGTTTAGGCTCTGACTGGTTGTCGACTCCGCCGAGTAGCTCGGCCAGCTCCTCAGCTTCAACGCCGCCTGCTTCCAGACGGCGCCGCAGCAGCACCAGTGCGTCACCAGCAGCATCGTCAAGCGCATCGCCTGGCACTACAAACGACGACCGCGCCAGCTGTGATGCTGCCAGTTCAAACGCCTGAACGGCCAGCAGCCAATGTCGGCTGCGCGCCAGACACGCAACCAACTCACCACAGCGCCGCACAGCTTCGGCTCGCACATCCTCGGCACCTAACGTATCCAGATACGCACTATCAGCATTGTCAGAGTCACTGCCCTTGCTCGATGCTTTGCCCTTTCCGCTATTAGCTGCTTTGTTGGTGCTGGCAGAGTCAAAGTAAGAGTCAGCGCCAGTATCAAGACTAGTAATTGGCAGGCGCTGTAGCGCGGCTACCAAGCGGTACACCAGACGCATAGCTGGCGCAGTGTCTAGCACAAGCCCGCGCTCCGTATACATATCGCTGTAAAGCGAGTCCAGCCATCCAGACTCGTCAAGATCCGTATTGTTGTCGTCGTCGATACACATTGCGCTGTGAGGCTCAGAGTTGATAGTTAAAGGCGTGGGCATTGCTGTCGGTGCACGCGTCAGGGTGGCGAAGTCGCCGTCAGTGGTCTGATCAAACACAGCCCGGGCCAGCGCCCAACAAGCATGCGCGTCAAGAAAGCGAACGAGCTGTGGCTTCGTGGCACATTTGAGTGCAGCAGACTGGCTGACTGATGCTAAGCGTCGCACCAATACGCCGTGCAGTTCAGCACCGGTCGGTCCATCTGTAGCATTGGTCGGCGCATCCGCAGCAAGATACTCAGCCACGCCGCGCTCACAGGCAGCCAGTGCGCGCAACGCATACGGAAGATCGCCATCAACAGCATCGACCAGTTGCTGGCTCATGTCCAGCGCCATTGTAAACAGGCGCAGACGCAGGCACGCAAGAGTCACGGCTAGACCGAGCTGTGGCTCGGAAAACCGAAGCATGGCTGCCAGTGCGCGAATGCGTGGCGGCACCATCGGTAATCCCAGCGCAACAGCACGAGCATCTTCGGCATACGCACCCAACCACTGCTGGCGCAGAATGTCGGCCAGAATCTGTGCACGGGCAGTTGGCTGGTCCAACTCTCCGGGAGACACCATCAGCCCGCCGTCTTCCAGAAGCTGCCACGCTGCGCCAAGCGTGCAGTCATTGACTGCAACAAACGCACGCAGCCGTGCAAGCTCGGCAGGAGCCAGGGCACATGCAGGGTCCTCAGCACGGCGCGCAGCCAGGGCCTCAAGAGCGCGTAGCACCGATACAGCAGAAGCAACATGGCAGCGAAACAGCTCACGACTGGCATCGGCACCAAACGCCATCGAATCCAACACGTCACGCGTCCAACAGAGCGTACGACGCGCAACTTCCAGCGGCACCAAACGAGCCACAGGCTGCACACCGTGTTCTTCAGAGTCAATAAAGCCAATCAGAGCAGCCACAGCGTCGGTATCGCCAGACTCACACAGAGCCTGCAGGCGCAATACGTATGCAGCAGTGCGGCTAAGGTGGTGGTACGCGTCAACCAGTTGTAGAACATCGCGCATAACGTCAGCACCTGAACGGCGAGCCAACCACTGCAACACGGCACCTGCCATGCGAGTATCTGAAATGTGCGCATCGCCCAGCCCATGCGCACGCAGCATGCGCTTCAGCCGCATCAGTCGCAGTTGCTCACGGGCCTCGCGGGCCAGCACAGCTACTTCGTCGTCGCTGCCAAACCGGTCCAGAGCTTCCAGAGCCTTCTGCGCGGCTTCATCAACGCCAGGCGACCACGGAATCGCACTGCGCCGCATCGCCTCCAGCGCAACTGCTCCCAGTGCCCGTGCGTGACCTGTGCGCGCCGCCGTTGGCTGCGCCCCGCTCATATCAGCATGAAGACACGCGAGAAGTGCTAGCACACGCGGCTCCCACGTGCCACCAACTGACGCGTCCATAGCAGCGATGCAATACGCGTGCACCAGCTCGGCACAGTCCAGCGCGTGGCGGCGTGCATAAGGCGCAAAGTGCTCGGCGTACGCGGCAGACAGCAGCTCTGGCGCAACAACGCGATCGAGCAGCGCTGTGGCAATGGCAGAGTACGACAGCTGTGCGTGCGCGTCAAGCGTCAGCGCCAATCCGTGTGCTGAACGTAGATGCGCAATATCTGCCAGTTGTTGGCGCAGAAACACGCACTCTGGCACGGCATGACCGAGCCGAGCCGAGCTGCGCGGGGCGTCAACCAGCTGCTGCGGTGTCAGCGCCGGCGCTGGCTGTGCAGGGTGGTCCAGTAGCGCCACAAGCTGCAGAGCATCGGCCGGGCGCTGCAGATGTGCCTCCAGCGCACGAGCGCGCAGCTCAATCCACGCAACCACGGCGGGCCACTGCGCTGGCTGTAACGCCGGCAGCACCTCTGCGCGCAGCCACGCTGCCAGCGCTGCTGAGTCTGTGTCCAGCGGAAAGCCCTGCACTGCACCCGCAACATCCCTGCGCAGCCCTGCATGTCGCCGCCACAGAACTGCTACGCGTGCCACATCGCCCCGCGCCGCGTAAGCCCGTACATTTGCTGCCAGATCTGCTACGCGGAATTCAGCCCACGCGCTGTCCTGGCCTGGCCCGCCCAGTGCGCTCCATGTGCCAAGACGTCGTTCCACATCTTCCACGCGCTTTATGAGCCTATTGTCAGCTCCTGCGCGCCGCCGTGCGTACGCCAGCAGCCGCAGCGTGTCATTTAAGGATGGAGCTAAAAGCCTCGTACACGCGTCGACTGCAGCCTCGTCTTCAATGTGCTGCGCCAGCTCCAGAGCCTCATCTACCGCGCTCTCGCCCACAGCGCCATCGCTCTGCAGCATTGCAGTGAGACGCCGATGGTACACAACCGCAGCCGGAATTCCGTGTGCGTCGGCAAAGGCCAGAGCTTCAGCAAAGCGCAAGGCGCGTAGAAAGTGGTCCAAGCGCTCCATCGGCACAGCTTCATGCAAGCGTCGCAGAAACAAACGCTGCACGCCAGCATCGGCCACGCCCTCAGCAAACAGTACAGTAGTAACGTCACCTTGTGTGTCCTGTGCCAGCCAGCTGTGCGCCGTTACGTCCATGGCGTAGTGCACTTCCATGCTGGGCAGAGCCACTACTATGAGCCGTCGGCACGAGTCACCGTCGCCATCGGTGTGGGGCTCGCTGAGCACTGCCACTGTCAGCGACTCTGACCCGCCCAGCAGCGCAAAGTCTGCCACATCCACATCTGCATACCGAAACACACGCGTCAGCGTTGTGCGCTCGTAAACATCCAGTACGCCCTGAGCGCCCCGCGCTGCCACAAATCGTCCGTCTTGCGTAACATGCACTCGTGTATATGCTGCGCCTGCGCTCTCTGCGCTCACAGCGTCTGCCAAGCGTGTCTCGCCGCCATTCTGCCGCCAGCTGCTCAGACTGGCTTGCCCGCTACTCGCTACAAACACTTCCGACCGATCGCCGGCATGGAACGCCGTCAGCCCTGCCACCTGTGCTTCGGCAACGCCAAGCCGAACGGCCTCAACGCGGATTTCGCCCTTGATACGCGCCGCCAGCGCCATATCGCCAGCTACAATCGCTGTGCTCAGCATGCGCAACTGCAGACCGCCAAACCGCACTGCGTCTCCATCTCCGCCCGCCACGACGAGCTCCTCACGTCCACCGCCTGTCTCAGCAAATTGCATCGCTGTGATTCCAGCGCTGTTTTGTGCGTCTGCATCGCCGATATGCTGGAAAAACACTGCCCGCCGTGTATCCACATGTACAATGTACAAACCACTCGATTCGTCGCCAAATGCTATAAACGATGAGTCGCCGTTCAGCGCCGTTACCGTCACACGCCCGTCGTGGCTGATCACTGCCTCCTGTCGCGTGCAGTCAGCGCTGAGAATGTGGATCTGTCGCCCCAAGACTACGGCTACACGCCGCTCTGTTGCGGTCACACTGCACCATGCGTCACTGTCTTCCAGCTCTGTAACTTCCCGTTCGCCCGCTGCCACTGTCTCAAGCCGGTACGAGTCCAGCGCTGTTTCGCTACTCTGTGCCCGTATTCCCGAAACACGCCCCAACTGCAGCGTTTCGTCTGTGCCAGGGCTCAGCTCCAACGACCAGTCTGACCACCGCCGATCCGAGCTGCTGTCTGTCAACTTTCGCCGCTTGTCGCTGCCGTGTGCATCTGCACTTTGCGGTGACTCCTCCCGCCGCCGCACGCTGCTCGCTGTATCATCGCTATCACTCATCGCTCTGTGCGTATTATTTTACAGATTTATTTTATTCTATCAATGTTGCAATTCAAAAGTGAAAAAAGCAAAAAAAATTGCAGAGCCAGTTACATAATTTTTTGTTTACTATATGCATCACGGGACTTTTGTATATGTACCCATCATCGCCTAATCTAAACGTCTTTGATGCGCTATCTTTTCAATCACTGTTAGCAACCAACGAATAGAGTTTGCCATTGCTTATCCATGCTGTATCAACTATGAAGCACAATCGCCGGAAACGGAAGCATGTGGTTGAGCTACCCGACGATGACACCAACACGCCAATCACCTCGAGTCCAAGCGGATCGGATGTTCGGATCACATCTCACGGCAAAATACATGCCTACGTCACATATATAAACAGCCAACTTTGCCAGGCAAGTACCAGCACAGAAATAGCATAATATCCAATAAATAGTGCTAATTGTACATTATTGTTTCTTGCCCAAGGATGTAGAATCCACCGAATCAGGTATGTCTTTTTGCCGAGGACGCTGCAGTGTGCAAGCTAACAACCGTTCTAGAGGTGGTAAAGCGATCGAGCCATGCAGAACTATCTACCTCCATATCTATTGGAGACCGGTCCAACAACCCGCGCCGCCAGCCACCAACCAACAATGCTATACCCGATAATCAGCCGCCCAGTAAACTGGCTTCTGGACTTTACGGAAGCAAATTAAAGACAGCCAGCAACGCAGAAGCTCCGCCGCAATCTCAGCAAAGTACAGAGCAGTCCAGCTCGGGAAGCGTTTGGATGCAAGCAACTCTAGCTCTTCTGCGCTAGTGCTGGCTCATATATTTTTCTGTATAGATATTGTCGATATCCAGCACCAAATGCAACAATAAATGTGTAATTGCGTATATTGAGTAGCTTGACGCGTCCGGGCGGGCCACAGGCAACAGCAGAAACAAAAGTGAAAACTAGAAAAACTTTTTGTGGATAATGTCCGGATCCTCCTGGTACTCCTCGGCCGATACCCACATCTTTTTGAACGAGCTGAGAGATGCTAGAATCGAGCCGCCAATCCACGTCGAGTACTTGCGCTCCGGCGGCGCTGAGATTTTGATCTTGCAGTCCTTGACTGCCTCCTTCCGGAGCTCTGCCAGTAGCCGGTCTCCAAAGCCCCGCGTTAGCGTGGTACCGCCCGACAGCACAACATTGGCGTACAGCGAACGCCGCAAATCGATGTCAGCACGGGAAATCGAGTCTGCAACAATCTGGTGGATGCCTGGATACTCGAGTCCGATAATGTCGGGCTGGAACAAAATCTCCGGCGCACGGAACCGCTCGTGGCCCAGGCTGATCAGATTTCCGTCTGGCAGCTTAAACATGTCGCTGCGCGGCCGCGCCTCTGAGCCAATTCCTACCGCACCGAGCCGTCCGGCCACCGATGCCAGCTCCTTCTCTTCCTTGGACGCATCAAGCGCGACATAGCACAGCTTCTCCTTGACCTGCCGCACAATCTCCTTTTCAGCTGACGTGAAAAAGTTGTGACCTGCCTTCTGCAGCAGCATCTGCAGGTACTCAGTGACATCGCGCCCCGCTACGTCAATGCGCCGAATCGCATGTGGTAGTGCAAAGCCCTCAAACACTGGAACTGCGTGTGATACGCCGTCGCCTGCATCTAGAACCACACCTGTGGTGCGCCCCGACGCATACAGGCTGAGCACTGCCTGGATCGACGTATAAAACGCTGGAACATTGAACGTCTCAAAGAATATCTGCGCTGCCTGCTCACGGTTCGCTGAAGGATTAAGCGGTGCCTCTGTCAGTAGCACCGGGTGCTCCTCGCTCATGATCTTCAGCTCGTCGCTGTATATATACGCCCAAATACGCTCCATGTCCTCCCAATCTGTCACCACGCCGTGCTCAAGCGGATAGCTGACCTTTAATAGCCCGCGCAGTTCCTCCGCTTGCCGTCCAATAAACCTTTCTCCCTCAACTGCCCCAGCCATCATGCGCAGGTGCTTGGGCCGCCCGACAGACGTAGAAAAGAACGACTTTGGCTGCTCGTCGCCCGCAAACCCCGCTTTGATCACGCCCGATCCCTACTTGCAAGCACGCCAGTCTCTTACTTGGTGCATTGTCTCAATCACATTGGCATTTGGCCGAGCTGTAAACTTACATTGTCAATGACCACCGGCTGGTTTGTTAGCACATCCTCGAATTCCATGGCGCGCTAAACGTGTGCTTTCTGTTTAAACTATGGCAGATAAAGTAGTATATAGATTTGCGTGCCTGACTGTGCGAATTAAATAGTGTACTAGATGAACGCCTCGCGTCCTCGTCAGTCTTGAAATTAAAAAGGCGATGCAAAAAACTTGGTCAGGAGAAAAAGACTGAGGCTGAGTTTGTATCCACATTTAAACAACAAACATGTGCACGTGACATGGCTTTTGTTTAGAACATCGTTGAGAAAGGATCCGAAAAAGACTAGTAAATATCTAACGACTACACGCAGTGCGCCAGAGCCAGAGTATTTTGATCTACTAAACACTTTGTATTGCTAAAAAGCTGAATATAAAAGTTTGGTTTATGGCTGCAGCACAGCATTGACATTCCAAAGTGAGATCCGCGAGTCTCTGCTGGCCACAGCCATCCACTGGGGCTGCATCTTCCAGCGCTGCTGAATCAGATCGTCAGTAATATCCGGCAACAGTTCTATACATTTGTTGCTTACATCAACAGCCGTTAGTGCAGCCCGGTGGAATCTTACATCCTTGAGATGCTGCAAGCCATGGTCATACAAGTGAACTGCGTAATCCCATCCAGCCACAGCAACTACTTGAGGTGTCTGGAAGCACTGAATTAGTGAGCCCCCAGGATGAGGCAGCTCTGCGGCTGCTGCCTTGACGAGTACAGTCCCATCTAGCTTAAAGCGGCATACATTGTTATCTGCTGCACATGTATAAATGCTCTGAGCATCCTGGTCAACGCTAATACTCAGCAATGGCTCAGTGTGAGGGGTCTGTACTGAGCACACCGCTGTGACCTGCACAGAGTTATTGGAAACTTGTAAATGAAAGCACCGCAGTTTATTGCTTTCATAGCCCACTGTCAGCTGAAGCAGCTCTTCGCTTGCGCAGATATCCATACACATGGGCTGGTCATTGTGAGCACCTGAGCGAGTAGCTGATTTGTGCTCAACACTAAATGCGTGTCTCTCCTGAGTATGTACATTGTAGATAAACATGCTACCCAGCTCATCAGCAACCAGCCCACATATCCAGTGCGCTGATATAGAAAACCGGCAAAAGTTTAAAGACTCAATATCCAGTGACTGTGTCAGTTTCAAAGAGCCAGAAAACTCATGAGCATCAAGCGTCCAGATATTGAGCTTGTTGTCACGCCCCTGTGTGATAATTGTAGAGCTGTCAACGCTGCTTATAGCCAAGATCGCAGATGTGTGGGCAGTAGAATGTTTGACAAGCTGGCGTTTCAAAAGCATGTTCCACACAATAAGCAGACCGTCTTGGTCTCCGGATAGCAGATAGCGACCATTGGCCAAAAAATGCACGCAGTTGACGGCAGCCTGGTGCCCGCGAAAGACAAAATCTGGCTGATTCATTAAAGGCTATAGCAAAAAGCACAGAGTACAGACTCCAAAATGCTTTGTAGCGTTTATAAATCGAGCGTATTTGCGACAGCTATGGGAAATAAGTATTTGTCTACACAGTCAATGTCGCTCTGCTCTTTTCCTCCTTTTTCTACTTTGCAATTTATAAAGCATAATGTCTGATCCGTTTGTTGTTGTACAAGAGTAGGTATAATTCCACTTTATACTGTGCATTGTAAAGGCATTATTAACGAAAGCAATGTCACTTGTAGAGACGTGGTCTCGGCGTTTGAGCAGGCAAAGACCCTGTACGCGTCGTGGAAGGGGCTCAACAGCAAGAAGCGCAGCCCGCAAGAGGAGAATGAGTACCAGTTTGTAACGGACGAGCTATACAGCACACTGACGTCAATTAGCAACGACCTGGAGGATCTGCAGGAGACCGTTGACGTTGCACGCGATGCGCCAGCCGATTATGGACTTAGTGCAGCACAAATTGGCGAGCGGCATAACTTTATAGCTGGCAGGCGCAAAACTATCGAGGACATGCGGCATTTTCTGGCGCAGCCCGACGCCAAGACAAGCCAACCGGCCAAGGCGCCATTTTCAGGCGCGCCGCACCACCACACTGACGCACGCGGCAGCCATCGGCCGCACGCTGCTGAGTTTGATGGACACCAGGAGCAGCACCAGATACTAATGCAGCAGCAGGATGAACAGTTTGATGCCATGCTGGACACAGTGCGCAACCTGCATGGCATTGCTGGCACAATGAACACAGAGCTGGATGACCAGGCCATTTTGCTGGATGAGGTGGGCACGCTGGTCGACCGCATACAGACGAAGCTGGCCAGCGCGCGAAGAAAGGTCGACAAGTTTCTGCGCGAAAGTAACGGTCGCTCGATTTGCATTGTACTGGCAATGTTTGCAGCCATATTGGTGCTGCTTATGCTCATCATCTTCACGTAGTCTTCATTTTGTGTAAATTATTGCCAGCCCATTATTAAACAATGTACAGAGCCTCAGCGCCGCCGCGTCTCGTCGACCTTGTTACGGTGGATCTGGAACGACGGCGTGATCCACTTGCCGCACGAGCACTGAGCGCCAGTCCAGTTGAACGCTCCAAGCTTGGCCAGGCACTTTGGACACAGAATTTTGTTCTCCAACAGCCCGTCACCCACGCCGTCCATCCACTCCATTGGCTCTACAAACAGCGATGAGCACGCATGGTTCTGCGAGAACGCGTGAGGAGTGTTTGTGCCGCCATCTCGCTTCTTGTACGAGAACTCGACCTGCCCAGCCCCAGCCTCATGGTCGATGATGTTTGCCTCCGTCACCAGCGCACGCCGGCATTTTTTACACCGCACCAAGCGGCTAACCAGTGTCGCCTGTACTGCTGGATCAAGTCCTGCAATCACTGCACCCATGTCTCCGTACTCACGGTACCGCTCCGCATTGTGTCGCACCAGGAACCGCCGGTACAGCGCTGACGTCGACGACACGTCATAGCCAATGTCGTGGAACAACTGCAGCTGCTCCAGAAACCCTTCGTTCGGATGGATCTGCGGCCGCCGTTCCTTGAGCGCTGCCAGCGCCTGTGCTGGTGGCAGTTGCTGTGTCTGCATGAGGTACGCCGCTGCCGCTGCCGCGCTCCGCGACTGTCCAGCCATGCAGTGTACCAGCACCCGTCCGCCCTCTTTCAGCGCATGCCCAATAAACCGGTTGGTCTGCGGAAAGTACTGGATAATGTTTTCCTCGGGGAGATCGTCGATGGATATCAGCTTGTATGTGAAATCCTAAATGTGGAGTAAGCATGTTAGTCGTATAAGTTGTTCCGCAAATCGAACGCAGTTGTGGCTAGCGCTGCTTACCGTGGGGTTCGAGGGCACATAGTGCGAGGCTATCGATAAAATGTGCGTTATTCCGCATGCATCCAGCTTGGGCTTGTCTGCCTCGGCCATTGCGCTGCCAACATACAACCCATCAATAATTTCGTCCATTGTGTTCTGCAGCACAAACCCAGGCCCCTCAATTATTTCCTGCACCATCGGATCGCACCAGCACAAAAATAGCTAGGACAAGAAGTTTAATGAAATGTGTTAATGTCACAAGCACCATATTGACTTTTTTAAGGAATATTGCCAACGTTGCCCACTAACGTATGGGGAACGTCAGCATGCATGAGCTGTGATTGGACATGCACTATACATTTTACGCGTTGATCAGCGCGCGTTTAACATTTTTCTTTTTTAGAGTAATTTTCTTCTTCAATTTCCAGCTATTGTCACTCATTCTTTGAATCCATTGCCTACTTTTACGCTACGTGTGTGCAGACAGGAAAGGCATGGCCAAAGAACGCCTGAAACATTCGCGCGAAGGTGTTAGTGAAGAACCTGTCAGTGTGCGTATTCCGCAGTCGCAATATTTCCCTCTTTTCTGTTGCTATAAACGTGCTGCGCTTATTCATCTTTCTAAGCTATTGTGTATTTGTTTGTTTCAATTGTAGGGAAAACGCAGCCGAGTTGAGCGCAGCCAGACACCCGACTCGGACCAAGAGAACACCATGACGCAGACTCAGTCGCGCAGCCACAACAAAACCAGCATCACCCGCCTCCGCAACCGAGGCAATAATGGCAGTGCGTCTGAAGAGCCGTCGATTGGCATAGTCGAGCGGGTTGAGCTAACCGATTTTATGTGCCACGAGCACGCTGACGTCAACCTGTGTCACAAGGTGAACTTTATCACTGGTCAAAACGGCAGTGGCAAGAGCGCCATCCTGACTGGGCTGGTGATAGCGCTGGGCGGCAAGGCTTCGGCGACCAACCGTGCACCAAACCTCAAGGAGTTTATCCGCGAGGGTCGGTCTCGTGCGGTTGTGCGGGTGCATCTGCGAAATCGCGGGTCTGAAGCCTATCACCCAGAGCTATTTGGCGACATGATTATTATCGAACGGCAGATAAACGCCACCGGCGGCACAGTGTCTCAGTTCAAGGTGCGCAACGCCAGCACCGGCGAAATTGTGTCTCGAAAGAAGGAGGATGTGGTAGCCATTACCGACCACATGGCTATCCAGGTCGATAACCCGATCAACATTCTCTCGCAGGATGCTGCGCGTGAGTTCTTGGCCAGCACCAGTCCGGACAAGATGTACCATTTTTTTCTCAAAGGAACACAACTGTTCCAGCTCCGAGAGGATCTTGAGGTTGTGCGCCAGGCCATTACACGCTCCGAGGCCAGCATTAGTCGCAAGAAAGAGGTTTTGCCTGAAATGAAGGCTGAGAAAAAGCGCTGGGAGGATCACTATCAAGACATGAGCCAGGCTCGTGATATCTCTACTCGCATGGAACAGCTGAGCTGCCAGATGGCGTGGGCGATGGTCAAAGAGGCCGAGTCTGAGGTGCACACTATCGACGAGGGCATCGACGTGTTTCAAAAGAAGATGTCCAAAATTGACCAAAAAGTTGACGCCGAAAAAGCAGCCATTGACGCAATCAACCAAGAGGCTGAGGAACTGAAGGAACAAGCACAAGGTCAGTTGGCTCAACTGGAACCCCTGCAGGACGAGCGTAGAGGCCCGATGGAACAACTCGATTCGATAAAGGCAACATTGCGGTTGTTCAAGCAGACCGAGAACGAGATCAATGCCGAGGCGCGCAACACTCGTGAGCGCATCGAGTCGCTTAAACGTGACATTACAGTCGAGCGCGATCGCTTAGTCGATAAGGACAGCGCTGGTCGGGAGCGATTGAGGGAGACGATACATGACCTAGAAGCCGAGGTGACAGACCAGGAAGCTGAAATTAGCAATCTACAAGAGCAGCAAAAGACGCTGGAAGATCGGTCGTTAGAGCTTCGCAACTCGGAAAAGCAGCTCAAGGTAGACGTTGAAAAGAGCCGGCGGCAAGTTGAGCGTGTCAAGACAGGGTTGCAGGAGCTAACTCAGCAGACATCGGATCAGATGAGCGCATTTGGGCGTGGCGTCAAGGATGCACTGATGGCAATCAAAAAGACGCAGTGGAGTGGCATGGAGCCCATTGGACCCATCGGAAAGTTCATCAAGCTTCGCGACCCCAAGTGGTCACAGGTCATCGAGACAATCCTGAACAAGCCGCTCAACTCATTTTTGGTTGAGACACATTCGGACCGCACAAAGCTAGATGCGATCTTCCGTCGCTGCGGATGTCAGTCGCAGATAGTTGTGTGCAAGACGGAGCTGTTTGACTACTCGCAGGGCGAGCCAAACGAGGATTACCTAACCGTCCTGCGTGCATTGCATATCAGCAATGAGATTGTCAAGCGCCAGCTCATTAACCTTAATCGCATTGAGCAAATTATCCTGGTTGAGCAGCGGTCGGTGGGTGACAAAATAATGTCCTCCAACAACGGTGGATTCCCGCAAAACGTAAGCGCGTGTTACTCTGTTGACGGATACAGCCTGGGTGCGCGGGGCGGCGGACTGTCCACACAGGCAATTTTCTTGGTTCGTCCGTCAAGCCGTCTGGGCGAGGATATCAGCCAAGCAATTGCACGCGAGAAGCAGCAGCTGATTGAGCAGAACCAGAAACTGAAAGAGGCACAAAAGGCACTCAACAGTATGATGCAGGAGGTGGAAGCTCTGATGGGCGAGCACAAGCGGTCGAGCATTGCTGAGCGCAAGTGTCGTGAGCGGATCAACAGGGCAAATTCGGAGATTCAGCAGGCACGCGAGCGTCTTCAGAGCGACGAGCCAGCCAAGATTGCCGCGCTGGAAAGTGAACTGGACTCATTTAGCGAGCAGCTCGAGTCGATCCAGACGCAGTTTCGCGACCATAATGCACAGCAGCAGGCTAAAGAGAGCGAGCTGCGACAGATTGAGTCTGACATTGCTTTGGTAGATCAGAAGATGGCGGCTATTCGCGACCGGGCAGACAAGGTGCGGCGGGCAGCCGATAACAAAACCAGTCAGTGTCAGACACACTCTACCAATATTGACTACTGGAACACGAAGCGCTCGACGCTAGAGGAGAAGATGAGCGCACTGCAGGCGAAAAAGATGGATGCCGAAGCACGAGTCAGCGAAGTCGAGTCAGAGGCACGCGTAGTATGTGAGGAGCGCGTAGAGGTTGTGCACTCACCACGCAAGCTGGATCACTTGATATCCAAGTGCAAGGCGCAGCTGGAGGAGATTGAGCGTTCGAGCAACATGTCGCTGGCCGAGGTTGCCGAAAAGGCGCAGAAATACATTAATGTGTATGTCACCGCCAAGGAAGAGCTGCTCTCGGTTACGGCTCTAGTATCAGCACTGAAAACAGCACACCAGCAGCGCTTGAACAAATGGACGCAGTTCCGTGACTCAATGACGGTGCGCACCAAGCTGCATTTCATTAAGAATCTGCTTCAGCGCGGGTACACTGGCAAGCTGGAATTTGATCACACGCAGTGCACGCTGATTCCAAAGGTGAAGACGGATCAGGACGTGGTCAGCGAGAGTGTGGGTAGAAATCCGACTGACTCGCAAGCGGACAAGGGAAGTGCGTACCAGCGCAAAGACACGCGGTCACTGTCAGGTGGCGAAAAGTCGTTTACGACTATCTGTCTGTTGCTGTCGCTCTGGGAGACCATGAACTGCCCAGTACGTGCTCTGGATGAGTTTGACGTGTTTATGGATGCTGCGAACCGTAAAATTGCTATGAGTATGATGGTTGCCAGTGCGCGAACACAGCGGGACACGCAGTTTATCTTGATTACTCCGCAGGATATGAGCGTAAAGCCTGATGCGGACATTACCATTCTCCGACTCCAGCCGCCTCGCCGCAGTGCTGCTACGGCGTAGGATTGCTGACGATATTAATGTTTTATATTGGAATAACATAAAAAATACGAAATAAAAGTACAACTTGCCTTCAACCAGTTTAAACTATAGAATAAAACACATTACCATGCTGGATATTCAAGTTTAATATCGGAAAGCCGAGGATAGGTAGCGGACAAGTGCTGGTGTGCATCCTCGATTTCGTTCTTAAATCTTTCGTATGCCTCTAATGCATTTAGTGTTGGAATGCGGACCATCAAATACAGGCATATACTGGAAGCAAATGTTGCCGAGTAGTCATTAAAGTAACAAAGGTTGCAAAACCTTTGCAATTTGCTTTGCAGAGGCTGGGAAGCTAGAGCATGCCAATCCGGTGACAAATAGTTGCCAACCACATCTGGAACACTATCAAAGGTTAATCTGTATATCTGTATACTAATCAAGCCTGGCAATACCTGAAGCATATCCAATATGTCAAATAAGTTCACCGGCATTGTATAATCCAAGTGGTTAAGGTTTGGCCATGACATGCGCTGAATGTCGAATCCAATTGACGGCTTACAGAACATTAAACTTGCTGAGCTTATAATACGAACTTTTCCAAACAAATAATTTGTTAGTTTATAGAACTCGTCCTGGTCATTTATCGATACGCCTTCAATAAGCAACAGGATAGTATCAACTTGTTTAAGGCGGGAAAAAGGTCCATGTCGAGCGTAACTCGCTGTTCCACTAATCGAGATAAATTTTGCAATCTCTGGCTGCCAGTCCTTTATGAGTGTGAGATACTCATGAGGGCACAACTCCAAGCTAAGCGTATGAAGCTTTGGCAAATGTATCTTTGGGGTATTGGCAAATATAATTTTTGGATCTAGCGGCGGTTGTGTTTCAGATGTGTAAGGTATTCTTGTATCACTAAGACTCAGTATTTCCAGGTTGTCAAAATATATGTTTCCAGGGGTATGTATGTTTTCAAATTGCGACCATGGGAACTTGCTGGGTACATTTCCAATTTCCAACTTTTTAACGGTTGAAGCATTGATATTTGGAATCACTCTGTTATCCTTTGGTAACCTTAAACTCAAGTCCTGGAGCTGGCCAGTAAACTCTGAAATTACATTGTCGACATATATATGGCAGTTTAATAGCTTTAGCTGGTGAGCATATCCCTTGATAAGCTTGGAACAAAATATCTTTAAAATACCGTTATCTATAAATGAAGGAAATGCCAATATCTCAAGCTGCTTGATTGCCGGCAGGTTGTTTGCTAGTATGTTTACAATGTTTTCAATCTCATCAGAAATATTAGATTGGCTGCGGTTTGCAATATAGCTTTCACTATTCATGCTGCCAGTTTCTTCGCTTTCACTTTCATCATCAACCTCGTCTTCATCTTCATCAGTAAGTATATGTGCAGCAAATTTAATTTCTAAAGTTTGCACATTGTGAAATGTAATATTTTCGGAGCGCAGAAAATATACAGCCTGCTGTAAAAATGCTTTGGGGTCAACTGCCACCTTCTGTGTTATCATCATACTATGAAGTGTATTTCCACTGCCCAGCAGCTTTATAAAGCCCAATGTTGACATCCACTTTACGCCTGCCAAGGCATTATCTTCACTTGAGTTATCAGAGCTATACGAGAACTGCCTCAAGCTCTCACTTTCGTTGCACTCAATTACAGCGCAGCCGTATAGTGTAGGCAAAGATACTTGTCTCCATGAGCGGCTACTCCACAGTAGTGGCAACGCATCCTTCCACTGTTCATAATAAAGTCTCTTTCTGCTTATTATTTGGCTCTGAATCCTGTAGATTATGTCTGTCGGCAGGGCCTCGAACCTCATCTTCACAGTATGTATAATACTAGAAAAAGTACTTTATAAGTAAAACAATAAAAATGGGAAGCTTCAAAGGCAGGAAGCTATTTTCTTCTGCTTTCCAGTTATCGGTATGGCCATGCCAGGTGGCAAATATGTTAAAGTCTGAAAGAAAAATTGTTCTTTGAAATAGTCCTTTTCCAAGTACTAGACTTGGAGAGATGTGTTACGTCATGTCCGACACAGCCAACGCAGCCAATTTTCATGCAACGTACATTTTTTGGCTCTCTCAACGACGATGGCTCGAGCCGAGCCGATTCAACTCGCCAACAGATCTATCTGGTTTACTTTTTCGTGAATTTTTTGTCTTTATCGGTTATCGTTTTTGATTCAAATCAATTGCTGTGTGAATTGGAGGAAAATGGACGGCGCTTTTGCTCGGCTGTACCGGACGTCAAAGCTGGCTAGCTACGACCGTAGCATCAAGCAAATTTATACCACAACCGGGAAAAAGGCAAAGGCCATGGACTGGGGCTTGAAACGCCCCATGCCCAAGAACATGAAGACCATGCTTGCGACGATTGATGAGTTGGATACAAGGGAACAGTTTACAGAATTCACGCCAGCCAACAGAGAGTTTATGGTTATGCAGACGTGGAAGGAGAACTTTACAGAGTCGCACTCGCCGAACTCTGAGGGTTCAAAAGATGATGCTTTCGATGTGCTTGGTGGATTTGAAGGCCACGAGGACCGATTCGAAGATCGAGCAGGCGATATTGAGGGCCAGGAGAGTCGCACTGAAAACGAAAGGCCAAAGAGACAAGGGCCGCTGCGTAACTTGAGTCGGATGACTGAGAAGCAGTGGAATAAGTTTTTGCAGGAGGCATACGCGCGCCGACCCGAGTGGAAGGACGAGTTGGCAAAGGGCAACTTTGTTCCCGAGGAGACGCTGACGTTTATGGGGGCTATCAACGGTGGCAGCTCGGATAATGACGGTGTTCATCGCCAGCCAACGTACCACAACTATATGCCGCCAACCGAGTCGATGCAGGTACAAGGCCGTGTTGTTAACCGCTTGGGATCAATGTACGCAGTTGCGGTTCAGGGCATTATGGCAAGTCTGCCGCTGCATAACCACACCGTTGAGGCCGGGTTCCACCTCCGCGATGTCAAGACGTTCTATGTGCATAGCGCTAAATTTGACACTCGGGGTCGTCCAGTCGTAATGCTTGGACTCCAACCGCGTGGCTCTCGAGATTCATCGGTTACATTTGAGAAAAATCAGGGCCGGTTTACGTTCTCCAAGTCTGTCGGCGGCGGCACGACTATGCATAGCGATTATTTGGATCGCATCAAGGATTCCATACGCCTGGGCAGCTTTGTTGGCAAAAACAAGAACAGTACTGAAACCGCCAACGAGAACTCGGAGCCGGATGCGGTTAAAGACACACTCGATTTTTTGAGCAAGGATCGCAAATAGTTTAATCATTTATTGCCTTTTTAGTCTAAAAAGTATTCTACAGCTCGTCACGAGTGCTTTCGAGCCCCCAGCCCATTCTGGCCTGGCGCATAGCATCCGACACAGAGGAATCGCTAGCAATTGAGTTTACCATTTCACCCAAGTCAGGTGTAAACGGAATTGGGCTGTATGTTGCCGAAGCCGTGTCAGTAATTTCTGGGCGGTATGTTGTTTCCATCCTTGCTTTAAATGGTTGCGGCGTTTGCTGAGATTCCTGTTCGGCACATATTGCAAGTGCGAATACTATTAGCAACAGGATGTTACGCTGGCACGTTGATGGCATTTTGTTTGTAATATACTAATAAAACAGAACTGGTTTTACAGACTCTAGCAGGTGTTACAGGGCTTATAACACACATTTATACAATTTGTTCTGCTGCTATGTAGTACGTAAACCAAGTTATGCGCTACAAGATTAAACTGTAGATGTGATTAAATGTTGCAACTATCTGCCAAGGAATATAGATATATAATTAAAATGATAATAATTTGTTTAGAACTAGTATACCAAGTCGACATGTGAATTCCACAGTTTGTTCTGGATAATGTTTGCCATTACGCGCTTTTCAACGGTAAGATAAATGTTGTACCCGCCGTTTGCTGATGGATGCACAGGCAATATGGAACCAAAGTTGGCATAGAATACAGGGATTGGGCTCACCCACTCTGGTATTCCACTGCCAAAGTCGTTCTGGTATAGCGGAAAGCGTGACTGGTTTGATACAAGAACTTTGTTGTGGATTGTTATTCCCTTGGCCATGGCATGCCCGAACGAGGCAGTACTCTTGTTATTCATATAATCAAGTTCGGCAATAAGCTCTGGAGTAGCGCTCTTTACTAGTGAGCGAATTTGGACACAAAGATCAGCCAGGTCGCTTGGAGTTATATCATCTTTTGCCACTTTATCTAGTTTTGTAACAAAGGCTAAACATGATACACAGTTTCCTACATATTGAGACTGCACCAATCCATCAATCCGAGAACGCGCATCAAGTACTATCATGGTTAAGAACTCATCTGGTACACCCATGAAAACCTGAGCTGTACGACGAGCAACAGACGCTAAATACCCAAGGACTTGACTGTCTCTGACATCATCTCCCATGCCTTTAGAAATCACATGGCTAATGAGGATGGTAAGCATGTCATTATCGGATATTCTCTGTGTTCTTGGGGCACACTCACTAATAGACTCGCGAAGAGCGCCAAGTGAAGCAGCTGATATATGGAAAACATGACCAGTAGCATTGAACATATGGCCAACTTTAGCCAATGCATTTCCACGCGTCTCGGGCGAAATCCAAGCAAGTAAGCTGCCAAAGTAACTAGGTGAATCGTAAATCATAGACATTGTGCTATTTAACGGCACTCTGTCGTCAGGCATATAGCGACCAATGGTGGAGCGGTCAAAGTTGTAGCCACGGCGTGGCAGGTCGTTTTCAGTAGCGCTGCTTTGCATCCAGCGGCAAAGCTCTGCCCAACGATTTACAAATGTGCAGTATCCAACACCATCTACAGCATAGTGGGGAATGCTTACAAATAAAGCCAAGCCGCTGTTCTCCTCAAGTCGAATGATGTTCACATTGGCAAGCTTGATAACACCGCTTACGCCTACAGTAGGAAATGCGCCGACGGTAGCTGCTTGAGGAAGAGCATTCCAGCCAAACCTTGCCTTCTCCAAGTCGCGAAAGTGCACTGTGCTTTGTGACTCAAGATATTCGGGCATGTTCAAGTTGTGTGGATCCACATCTACCACGTATCTACCATCTTTGCCAACTGTAATATGGCCCACAAGAATAGGAAACTCTTCAAGGACTTTTAAAAACGATGCTCGCATTTTATCCAAAGGCATAAAGTTGTCAGCAGGATCGTTGTTTGGATTTTTAAAGTAGTAGATATATGGAATGTTGGTGAATGAGGCTGACATATCCCAGGAATTCAGCGCAATCTGCTGCGCTTTAATTGTCGACGCAAGCTCGTCCATGATTGCTTATTTAGCTTAAAATGTTAATAATTTTAAAGAGCTGGATGGAGATATAGTGTTCAAGTTCTGCGCTTTTATTGCGTACGCAAGCCAAGAATCACTAGTTGACGTTGGTGGTTCCTAATAGATGGGCTGAGCGTGTTCTTGTCCTATGCAAACGCTTTTTGTCAAAAGAAAAATTAATGAATAAATTAATTAAAAAAGTTAAAGAAAGAGTATAACTTGACAGGCGGAGTAGTATTCAAGAGCAGATTTTTATGGCACTACATACAATTAAAGTGGAATAGTCCTGTGAGCAATTTGTCATCCAAGAAAAATATTCCCATACACTCTGAGAACAATAGCGTAATTTATTTTGGGTGACTCGACCATTGTTCGAATATATACAAATAAGTCCCTACAGTATACACTGGCTTGACACTTTGTGATGGTCTCTAATCGCATAGGGTACCTTATAACAGAATATACTCTAAAACATAATGTGATGCCTTGAGCAGGCGGCCAGCGTCATTTACTCGAATTTCTGGGCTATTTACTAGACTGGATATCTCAAAAAATGACCCCTTTTGATAAATGCTAACATTTAAAGCTGTGATTTCAACATATATGATTAATATAATAATAGATAATTTAAAACAAACCTAGTATACCAAGTCGACATGGGAATTCCAAAGTTTGTTCTGGAAAATGTTTGACATTATGTGCTTTCCAACAGTAAGATAAATGTTGTACCCGCCGCTTGCTGATGGATGCACAGGCAATATGGAACCAAAGTTGGCATAGAATACAGGGATTGGGCTCACCCACTCTGGTATTCCACTGCCAAAATTAGTCTGGTATAGCGGAAAGCACGACTGGTTTGACACATTAACCTTGTTGTGGATTAATATTCCCTTGGCTATGGCATGTCCGAACGCGGCAGCACTCTTGTTGTGTACATGGTCAAGTTCGGCAATAAACTCTGGAGTAGCGCTCTGGACTAGTGAGCGAATTTGGGCACAAAGACTAGCCAAGTCGCTAGGAGTCATTTTATCATTTGCCAGCTGATCTAGTTTCGTAACAAAAGTTATACACGTTACACAATTTCCTGCATATTGAGCCTGCATTAATCCGCCAATTCGAGAGCGGGCATCAAGTACCATCATGGTCAAAAACTCCTCCGGCTCGCCTTTGAAAGCCTGAGTTGTACGCCGAACAGCAGACGCTAAGCGCCTAACACCTTGGCTATTATTCGCTTCGTCTCTCATGGCTTTGGAAATTACATGGCTAATGAGAATGGTAAGTATGTCATTATCGGATATTCTCTGTGTTCTTGAGGCACACTCACTAATAGACTCGCGAAGAGCGCCAAGCGAAGTAGCTGATATATGGAAAACATGGCCAGTAGCATTGAACATATGGCCAACTTTAGCCAATGCATTTCCACGCGTCTCGGGCGAAATCCAAGCAAGTAAGCTGCCAAAGTAACTAGGTGAATCGTAAATCATAGACATTGTGCTATTTAACGGCACTCTGTCGTCTGGCATATAGCGACCAATGGTGGAGCGGTCAAAGTTGTAGGCTCGGCATGGTAGCTCGTTTTCAGTAGCGCTGCTTTGCATCCAGCGGCAAAGCTCTGCCCAACGATTTACAAATGCGCAGTATCCAACACCATCGACAGCATAGTGGGGAATGCTTACGAATAAAACCAAGCCGCTGTTCTCCTCAAGTCGAATGATGTTCACATTGGCAAGCTTGATAACACCGCTTACGCCTACAGTAGGAAATGCGCCGACGGTAGCTGCTTGAGGAAGAGCATCCCAGCCAAACCTTGCCTTCTCCAAGTCGTAAAAGTGCACTGTGCTTTGTGACTCAAGATATTCGGGCATGTTCAAGTTGTGTGGATCCACATCTACCACGTATCTACCATCTTTGCCAACTGTAATATGGCCCACAAGAATAGGAAACTCTTCAAGGGCTTTTAAAAAAGATGCTCGCATTTTATCCAAAGGCATAAAGTTGTCAGCAGGGTCGCTGCTTGGATTCTTAAAGTAGTAAATATATGGAATGTTGGTGTGTGACGCAGACATATCCCAGGCACTTAGCGCAATCTGCTGCGCTTTGATTGTCGACGCAAACGCTTCCATGGTTATAATAGACAGACTGAACGTTTTATAGCCCTAGTCAAATGCACTTTGTCAAAATAAAAAACTTTAATAAAAGTTAAACAGTTAGAGAAGAGAAAGTTAAACAGTTAGAGAAGAGAAAGTTAAACAGTTAGAGAAGAGAAAGTTAAACTTTAAGTTTATAGTTGTGCACTATTTAAGTGCAGCTTGTTATGTCACTATATGCCATTCTAGTGGAATAGTCCTGCGAAGTATATATTATTCAAGCAAAATATTCCCAGACAGTTTTTCTTTAACCTGGGTGATGAGGCACGGAAGGCCTGCTTGGAATTTACCATCCCTTCTCTCTCTTCCACCTCCAGTCCCCTCTGTACCAGTTCCTCGCTTCACATCCGATGTACCGCACTACCAATTCTATTTCTATTGTTGCGGGACCCCCGAGCGGGTCCCGGTGCCAGGGGGCGGCCCGGGCCGGTCCCGAGCCTATGGAGGTAGAGGACCTGGTCCCACGCCCGGCGGATCCCCCAGCATGGATCACGACTATGCAAGGTCTGATCCATAATAAGAAAGTGATTAACTGACACCAAGGTGTGATTGTTTGGGCCTGTTTTTCCCTTTGGCAGTCTGCTTTGCCCGTTGATGCGCGCGCTGCACTTGGACAGCAACACACCCACAACACGGCGACATGGGGACATGGAGCACGAGCGCAGAGCCCTGGCCGACAGAACATATAAACGCGAGCTTTCGCACAGTTTCTTACAATTTCTCCTTACTAAAATATACTCATTTATTCTCACATATACTGTATAGCCCCCCTGCTGTGCTCCCTCTGCGACGCCTCCCTTGCGCTCGCCTATTGCAATACTACCAATTCTATTTCTATATAGGTGCACTCACCACCATATTTTCAGCACCACTGCTTTTTCTTTTTGACTCAATCTCGGCATAATACATATTATCGCTACCAAAAAACTCCCAGACACCATGCGACCAGCTGCAAAATTTATTTGAGTGACCCAACTATTGTTCAAAAATATCAAGTGCATTGATTTGGCAGCATGTGGTGGTCACCAGTTATGTGGGTTTTCGTATAACACATTATACTCCCAAACACTACTAGTTCCCAAGCCTCTTTCCCAGCATTCCAACACATTCATTGTCTTACGTGATCTTGTTTCTTCTCGGCTCATCAGCTCACTAGAGCGGCTCAGAAACATCACAAACCACAGCTCTGTAAACCATAGTAGCGGTTGTACAACGGCTTGCAAAGTAAACACGCTAGTATTTGCACTGGCAGTCGGATCGGTGGACTGGCCAGGCCCACGTCATCACCGCAGCTGCCATTGATCGCTGTCTTTCTTTTTCACTTTTCAGCCCAGAAAACGCGTTTTTTGTTACTCTTTATTTTCCCCGTAAATTCCCAATCAAACTTTTGCATTGAGTATGCCGCCAAAAACGAACGAAGACACTGACCACAAAAAAAAGGCACGCGACGCCGCACTCGAGTTCCTCAACGAGCTTGGCGAGGATAGTGAAAGCGCGCTGGAAGAGTCGGCGAGCAAGGCAGAGGATGCCACCGCAAATTCTGAAAACAGCAAAGATGCCAAAGGAATGCTGAAATTTATTGACGATTTGACAGAGTCAGCCAAGCGCAGCACCAGTCCCGCAGCAGACAGCAGCAACAATGCAAATGCACCGGCTGAGCAGCCCAGCGCGTCGGCGCAAGCGAGTGCTGATGGCGGATGGTCGTGGGGCGGCATTTGGGGCCAGGCAGCGGCGCTCGTCGAGCAGAACTCACAGCTAAAGTCTGGACTAGGCAAGCTAAAGAACTCTATTGACCATGTGCGCAATACTGAGGCATCCAAGAACCTCGAGAGCCGTGTTAGGACGATTGTGAACCAAGAGAACATCACAAAGCTGAGCGGTGACTTTAAGCGGTCTCTCGACACGGTCATTGACACAATTGCACCGCCAATTCCGGAGCACGAGGTGTTCAATGTTCACCTGGTTAGCAGCCTGGAGGACAGCAATATCGAGAACGTCATTTACCGCACGATGGACGCCGTTTTTGACTTCCATGGCTGTGGAACGATAAATCTAAAGTCTGCAGCCAAGACCCTGGCTGACGCGCCCGAGATGCAGACCAAGCGCGGCGATACGTTCACGCTTCCCAAGGGCTTTGACGGCGGATACGGCGCAGCAGTGACGGCAGTTCAGTTTGTTCAGAATGCGCTCAAGACGCAGGCGAAGGAAAGGGAACAAGCAGCAGACAGCTCGGCTAATACGAGCTCTGACGCGAAACAGCGCAGTGAAAGCCCGCTGTTCTATCGCGCGCACAAGACCGAACTGCTGCTGGCGATTCAACCGTTTTCGGTGATTCCAATCGAAGATCAGGACTTTTTAAGTCTGTGCGTTGTACTGCGCGATCCATTGCGTAACGTAACGCTGCGGACATTTTCGCAGATGCTACCGCTGAGCTGCTGGGCGCAGCCGCATGACCAGATTGTGGCAGTGGACGTCGATGCATCGCTGGGCAGCACCGTGAACATGCGCGCAGACAGCGCCGTGCAGCGCAGACAGGATATGAATGAGGAGTGCTTGTACGAAGCCGTGATGCTGGCTGTCAAGACGCTGGCCAACGAGTATCTGACGAGCCGGCCCACAGCCGAGGCATCTGCCAAGAGCGAGTAGCTTTACTCTTAGCCATTTATTTCAAGGTCCAATCAACGCATTGCTATTGTTCTCCACATTGCATCGGCCGCTTCTGTTGAGATTTTTCCATAGATGCATCTGTTTGTGCGTGCATTTGCGCTTCTATCCTTAAAATTTATATGGCAGTTGTTCTCGTGAGAAACGCCAATTGCGTCACTATTTTGCCCAGTGCTTAATAATATGCTCTGGGCTCTCAATTGAGCAAGCGTTGCGCCCCATTAACAGTCAGAATCCAGCCACATCTGGCACCGACAATACGCTTCTTTGTTATGTTGCCTGGAGCGTGTTCTATGGCTTCATACCAGACCCTGCTGATCTCTTCCGAATGAAGCTGCTGGCGGCTGAACCTGGTGGTGGGGACATTGCTTTACAGAAAATGCATGCAAACCGGATGAGTCGGAAATCCCACATCAGCTGCATAGCAAATTTTTTCTCAGCAGTGCTTCTTGGCGGCCGAGGTATTTAAGACAAGCATGTTTGCCAGTCTCATTCGAGATGCCATCAACCGCTTTTTAGCCTTGTCCAAATCTATTGCACATTCTGCCAACTCGACCGCAGCAGCGTTTACCTTAGCTTATAAACCAAAGCTTAATTTCCAAAGAGTAAGCATATATCATGCCAGCTTTCGTTCAACGTGACTATCTTTCTTTCTTTACACTCACTAAACAGTTCGTTTATTCGCTTATTCTGTAGCAACTACCAATAATCTTGCCTGTGTATCTGGATCGATGGTAAACTCTGACCAACATGGAAGTTCCTATATCGCAGAAGATCTGAACTACTCGCCCTCTGGCCAGTCGGTTTCGGCCTCGACTGCCGAGGACCCAGAACCTGACAGTAGTCAACATGCGGAGAATCCAGAGCCCGACAGTAGTCAGCATGCAGTGGACATTACCGAAGCTGACCCCAAGAGCGCAGCCAGCCATGCCGGAGACCCGGTTATGAACGAGGGCTCAGCTCCGCCAGTCATTGATGGCAAGGAGTCAGTCGAGTTCCAGATTGGCATCCATGTCGTCGACATGTTCGACATTTTGGCCTCGCGCGCGCATGACGCTCGGGGTGCGGGCACCCGCCGCCGCTATCAGCTGGTGCACAACAATCCGCTGGTCCGCCACATGCGTGGAGCGACGGCCAATATGCTGCGCAGCTCGCCCTCAGCCACCACCGTTGCGTCAAGCGACACTGAGCTTTCGCAGCAGGCCAATGGCGAGGCTACTTCTGATTCCAATGCTGTGGCAAGAGCCGGCGCCGACATCAGCCTTACGGAAGTCCTCGACAGCCTGCAATACGTGGTGGACTATCGTTTGAAGGGCCGCCAGCAGCCGCATCTTGACGCAGGCTTGATGGGTCGTCTGTGCGATGCGCTGCTGTTGATTATGGCGCTGACGCAGGGCTCGTTTCTGCACAAGCGTCTGACTGACGATGCGCGCTCTGCGTACTTTCTCTTTGGTCAGTTCATCGAGGAGGTCAACGAATTCCAGCACTGCATTGGCCAAAAGCCTCCTGCTGACCTGCGCCGCGCGCTAAAGCTGGACAAGCGTATCAGCGACGGCGGACCCGAAGAGGAGAAGCTGGCGCTAGTGACCATCATTCGTCTGGTCCTGGCCTGCCTTCCATCTGGCCATGACTGGCGCGACCTGGTTGATGAGCACGAGCAGCGCTCCCTTGCGCCAAGTGTTGAAAAGTACAACCAGATCATTAACGATGACACTGCCTCGTACCACATGCCTGTGACTGGCGGCGCAGTATATCCGCCAGCGGCGCTGTACTTTGACCGTACGGTGGAGAAGCTGGTAGCCATGTTCAAGACCGACTTATCGACCGGTCTGACAAGCGAGCAGGTCGAGGAGCGCCGCGAGTTCTATGGACGCAACGAGCTGCCGCGTCCGGTGCGCCGTCCCTGGTGGAAGATTGTCTGGGCTCAGCTCACAGATCTGATGATTTTGATGCTGTGCGCAGCAATCATTGCCACAGCTGTCGATGGCGAGTGGAAGTCGTCAATCGTGCTTGGCGTGGTGGTGGTGCTGAACACCATTGTTGGCTCGTGGCAGGAAATCAAGGCGGGTAAGGCGCTGTCGGCGCTGGAGAACCTGGGCACCACAACGGCGCAGGCCATCCGCAACGGCGTGCTGGAATCGATTGACGCAGCAGAGCTAGTTCCGGGAGATCTGGTCGAGCTGGGCGAGGGCGAGGCAGTGCCTGCTGATTTGCGCCTGGTATCTTGCGCGCAGCTGGAGATTATCGAAAGCGTGCTGACGGGCGAAAGCGTCGGAGTGACCAAGGACACTCGAGCAATCAAGGTGCGCACGCGCCAACTGCCGCTGGGAGACTGCAAGGGCAACGCGTTCATGTCGACGATGGTCTCGCACGGGCGTGGGCGCGGAGTTGTTATTCGCACAGGCGCCAAGACGGAGATCGGCAAAATCAGCGTAGCTATTAATCGCTCGGCAGCCACAGTTCGCAAGACGCCTATTCAAAAGAAGCTCACGCGCCTGGGGCTGTGGCTAGTATTGCTGGCGATCTCGCTGTGCGCCATAATAGTCATTTGCGGCGTGTCGTGGGGCCGCAAGTTTGTGCCAATTTTCATTACAGGTATCAGTCTGGCAGTGTCGGTCATTCCCGAGGGCCTGGTTGCGGTAACCACGGTGACCATGGCGCTGGGTGTCCGCCGGATGGCGCATCGCAAAGCGCTTATACGCACGCTGCCAGCAGTTGAGACGCTTGGCGGGGTTACAGTGATCTGCTCAGACAAGACTGGCACGCTGACTGAAGGCAAAATGGGGATGAGCGAGCTGGTGGATGCCAGCGGCATGCTGTTTGAGGTGAGCAAGTCGACGTCGCGCGACCCCAACCAAGGCGAGGTGACGTACCGCGGACATATTAGCGGCGTGGACGACAACAGCACGCAGGTTGTGCAAGACATGGACAAGCACAACACAGCGGCAGCCGACATGTCGTTTGTGGTGTGCGCAATGTGCAACAACGCCGAGGTGTTTTACGACGAAGAAGCAGGCGAATGGAGCAGCCTGGGCGATGCAACTGAGGTAGCGCTGACTATTGCAGCTCAAAAGGCCGGACTGCGCAAGGCTGACATTACTGCAGCGGGGACTCAGAGCAGCACTACGCGCTCCGACGCAGCTACGTCATCGCCAGGCGGAGTGCCATTTGCGCTGCTGGCCGAGAACGCATTTGACTCTGACCGCAAGCGCATGAGCGTCGTGTTTGAAGCGGCAGGGAATGCGCCTGCGGGCAAGCGCTGTGTGGTTACATTTGCCAAGGGAGCACCCGAGGAGATATTGTCGGTGTGCACGCACCAGCTGGGCAATGCAAGTGGATTTTTGCGGCATGGAACGACAGTTGATGGCAGACCTGCTCGACGCTCAGTTGAAGAGATTGCAGCTAGTGTCGCTGCGAGTCTGACCAGCAATATTGTGCCGCTGACCGACGAGCTGACGCGAGTGGCCGGCGAGACGTGCGAGAAGATGGCAGGACGCGGACTGCGTGTGCTGGGGATGGCAGCCAAGATATGCTATATGGACATGGATGAGCCAGTGACCGAGGAGGCGCTTGGGCTGGCGTGGGCGGAGAGCGAGCTGGTGTTTGCTGGGCTGGTTGGGCTTATTGACCCACCGCGGTCGGGGATAGTGGAGTCGGTGCGGCGGTGCCACACGGCGGGAATCAAGGTGATTATGATTACCGGCGACCACATTGGCACAGCAACGGCAATTGCCGAGAGCATTGGAATAATCCGCGACGACAAGCCCAGCACGCAGCGGGCCATTTCAGGGGCAGAGCTGGATCTGCTGTCTGACGAGGCGACGGCACTGCTGAATCCGTTCCCAAGCGTATTTGCGCGAGTGTCGCCTGAGAACAAGATCAAGATCGTGCGGGCGCTGCAGCAGAGCGGCAACATTGTGGCGATGACAGGCGACGGAGTGAACGATGCGGCGGCAGTGAAGGGGGCAGACATTGGCGTGGCAATGGGCCTGGGCGGCACAGACATCACCAAGCAGGCAGCAGACATGGTGCTGATGGACGACAACTTTACGACAATTGTGGTGGCGGTGGAAGAGGGCCGGCGCATATTCGACAACATCCTAAAGTTCATCATGTACCTGCTGAGCTGCAACTCTGCGGAGATCATTCTGTTTCTGCTAGCATCGGTGCTGAATCTGGACCTGCCATTCACGACGATTATGATTCTGTGGGCGAACATTATAGCTGACGTGCCGCCGTCGCTGAGTCTGGGGATGGACCCGCCCGAGCAAGACATTATGGACCGGCCGCCGCGCAACCCAAAGAGCGGAGTGCTGACAAAGACCACGACAGTGGTGATGATTATCCAAGCGACGTTTATGGCGCTCGTTACGTTTGCAGTGTTCTTGGTCGGCGTGCTGACGCCGTTTGGACGGACAGTGCTGCTCAACTACGACGACACACAGCCAGATATGTACGTGGCGTCGATATTCCACCAGGGCGACCCCGAAACCAACGCCAACGAGAACAAGTTTGCGCACATTGCCGGCGCACGCTCAGTAGCGTTCGGCGTGCTGACGGTGCTGCAGCTCAACCAGGCGTTTTTGTCGCGGTCGGTAGACGTCAGCGTGTTCAAAACAGGCCTGCGAGCGAATATGTGGATGGTCGGCTGCGTGCTGCTGTCGTTTGGACTGTACGTGATGGGCGTGTATGTGCCAGGGCTCAACAGCTGGCTGGAGCTGGTTCCGCTGGGATGGCCGGCATGGCTGGTGATGTTTGGCGCGGTGGTTGTGCAAGTGGCATTCAGCGAGCTGACCAAGATGGTGCTGCGGGCGGTTGGCCGGCGACGCACAAAGCGCATGGGCGATAGGGAGCGGCAGTTTTACGGGCACGACCAGTAGTCATTTTTGGTTAATATGCAAAATGTACTGGATATTACGAATCAATATTATGGAATAGACGTTGAGAAATTAGATTGTAGAACACACGGCGATTTTGGATGGCTAACGGGCAGCGCTGCGCTGAGGCCGCGGCTGCGACGGACGCGACGGCAGATCGATGGGCGCAGCATACGAGGCAGGCATTGGGCCAGATTTGCTTCGTGTGGAGCTGGACGGCGACTGATTGGGCGCAGCGGTGATCTGCGGGCTGTCAGGCAGCGAGTCACCGTTGTTGCTCTGCGACGACATGTACCCGACAGTGTCCTCGCCAGTCGACTGTGCGCCTACGCTCAGGCGCTTGGCCAAATGCCCCGTCCGACTGCCACTCACTCGATCATCGTCAGGCGAAGCTCGCTTCTCGCCGGCCCTCGTACGCGGCGCAATCGGCGTGTTCGCACTGCGCTTGGCATCAACTTTCTTGTCGCGGTCCTGCTCCATCGCCTTCTTCGTACGACGTGTGCGCTTGTACACGCCGTTGGCAAACTGCGCCTTGCATTTGTCGTCGATCGCCCAGTACGAGCCTTTGCCAGGCTCGTTGCTCGCCCGCTGCACGCGCACAAACGCCTTGTTCAGCGACAGATTGTGGCGGATCGAGTTCTGCCATCCGTTCTGCGCGTGCTTGTAGTACGGGTAGTTTGTCATTATGTACGTGTAGATCCCGTTCAAAGTGATCTTGGCGCCTGAGGTGGAGTTGATCGCCTGTGCGATAAGTGATGCGTACGAGTACGTTGGCTTGGCAAAGCTGCCTGCCTTTTGCGCCGAGCTGGATGCTGGCCGCTCCGTCGCTGGCAGTATCCGCACTTCTGCGCCCTGCGCCGATGTCCCTGCGCTGTGGTGCTGCGCATTGTCCTGCCTCTGCGAGTCCTGCGACGCGATGCTGTCGCTGCGCCGCCCAGAATCGCCCGCCTCTCCGTACGCATGCGAAGACTCAACATACGAATGCGACGACTCGCCGTACGAATGGGATGCATCACCGTACGCCCGGTTGTCGCTGCGCATGTCGCCAAACGACAGCGGCGCCGGCGGCTCGTGCTCGCGTCCAATCGCACCGCCTTGGTCTGGGCTGAACCGCGCATGCGACCCGTACACCGGCTGCCCTGAAAAGCCCGGTGGCCCGTGCGCGGTCTGTCCCGAGAAGCTCGGCGGTCCCGAAAAGCTCGGCGGCCCGTGGGGCGAGCGGCCTGTGTCCGGCGCCGGGTACAGGTTCAGGCGCTGCGGCGTGATGGCGTTGACGGGGTACGCGCTATGCGGCTGCGGCGGCGCATAGTGCGCATGCGCGTAGTGTGCCGGCGCCATGTCGAGCGGCGGGCCGTGCACAGCCTCGGCCTTGGGCGCCTGCGCTGGCATTGCCGCCTTGGGCAGCAGAAAGGTAAACTCCGTGTCGCCGATCTGGATCACCATCTTGTGCCGCAGCGCCACGCTCTGGCCCTTCGCCTGGTACTCGTCGTCCACCAAACACCCGTTCTTGCCAAACACCTGCAGCTCAAACCTTTGGCTCATAAAGTTGTAGTGGATTTTGGCATGCCGCCGCGACACCGCTTTGCTGTCGCCCAGGTCGATGTCCACGCTGTCGCCGCCTGATGGATGCCGCCCCAAAGTCACCTCCAGCGTCCGCACGTAGTAGCAGAACTCGGGGCCCTCCAGCTTTGCGTACGCCTGCACCGGCGCCGAAGAGTCGCTCATGCTCGACTCTGCCGTCGCCGCCGCCGTCGAGATGGTGCTCTCTGCCTGGCTGCCCTGCTGCCCGTGCGGCGGCGTAATATGCTTCTCAGCTGTGAGCTGCGCTGGCTTTGGCGTAACTGTGTGCTGTGCTGTCTTTGGCGTAATGTGCTTCTCAGCTGTGTGCTGTGCTGGCTTTGGCGTAATATGCTTCTCAAACGAGTGCTGTGCCGGCTTTGGCGTGCTGAGCAGCTCCGGATTGCTCATCGCTGTGATATCCCGCCTACGAATAATGCGCTAAAGGCAGCTAAAAGAAAACGGAGGGACGTGGTGGTACAAAAGAGAGCCGAAAAAGCAAAGCAGAAAGGCCAAGAGCGAGTCGAAATAAAAATAATAAAGGGGAAAGAAAAACACAACAAACACGATCTGGATGTGAGAAAGTTGCGTGGGACGCTTTTGCGGGGAGCCCGGGGATTTCTGTCTCTGCACTGCGCTGCCAACTGTGGATGCTGCCTGCCTACCGCCTGCTCCTGCGAGTACTGTGCGGAGTTCGAGGGAATGTATCGACGCCGTCTTCTCAGGATAGTAACTGCCCAGACTTTGCTGGACCCTGGAGGCGCGCGAGAACAAACCCAATTTTAAACGTAGTAGTGCCGAGCCGTAATCTCCCTGCCACTGCTGTGCTCTCCAAACTCTTGCTTCGTGTCTGTGGCCTAACGCCCAAACTGTCTTTGCCCAATACTAACAGTAGTGCGCAAACGAAAAAGCGTGACGTCTGCCAAATACGCTGAGCCGCAAATAAAATAAAAATTTTCAAGAAAAGAAACGTAAATATTGACTGAACAAACAGGCGGCTGCGCTTTTATCTCTAAACTTCCGCCTGTCACGTGCCCTATCCACCTGCCATTCCTGCCCAAGTCTGCTTAGCAAGATCACCCACCATAGTGATACGCTCTTTTGTCTGGCAACATCTGTGTAGAATCGAAATGCTTTTTTAATTACCACCAACCACGCCTGGATCCACTTTCTCCTTGCATCTGTCGATCATTCTCTGCTATTTATTTATTGTTGTTTGATGTCTCGACTCACGTGGCCTTTCAATTGAAGCCACGCCTGGATAATGCCATCACGAGCGTTGTCTCACGGCTGTCGTATTAAACCCTCCTGGTATCGTTCCCCAAATAAAAAAATCGCTTACCGCGTTCAATCATATACATTGTATCAACCGTGCTTTGAAAATGAATATGTGCTCAAGCGTGGGAACAATCCCCACGCCTTGTTCTAGAGATTCAACGCTTTAGCATTGCGTTTCTTGTTTACGTATCGCCATTTCCCAAAAATACACCTGCCATATTCTGGCAATTTATGAGCATGTGCACATACCTGCTGCGCAATTGTGCCTTTTGCGGCAGCTGCCAATGCAAACAATTATCACCGCGTGCCCAGCCTTACAAATCCAAACACCAGCCTTATTAATCCAAACATACAGCCACCAGCTTTACTAATCCAAACACACAGCCAACCGTACCAATCCAAACATGCAACCATTTGCCTATCAAATCACTGTTATAAGAGGCGGCTCTCCAAATGCACATAAAAAGCCTCGCAATTACAAGCACGCTGCGCAGTACACCAACTGCGCACCAGTGCACTATCATTTCTACTCACGTTCAGACATTGAAAATACCAGTCATACACTTGCGCTATATTTCTACTTTAATTTGCATCATTTGACTAATTGCCCACTTGTTTATACGCGATGAACGCTTATTTGTGCGCAGCCATTTTGTTAACTGTTGGCTGGTCGGCTGCCGTTCAGCCGGCCTCCCAAACACGTGCGAATATAGAATCTACGTCGCGTGGCCACTCGCTTACAAAGTCCAGTAGTTTGCAGCCAACGACTCACACAAGCACTGTTCGTGAGTCCAGTTCGGACGGATGTTATTACTTTTGTCCGCAGTGCCCCCGCGGCGTTTGCTTTATTCGGTGCATGACAATATGCCCCGATCTCACTCAGCCCACAAGTACCAATGTGCACGCAACATCGTCGGTCAAACCAACCACCGACATGTCTGCAACATCGTCAGCTAAACAGACCAGCAAGCCAACTACTATACACTCGGTTGCACTGCATCCAAAATAATAAAGTCGCATTTATTTAAACTAGGAATCATGTTTTACTCGGGGACTCCGCTTGGCCCTGGCATGTTCTTGCTCTTTCTTGATGGCGGCAGCGGCACCCAGCATTCGTCTTTTCTGCACACATCGGGGTTTGGACATGGCAAGCAATCCCGCCGAGGCAGCACCGCTCCATAAACTGCGGCTATAATGGATACGAAAATAACAATGTGCTTCATTTTGCGAATAAATCTAAAATTTAACGTGTTTCTAAAGACTGGATGTTTATCTAGTTTAAATACTGTCGATTTCTCGCGCGTCCAATTATTTGGCAATATATTGAATTTATTTTGGTATTTTGTATTTGGCAAAGTATTTTAAATTTATGACGCTAATGTCGCAAGCCCAAGAAAGCCACTGGCCAAAACACAATTTTAACGCTTTATATATACAAGTGACAGGCAAGTGAGAGAGAAATGAGCATAGCGGCATATTGACCAATGGTTTAGCCACGATTCGATGAAAAGCGTAGAAACTACGCATATAAGCAAAAGATGACAGCCACCATCCACATTTTCTCGCTCACTTTGCACTGCTCGTAAATGCTACGTGTACGCACACACAAGCAATACGTTTTCGATTTACAGGAGCGCGTCGTTTGGTAACAACTAGAGTGCGCTCAATCGCCAGTGGCGGCATATATGGCACGTAAACGTGATCTACGGATAGTGTTCAGTGTCAAGCCGTGTATCTACAGTTTAGGCAGTTGCACTTGGCCATTCAGAAATGTATTCATATTGCTTCAAATCGTTAAAACAGCTATGTGGATTTGGACGTGGTCAGCACTACTTTGCCACCAACCAGCGCCTCAACCAGCGCCTGGTCAAACACGCTCTTGGCATCAGACTTTGAGTGCTTGCTCTGGGGATGTTTGGTGACCAGTTTTACACACTTTTTCTTGAGATCTGCAAACTCGGTGCGTGGCTCGGTTTGCGTCACATATGCAATCGCATTAGTCATGGCCGTCGTTGCGTTATCGGATATATCTGTGCTATCCCAAGCCGACTTTTTCTTCTTGTCACTCGAACCGTTTGCTTCCTCGCTCTTGCGCTTCTTTGGACTCACCGGTGACTCGCTCGTCTCGTGGCTGGCCAGCTGCTGCGCCCGAGCCGTAAGCTGATCTACTGTAGATTTGGGCGTATTGCTTGGCTTTTGCTGTGCAGATTGCTTGCCCTTCTTGTACAGTTTGCCTTCATATTTTTCGGCCTCGGATATACACGACGTGTGTTGGCGATACGATGTGCCCGTAAAGTCCACGCTGCAATCGATGCACGAAAACGACGCATAATGGCAGCGGTTTGCGTGCATGTCAAGCTTGGGCTTCTTTAGCGTCTCCTGGCACGCGTTGCACACAAACGACACCATGGTTTATAATATAGCTACACAGTTGAGAACAAAGAAAAGCAAAACGCAATCGGCTTTGCCAAACATGTTTTACCAAAAAAAAATGTTGGATCAAATCAACACAATTAACGGCATCGGAACAAATGGCTAAAAAGAGCGTAGAAATGACAGCAGCAACACCAAAGATGACTAGAGAAAAATGAATAGATGTAAAGAAACGGCGGGGCTTACTCCCATTCCTTCTTGATCTCCATGCTCCACGCCCACTCGAGGTACACGGTGTTGTCGTCATCAATAAACCTGCTCTTGACGTTGTACGTGCCACGCGCCAGCATGCCCGACGGAGCCTTGGACGATGGGAACGTTCTTTCCTGGCTCTCGTACTTTGGGCCATAACTGCCACACATCTCCTCCATCTTGTCGACCGGAATCCCCTTGCGCTTGACCTGCTGCAAAAACTTTAGCCCCGAAACCATCTCGCGCTGCACGACAAACTCAATCTTGAACGTGTACTCGCAGCCCTCTTTGATCGTAATTGGAGTCTTTTGCAGCTCCTCGACCGCCTTGGGCGTCGACACGTCCATCCGAATAGCACGGTCCTCCGACTGGAACACCAGCGCCTGCACAACCACCGTGCGCGGGTCGTCAGGGAACCGCTCTACGCAAAGCAAAACATGTTAGTTAACTTTATGTCTCATCTGGTTGCCAATACCAACATTGTTGCAGATGACAGTAATTTCAACTCGAATGCAAAAGCAGTCCAATTGCAAACAAGCCAAACAAAAACATGGGGCTTACCTTGAGCATGGCTAAGCCCAAGCGACTCCTTCCACTTGTTCAGCGACGCGTCGGTAGCATCGAGCTGGGCAAGCTCATCAATGTTCTTCTTCTCGCCAACCTTGAACCCCGCGGTGCTCGTAGGAGCCAAATCGTCGTTTTCTTGGCTAGACATTGGTATTCGATAAAAAAAGTCTTTCTATTCAAGAGAGATGGATGAATAAAAGAGAGAAATGCTTGTCGGAAAGTGAAAACACAAGGCAGAGTGATTTCATTGGCTGGCTGGTCCAATCAGGGATGGATCATGCAGGTCGTTTGTATTTGTGGTCTGAATCCAGGAGCATATGGATTCAGACCACAAATTAGACATTCACGCCACAGGGGGCGTGTTTTCGACATTACACCAAACCTCCAGTACACAACTTTTTTGAAACTAATAAACAACTAGTGCTTGGCATGCGCCCGCTGGCGAAGCTCCTTGCGCTTCATACGCATGCGCTTGCGCTCCGACATCTTGGCCTCAAACGCCTCGCGCTGTACTTTTTCCTGGAACTTCTTCCGGCGCTCGACAATCCGGTTACGCAACGCTGTCTTCTCAGCTTCTTTTTCGTCGCGCATCTCTTTCTCCATAAGCTTGAGTGACTTTTGGTCGCGATCCTGCTGCATGCGTTGCTCGTGCGACCGGCGCAGCGACTTGGCCATCATTGTGCGGTTCGTAGGTTTCTTTACGTTCTTCCATGGCCGTCCGCTGACCCGTGTCAAGGGTGTGCTCTGCACGCTCGTATCGGTTGTTTTGTCAACGCTCTCTGTCATTTTGAAATATATAGTGCGAATAGAAGGCAAAACTAGAATAAGAGAGCAAAAAAAGAAAAAAAAAGCTGGAATAATTTGATCAAAGATAATTTTTGGCAAGCGGACGTAGGGGACATTCCGCTGACACTTTCAGCCTTTTGTGACGATTTCGCATTTTGGCTGGGAAAGTTGTAAGCTGGCTAATTTTATTTTGAAGGTAAGCGGTTTTAGCATATAGTAAGCATGTACAGCAATTTGGAGTAGCAGCTTAAACTTTAGCAACCTGGGCAATAGCGCAGAACTTGTTTTATTCGGGTTTCTGATGCCATATAAACGCACTAATCTCTGGCCAATTTATTATTAACTAATAAAGTGGTTTTATAAAACAAAGGTAATATCCAAGCTATGGTTGCCTGACTCAGTTTTAAATAGCGGCGTTGTTATATTCATTTTATAATATACAAATGCTCTCTGAGCTCAACACCATGGTATTCAAGTTCAAAATTCATGTATTCACTGGTACAATTTTCATCAAATGTTTTTTTGTCGGCTTCGCTTAATCCTCTTATGGCTTCCTCTTGTCCTTCGATGTATAGGCTGATGATGTTTCTAATGATATCATCTGAAACAGTGATTCCACTAGGTATATCAAACTCTTCAGTTTTCTCCTGACCAGTGAGTGGGCATTTAAATGTGGCTTTAACAGTCATGGCTTGGATGTTTTGATAAACAGGTTTAGATATAAAAACTGCAGAAATTAGAATAAGGAGAGAAAAATAAAGAAAAGAGCCAGAGCGGCGGGTTTAAATAAGCGAATGGGCGCCGATTCATCTTGGGATGGCGAACACAGCAGCTTTTGTTGGACGCAGCCACTCGCTCAGTGTCACAGAAGGTTGGGGAGTGACTGCTACGGAATTTGTAGAGAGCAATGGCTGCTTTAAAGCGGGTATAGAAGGAAATTAATGTTTAAAGGAAAATGTGCAAAGGAGGTTGGGATGGCAATTATTACAGCTGGGACTTTACTCGTGCCACAAGCAGGGGACAAAAAAGGGAAGCTGCATTGTCTAACACATTTTGCCAACGTAGAACAAAAATATTTAGCTTCTACAGGGTCCCAGCGCCAATATATCCGCAAAAGTAATTCACAATAAAAAAGCAAAAAGTACTAGACCGCAAAAAGCAAATGCCAGCGCTCTCAACGCAGCGTATACTAAACGGGCTTTTCAACAGCATCAATCTTTGCCTGCAGCTGGGACTTTGCCTCCTGCATGCTAATAGCGCGAGTGAGCTTTAAGCGAGCATCAGGCGTAGGGTTCAGTGGGTCAGTGTCGTCAACAACACACCATTCGGGCACAAATCCAGCCAAAACGACCACATGCTGCGTAGCCTCCGTCCGGTCCAAACTCTCCGATTCGCACAGCTTGTCAGCAACATACACCAGCGGCAACACACGCTTGCGCTCCGCATAGTACAAAAACGACAATGCGTTGAGAATCCCTGGCAGCCGCGAATGCATCGTTCGAGTAGCAGCAGGAACTGCGCATTTAGACTTTTCAGCCTGTTCTCTGGCCCGCTGTTTGGCGCGAATCCGCTCGAGCAGCGCAGAGGCCGTAGACGTTGGACGTTCTTTTGGCTTGGCAAGAGCTGTGGAGTTTAAAACAGGCGAATCGGTCGGTGTGGGTAGCGCCAGCATGGCGACCTTGGTCTCCGCAGGTAAATCAGACGAAGGCTGTGTGGGTGGTTGAGTAGGCGTCAAGTTCGTGCCGAGCAGGTGCTTGAGCTTTTCGCGGTCAAACGACGCTACAGAGCCCGAGGCTGACATGGCGTTGAGCGAAGTCAGAGGCAACTGGACTGGACTGACAGTCGGCGTCGTCTCAACGTCAAACGCCGGATGCCATCCGCTTATACCCGAAGCATCATGATCACTGTATCCACGTGCACTCAAAAAGCTTTGGTGTGCATTCGATACCAGCGACACAAGCCGCTGCTTGAACTCGTTCCGGCGAGCTTCCATCTCCACAGCCAACGCCATGCCCCGCGCCACCGGCGTCAACACGACCGACTGCACACGCCGACCATTTATGGACGTCGCATGGTCCTTGAATGTGTACGACTCTGGGTACACGGCGAGAATCTGGCCCAGCTCTTTCCACCCAAACGTAAACTGCGCCATCGACTCGACTCCCTTGCGAACACGGTGGTACACAACGCCTGCCGAGCCCGCGCCGTCAAACATCACCGTATGCTCAAGTGCTTGGAACAGCTCTTCGAGCTTGCGGAACTCGCGGGGCATTGGCACAGCGGCGTTTGTGATTTTGACAAACTGCCGCTTGAGGTCGCGCATCTTGTCCTCATCTGTTGTGCGCACTCGAGTGGTCGAAAAAGTTGAGACCGTGTGTGTGGTTGGCTGCTCCGTAGACTGTTCACGCCGGGCGCGGATTTCGTCTTGAATTGCCCGTGTTTCTTCGATCTTTGTGGCTTCGGCTGCCGTCGGCGCTGGGCGCTTGCGGTTGCGCAGACGCTGCAACATTGATGTTGCACGCTCGGAGCGCGACACTTGCTCGTCTTTGTCAAGTGGAACTGCTGTGCTGCTGTTGTCCTCGACATGTACAGGCACCAGAGTAGGTGCAAGCTTTTGGATGGATACGGGCTCCTGGGGCTTTGCCAGGGGCTCGGCAGTAACAGGCTCTACGGCTTCGGGGACTCGTGCTTTCTTTGGCGAAAAGTATGCGTTGATTGTAGTCGCTTTGACTGCCCTCATTTCTTTGCCTGCCACACGTCTTTGCGGCGTACGAGCAGCCCGCGTAACCCGTTTGGCCGGGCTTTCCTCTGCCTTTGACTCTGCCGTCAGCTTGCGCTTGCGAGCAGGCGTCACTGGCACCGTGTGCACCACGTTGACAACCTCGTCTGGAGTCTCAGTTTGTACTTTGGCTAATGCTGCTGCCCGGCTGCGCGTCATTCGCATTGCAGGCTTTGCATTGTCCTTGCCAACCGGTCCATCGCTGTTTTTGCTCACTCGGACAAACGCCTTGAGCGTGCTAGTTCTCTGCTGCACACGCATATCCGCAAAATAGATTATATGCCAATAACTGATAAAAACTCAACTGTGAATCTTAAAGACAAAGGAAAAGGAAGCGCGATGCCATTTATACCTTGAAAGAATTAATTTTCAAGGGCAGAAAATGTAGCCAATCATCGTTTTGTAAACAACACGAAAATTTCGCGTACTAAATTTATAGTCAACAAAGAATGAATGCGTGTACCGCAGTAGTAGTTTAATAAAATAATCAGAGAGTAAACATTAGCGAAACAACCTCGAACGGCTTGAACGGAACTTTTAGAGCCGTTGAATGATCCAAACGCTCAATGCTTGTGCCGTCCATCGGCTCTTCCAGCAAATTGACTTTGCACACAGTTGAAAATGGCAAGCGCGAGGTAAGCAGCGCACGGGCATGGCCGCCATACGCCTCGTACAGACGCACAATGTAGCTGTTCTTATCATCTTCTGCGCGCTTGACCGTATCCAGCACTACGTTGCGGGCTCCCGATACCGAGAAGAACGGACGTTTGTGCAATGCCAATGTTTGGGGCGGAATGGTGATTGGAAGCTCAAGCAGCGGCACGTTGAACTGGTATGCCTCTTGTACCACATTCGACTCGCTAAAGGTGCCAGTGTGCGGGTAGATTGCGTAGCGGAAGCGGTGATGGCCCATGTCGCTAAACTCGTCAGGCGCTTTGGGCGCACGCAGCAGCGACATCGACATAACATTGCCCAAAGTCGAGAACCCGTACTTGCAGTCGTTCAAGAGTGCCATGCCGTAGCCAAACTCTGACAGATCAGCAAACTTGTGGCCGCACACTTCAAACTTGGCCATATCCCAGGTAGTGTTGCGATGAGTTGGCCGCTGCACCACGCCAAACTGCGTCTCGTAAGTGGCAACATCGCTGTGAATGTCCCAGGTAAATGATACTTTGAGGCACTTGCGGTTCTCGTGCCAGTCGACAGAGCAGTCAAAGTCCAGACGTGGCGAATGCTCGGCCAGTGAAATGGTCTGAGTCAGCACGCTGCCGTCGCTGATGGGCACGCGCACTGAGATCGAGGCCACAAGCGGTCCCTCGTCAGCAATAACCACAACTGCGCTCTTCAGTGTCTGGTACTTTTCGAGCGAGTATATCTCAATGTCCCATGCATCCCAGAACAACGGCACATCATCGTAAAGCTCAAATACATTGGCTGCACCGTCTTTGGGCACCAGCTCGCGGTGCTCGGTCTTGTCGTAATAACTGGTGATATGACCACTGGCGTTAAATGTTACGCTAACAAACCGATTCTCAAGCACATACGTGTCTTTGTCAGTCTTTGACACATGCACAGGATGCTTTGGCACACGCACCGAACAAGTCTCTGCACTGACCGAATGCAAAACAAACCCAGCAACATTGGTCACTGGAACAAGCACTGCGTTGTCGCTGGCGCGAATCTGCACCGGGCTGTTATCGCTGGCAAACTGTGCGTATGTTGATGCAGGAATGGCCACAATGTCCGAGCGCATCCATCCAGTCGTGTTCACCACTGCCAGGCCTTGAGAATTGGACAAATCAGTACCAGTCATAGAGTGGCAAACGGTGGCCAGCGCTTCTTTGCGGATCCTGTTTGCCGACGAGATAATGTCCTTGTACATTTTGTCGCTGTCGCGGTACACCATGTTAATGGCTGATCCAGGAACCACGTCGTGAAACTGGTTCAGACAGACCAGCTTCCACAACCGAGTCAGCTCTTCAGCCGGATACTCAAATTCATTATCCTCGGGGCCAAAGCTAGCAACTGTGCACAAAAGCTCTGCGTCTCTGAGCAAAAACTCAGACTGGCGGTTCCACAGTTTGTTGTTGGACTGCGATGTATATGTGCCACGATGCAGCTCAAAGTACAGCTCGCCCTTCCACGCTACCAGCTCGCGCGCCGTCTTCTCAACGTGCTCATAAAACTCGCGCGGATGTGATTGTTTGACACGCGGCAGTCCGTCGACGTTTGCCATGCGACGCATGCGCTCAAGCATAGACCGGAGCGGACCGCCGCCGCCGTCGCCATTGCCAAACAGATACAGGCTCTCGTTCGAGTACGCCACGTCCTTGTGCTTCTTGACGCCGTTGATCAGCTCTCCAGGGCGGCACTGCGCGCTGTATGTCTCTGACGGCGCCATGTGCGTCAGCACGCTGCTGCCGTCAAGCCCGGTCCACCAAAACGTAGTGTTGGGGAACTTGTTGATGTTGTTCCACGACAGCTTTTGCGTGAAAAAGTACTTTGCGCCAGCCAGCCGTACAATCTGCGGCAGCTGCGACGAGTACCCAAACGTATCAGGCAGCCAAAACACATCGCACGTCTGCCCAAAGTGCTGCTTATAAAAGCGCTGTCCGAGCAGAAACTGCCGAGCCAGCGACTCGCCTGACGGAATGTTACAGTCCATCTCGACCCATGTGCCGCCGATCGGAATAAACTGACCGCTCTTAGCTTTGTCCTGGATACGTTTGAACAGCGATGGATAATCTTCCTTGAGCCACTCAAACTGCTGCGCCTGTGATGCAGTGAAGCGGTACTCTTCAAAGCTGTCCATCAGCTTCAGCTGTGTCGACCAGCTACGTGCCGTTTTGCGCCGTGTTTCGGCAAACGGCCACAGCCACGCCGTGTCAATGTGGCAGTTACCAATCGCATATACTTGGTGGCTGGCCGGATGGCTGGCAACTGCAAAGAACGCATCAGAGACGCTGCGTGCCTTGCTGATAGACGCCAAATCTGCGTGCTCAAAAATGTTGACAATATCGTTGGCTGCTGTCAACGCCTGCCACGAGCGCGGCGACTCTTGTGGCAGTCCCTTGGCCATATCGACAATCACTTCCATGTCATGATACAGCGCCCATGCGTCCGGGTTTGGCGCTGCTAGCTCGGCGCTGTTCAGGCGGTAGTAAATGGCGCGGTCTTGCGGATGCTCATGGTAGTCGCCGTTGCCAAACAGCCCGTTGCATGCGATTTCCACGTAGAACATCCTCTCAGGCTCATTGTCGGTTGCACACGCCGTTAGCGCATAGTCTACGTGGCGCTCACCGCCGTTGCCGCCAGTCAATCCCATGATGGGCTCACCTTCCGCCGACCACACCATCGCCTCGCAGCTCGAGTCGAACAGGAATTGCACTGGCTTTCCAACAAACTGCGCGGGAATTGAGACGTGGACCCGGAACCAGTGTGTAGTCTACACAGCTAATGATTAGTAAGACGGTATATGTGATTTTACCACATGTAAATGAGCTGATACGTTACCCATGATGGACCAAACATTTGCCCAACCTTGGCTGGTCGGAACTCTTGCTTGACCGCGTGCTTAAATGTCGGTCGCTCCTGTCCTGGTGCCGACCATACTTCGAGTTGTACGTGCGGCTCACCACTTGCTTTCACATCGTATAGAACCGCTTGGATGTTGACGTCCTTCCATTGATGGTTGTCGTTGACAAAGTTGCTCACCCTCGACCTGGTGATGTCTGGGTGCTTCTGCAGATAGCTCATGTGTGGTTTCATGGTAAGGCAAGTAGAATATATATATGATGGATGCTTTAAGAAAAAGATAAAGTACGCCCTCGGCTTTATCTCCAGGCGGGAAATAGGGGTTAGGTTGTTGCATTCTTAGACAATGAGAATGAACTTCTTTGCTCACATCACGTGGATGCAGGCTGCGCTTCGTTTATTTAGGTCACACGGCCGACACACGTTTCAAAGCAAAGCAAAGGGGTTTGCCTTGCGTTTACTAGCCAGTGCACACTTGCTCTTGGCACAGATGAATATGAATGAGCAATAAATAAATAGGACAGAATAAACAGATGCTAGTTATGCAGTAAATGGGGATGGCATGATAATGTAAGGTCGGCAAGACCGGATGTCATGTGTATATGGGCAATCGAGGGAGGGCTGCGGATGATTAGACCTACAGTTCGGGGAAAAAGTGCTGTTCCTTGACGTGCTCGCTGGCCGCGTATGCCGAGTCGAATAAATCGCCGCACACTGAGCATCTGTATATCGCGTTGTGCGAGCAGTGCATGCTGTCCTGCAGGTTGGCTGTCTGGCCGGCATGGAAGGCGGTAGAGTAGCACATTGTGGAGATGGTTACGAGTGACTGTAAATGCGAATGCTTCGGGGAAGGCAGATGAATGGAATTGAATAACGGCGGAACAGAGGAAAGGGCCGATCTTAAAGTCGTATGAATGCGGGGTGCTTGGCTGGCAAAATGTATGATGAATGCGTCTGATAAGGAACAAGCGATTAGAGCTTGGTTCGTAAGAAAAATGGAAATGAAATCTGTATTTGAATGCGGGATGTGGATGCTAATACTGATGTGGTCCAGAAGCGGAGAACTTGCTGCTTTTATAGATTGGATGAATGTGCTTGGCATAGCGCTTGTAGCACGCGCCCAGCCCCTCTTCCTGGAAGCACCTCTATTCTTACGTCCGGGTCTACTGCCCATTTTGCATGCCCAGAAATCCGGCGTTCAGGCGCCTTACATTAAGCAAAAAATAGAATACCAAGCGAAAATCAACGCCTCGTTCACTACAAAAATAGACACAAGACATGTTCAAACGACGGACGGAAAATGAATTGTCCGTACTATTTGCAAATTGCGTCAGCATCCCTGTACTTGTTTAGTTGATCGTCTGCATATGCTGCAGCAATCAAGAAAAGCGTTTGCCCACATCCTCATCTTTTTCAAACGATGCAGAAAACAGAGTAGCTTATTGGCTGCCCCCGCTTTCTATGGGCAGTTTATGCATGCGGTTGGCTGATTTCGTGCTTGGCCTCATGCATGTGATGCGGCCACATGTATATTCCCCATCCATTGCGGGCAATTTCCGTATATCAGCGTCGTTTTCGAAAACAGCATTGAAGCCTAACTGCCGTCCAATTAAAGCAGTTTTGAGACCTTGTTTAATAAGTGCGTTTTTACCGCAGCCACATGTGGCCTTTACATGACGCAGAGATTTTCAGTGATGTGGAGACCGCAGTTTCAAGCGGACTTTGACGCACATTTCAAAGAATGGAGCGGCATCAGCTGGAACATACACGTCCGCTGTTGAATGCGGTTGGGAGATCAGATGCATTTGGTGATTTATTGGTGGACGCCATGCCGTTATGGCTATGGGTTGACGTAATTATAGTGAGATCCAACGCCAATGTAATTACAGTGAGATCCAACACCAATGTAATTACAGTGAGATCTAATCCAGGCTGGATATATGCTATTATAATAGAAAAAGCAAATCAATTACGCAATGGAGAAACTACTGAAACGTTAATGCCGGGCGGCTTGGCATCCCCGCTTGCGCCCAGGCGGGATTCCGGTGATTGGAAATACATTACTGCTTGGCAGTGACAACACTTTTATATCCACAGAAAGAAAAGGTCAGCAGTCCAGCACGACCCGCCACTTGTCGTCTTCGGCATGGCCAGCGCCCGAGCACATCACAGGTTGGATGTCGCCGGTCATCGGCAGGTCGCGCGAGCACAGCACCATTCCGCTGACGTAGTGGCGGAGCACGACTGGGTCGGTGGCCTTCCACGTCTGGCCGTACGCGCCAGAGCCCCAGCGCTCGACAACCCAGTGGTCGTTCTCGTCCGACTGCGTCTGGTCGCCATACACCGTGACCTCGTTCTGCCCAGTCGCTGGCTCAATAAAGCCGTAGTGCGAGTGCAAGTGGCGGCCGGTCTCAAAGTGCCGCAGTCGCACTTGCATGCCATACGACACGATGGAGCCGGGCGCCGGCGTCTCGGTGTTGGCCGGCAGCACTTGCCACCGGTCCAGCTCGTCGACTGCCCACCCGTGCGCATATGCCAGCTGCTGGTTCGACCCTGACTCGGTGCTGTGCGACCGGTCTGTGCGCAGGTGTCGCCCTGTGGCCACGTGCTTCAGGGCCATAATGGTGCCGATCTTCACGGTGGTGTCGCTGGGCTTCTGCCACAGCTCCGGGTACGTCTCGGCGGTCTTTGAGTTATCGGAGCTGCGCGATGGGTCTGGGTGGCGCACATCGCGCTGGCTGAACGTGTATGGCGCGCGGCCGAATGGATCGGGCGGGTGGAAGCCGTCGCTGCGGTGGCTGCTGAGGCTGCTGGCGCGGCTGTCCGAGCGGATCCGCCCAGTGTGGTGGCTGGCAATGCTCGGTGCGTTCGAGTGCTGCCGTTGCGGCTGCATTTGGTGCTGCTGCGGCATTTGATGCTGTTGCGGCATTTGGTGTTGCTGCTGCATAAAGTAGCGCTCGTTTTCTTCGCGCCGCCACTGCTCGTATTCGTTGCGCCGCCGAGTCTCGTCCTCTTCGCGCCGCCGCCTCGCGTCGTTTTCGCGCCGGACACGTTCGTCTTCCAGCCACTGCTTTCGCTGCTGCTCCTTTTTTTCTTCTTCTGAACTGTTTTCGCGGTATCCATGCACGCCATAGGCCAGGGCACCTGCTGCCAACGCTCCCAGCGCCAGCTTGCCGGCAGTGCCGACACGGCTGGTCGGCTCTTCGTAGTTTGACTGTGCGTAGTTTGACTGTGCATATGGTGGCCGCCCATACACAGTGGGTCCTCCCATGCTCGGTGCGTAGCCTGGGTTTACTGGCACCTGACCGCTGTTGCTGCTTGCATTGATGTTGTTGTTAAATGCAGGTCCCTGCGTGGGCGAGTAGCTAGTTGCCGTGTATAGCGAGCTGTCGTTTGCGCCCTGTGGCCTTGGCTGCTGCTGATAAGGCTGCTGTTGGTACTGCTGCTGTGGCTGTTGCTGATAAGATTGCTGCTGCTGTTGGGGATACCCATATCCCTCGGGAATCGCCGAGCTGCTGCTGTTGGTGGTGGGTGCATAGTATGCGCCGGAGGTCGTGTTAATAGTGCTCGACGTATGTCCGTTTCCAGGATGCGGCCCGCTGTAGATGCTGCTCGTTTCGCTCGACGCTCCTGGGTACGGCGTAGCTGCTGGGATCATGTTTGCAATTGACTGCGTTGCCATCGACTGCGTTGCCATCGACTGCGTTGCCATCGACTGCGTTGCCATCGACTGCGTGTACTGGGGCTGCTGCTGCTGGGGCTGCTGCTGCTGGGGCTGCTGCTGCTGGGGCTGCTGCTGCACAGGCGGCGGCCGGGCACCGCCAGCATACGGGTGCGACGCATACGCTTGAGGCCCACTAGCATTGTTTGCCGCCGTTGTCTGCGGTGGACCCTGCACGGGACCCTGTGGCGGAGGGCGTCCCCCCGGCCCGCCATACACGCCACTGGGCGACGAGTACGGCTGTGGACCGCTGGCTGCGTACTGCGGCATCCCAGATCCCTGGAACGACGGCCCCGCTGCATTGGAGCTACTGCGCGTGCCGCCCTCGCCCATCAGCGTCGACCCCTGCCTCGGCACAAGCGACGGCTGGTACTGCGACGGCCGTGGCGCGTTCGAGTCGTCGCCAAGCCCATCGTCAATGCTACGGCTGTGCGCGTACATTATCTACTTTTACAAAAGACCTGTCCAAAAACAAAAAGCGTGGGATGCAAAAAATTTACTGGAGATGAAAGAAAAAACTTGCTGTGCAGAAGAAGAAAAGTTGGCCAGAGAAACAAGCTGGACTTTTGACCAAATACCGAAGGGTGTTTAAAGCACAACAAAAAGGGATAAGTGAATAAACGCTAGAAAGGCAGATGAACAAAAGAAAGATGTGTGCAAGCCTTTTGCGTCTTTTAACCTTGTCAAAAGAAGCGGTGCTTCGAGGTGGTAGATGGCAGCTGCCTGAATCCAGCTGACATCTGCTTCAGAAGAGCTGATGCGCATTTAGCAATCCAGATGACCCGCCCACCCCAATATTACGTGCACAGATGCCCTGCGCACATTTTTCGTCGAATAATGACCCTGTCATCGTGCTCTCATTGTACAACATGCACTTTCTTATTGCCTCTTGGTAAAAGAATTGCTTTTACGCCCTTTTGACCAAAAGAATGGTGCGCTATGCCGGATTTCTTGGCTTTATTTATTGCTAATCTGTGCGGATCTGAAGCCGAGACTTGACACGGCAACTCCACAATCTTACATATGCAACTGCTACCCCAATTTGTGCACTTTTGGAAAACTTGTTGACTGAAGCCCAAGTACAATTCATTTTTAGACATATTTGCGCGCTGCGTGCATGCAAAAGCCGAAATATGCAGCGGCAAACTAAGATTTTCACATCCTCTGAAGATGTAAACAGAGTTCGCTGGATATCGAATAAACATAGATTAGATGTAGATTAAGCTTATTGAAAGTGTAAACTCTAGTCCTTGAACTTCATCTCGTCAACCGAAAAGCCCACGGCAGGGAAGCTGAGCGAAAAGTCGGTGACCTCCTTCTTCAGCGACTCGAGACCAGACACCTGTGTGACGTCATCGCCCAGCGTCGCCTTAAAGTCGGCAAACTTCTTGGAGGACACGTTCTTGGACACTTGCTGCGCAATTCCAACGGCGCGGTCGACAAAGCCAGCAATGACCTCAAAGTCAGCCTCCTTGAGACCGCGAGTAGTCATCGCCGGCGTGCCCATACGAAGGCCGCCAGGAACCATGGCCGACCGATCGCCTGGAACAGTGTTCTTGTTGGCAGCAATCTTGGCCAGCTCCAGCACACGCTCAACCCGCGCGCCGTCAACGCCCTTTGATGCAGCCAGGTTGACCAGCAGCAAATGCGTGTCGGTGCCGCCCGACACCAGCGAGTAGCCGCGGTCATTGAATGCGTTGGAGAACGCCTGGGCGTTGCTCAAGACCTGGGTCTGGTATTGCTTAAACTCGGGAGTCTGCGCCTGCTTCAGGGCCACCGCCAGGGCCGAAATCGTGTGGTTGTGCGGGCCGCCCTGGTGCCCTGGGAACACCGATTGGTTGATCGGACGCTCGAGGTCGTACATGAGTTCGACGCCCTTCTTGTTGACGCTGCGCACGCCCTTGCGGAAGAAGATCATTGCACCGCGCGGACCACGCAGCGACTTGTGGGTGGTGGTGGTGACAATGTCGGCGTGCTCAAACGGCGACTCCAGCACACCAGCAGCCACCAGGCCCGAGATGTGCGCCATATCGGCCATCAAATACGCGCCAACGCTATTGGCAATCTTCTTCATACGCGCATAATCGATGGTGCGGGCGTACGCACTGGCGCCGGCCACAATGATCTTGGGACGGAACAATGCGGCCGAGCGCTCAAGTGCATCATAGTCGATCAGGCCGGTGCTCTCGTCGCAACGGTACGCCATGGTCTCAAAGTACACTGACGAGTACGACACGCGCTTGGTCGGCGTCTGGAACCCATGCGACAAGTGTCCGCCGTGCGGCAGATCCAGGCCCATAAGGCGCTCGTGCGGCCGAAGCAGCGCACCATACACATACAGGTTTGCCGGTGCGCCCGACAGCGATTGCACATTTACGCCCCAGCGCTCAGCGTCCAGTCCGTACGTCTCGAGCGCACGCTTCTGGCACAGCCGCTCTGATGCGTCAATGTACTCGTTGCCGCCGTAGTAGCGTGCACCCGGGTAGCCCTCCGAGTACTTGTTCTGCATCACCGAGCCCAGCGCATCCATCACAGCGCGGCTGGTAAAGTTCTCGCTCGGGATCAGGCAGATTCCCGCCCGCTGCCGCGCCTTCTCGTTCTCGATGATCTGGAACATTTCCGGATCAACCTCGGCCAACGGCTGGTTCAGCACGCTGCCGGCCGACTTTGTGTACGTGCGCACGCTCTGTGCTCCTGCACGAGCTGTGCGTTGGGATGCTCTGCGGACTGACTGAAGAAGCATTATAGAGTAAGACAAGGAACAAGTAGTTTAAGGCGGCGTTTATTTGGCGAGATAAAGAGAAAAGGGAGAATGGATAGCTGAGGCTTTATGCGCTGAAATGTAGCTACGCTTTATGCGCCAAATTCCTGTGAAAACGCCGCGGTGGTGAATTGCACCGCCTCCCCTCGCCCGGAAATTGCCCGCCCGTCCCATCATCCGCGTTATGATCACTGCGCGCCTAAAAGCGCCCACACGTGAGTGCCATTCCACTGAGCCAAATCCACTTTTGCCAGATAATCACATTTTGCTAAATGGAGAAACTAAGCAACACAGCGTTTAGCCACGCTGACGAGTTTGTGCAGCAGGTGCCGTTGCTGGTAACCAGCAGCCACGTGACGACGAATCGGCCGGCGATAACCCTGACGTTTGCCCAGAGCCTGGACGGCAAGATCGCGCTGCCGGGCCAGCAGCTGCTGCTGAGCGGCGCCGAGTCGATGGCCATGACGCACCGTCTGCGGTCGCTGCACGACGGTATCCTAGTCGGCATCGACACCGTCATCTGCGACGATCCGCAGCTGTGTGTTCGCCATGTGCCTGCGTCTGAACTTGCCACTGTCGCACATCCCCAGCCCATCGTGCTGGACTCACAGCTGCGAATTCCACTCACTGCACGTCTGCTCGTTGGTCCACAGACAAACTCTCGCCTCAAAATGCCGTTAATAGTAACTGGTCCCGACCACGACCCTGCGCGCCGCGTGCAGTTGGAGCAAATGGGCACCCGAGTTATTGTTGTGGCCTGTGACGCCGGCCACTTGCGTCTGGACGCTGTGGTGCGCGAGCTGCGGCAGCTGGGCATTATGCGTTTGATGGTTGAGGGCGGTGCACGCGTTATTCAAGCATTCCTCGAGTCACAGATGGTTGATCTGCTCATCGTTACCATTGCACCCGTGCTGGTTGGCAGCTCGGGCGTTGCTGCCGCTTTGTCGCCATTGTCGGCGCCCATTGTTCCTCAGCTTTACGAGCCATTTGGCCGAGATGTCGTCATGGCCGCCACAATCCAGCACAATGCATGTTAGCCTCAACTATTTATTTCAATTTCAATTAAATGCAAATAACCTCAGGATAGCACGGTTTAGTTGGACACACTGGCTGGAGCTCGGCACATCCCTTGCCGGGAGGACACGGGTTGTCCAGGCACGGGTGCTCGGGATGCGATGGAGTTGGCGGGAGATACACTTTGGTGCCTTCAAGCGCCATAACGCTGGCAGCTAGCACGACGACAATAATAAGAGGATTCATAGCCAAAGTTATAATGTAAAATAAGGAAATTTCTCTGAGCACGAGTAATTTTTAGGTGCCCCTTTTGATTTAAATATAGGTGTTTAGTGGTATCAGATGACGATAAATGCTGCTTGTAATGCAGATACATTTGTAAAGTGCAGGCAGCGTAAAAAATTGGCTTGGTGAGCTATATATTTTTCTGGGAACTGTCCTAAAATTAGAATCGCGCTTTACAGCTAGCCTCGTGACTTTGACAACCAGTTGATTAACTAATATTACATTTGGCGATTAAAACGCACGTCCAACTCAAAGTCCTGCTTCAAACGACAGACAACCAGGAGGCGTGCTCACGCGATAGGTCTGGACGAGCAATGACGCAATCGCTACCATACTCGGATCTGCTTCAACTCGTACATTGCCCAGAAACATCTTCGTGCACAGAACTAGGGATTGTCTCGTTCAAATACGGGTTTGTTTACAATTAAAAATGTCATATCGACTGTGAAAAGCAAGAAAACAAGGGCGCCAAGATTTTGGAGGGCCTTCTGCACATGCTTCTCAAGTTTGCGTTTTCAGCAAGCACATGCTGGAAAATACGGGACGATCGGCAACAAGACAAAAAAAATAGGTCCGATCCTGACGCAACCGGGATGCACATGTGGACGTTCAGGGTGTCTATGCGATTTCTCAAGTCCAAACATTGGACCGTTTGCCACAAAGTTGTATAAATACCATGGCCTGGACTGCTTCAACACTAGATTCCGTACCCAAGTTCCTTCCGCTCATCAGGTCTTTTCCTTTTTCCTATCCACCTTTCGCTTTTGTTCCACACGTCTTAAATATAGCCGGTCTATATTTTCTACACTCTCTTAAACACGCACCTTTTAAAAGTAATCTACCATGAAGTTCTCTGCTCTTGCTATCACCGCCCTTGCTGCCGTTGCTGTTGCCTCCCCGATCAGAAATAGCCGGTACAATGGCGAGTCAGAGTCGTCTGCTGAGCTGGGCGATCTGCCAGCTCACGATGCACCCTCTCATGTTTTTCCGTCAGGCACTTTCCCATCTGGAAATAGTGCGAGCAGCAAATGGGTCGAGATGATCATGGCGTGGTTCGCAAAGCACCACGAGGGTCACGGACACGGTCATGGCGATGCCTCAGAGAGCCCCGAGTTCCCGGGCGCCAGCGAGTCGGGCGACTACGAGTCCAAGAGCTGGGGTCACGGCCATGGTAATGGACATGGTCACGGTCATGGTAACGGCCACGGTCATGGTAACGGACACGGCCACGGACACGGTCATGGCGGTAACCACGGCCACGACAGTGATTACGATAGCGACAATGAGTCGGGTCACCAATCCCTCGATAGTTTCTTCAGCGAACTGGAGTCGCTGTCGAACATTGACGATGTTACGGGGCTGCCCGAGTTCAGCAACATCTTCCCGTCAGGCCTTCCCTCGGATTTTCCTTCGGTGATTCCAGGCGACATCCCGAGCGACCTGCCCTCCGGCATTCCGAGCAACCTCCCGATCGATCCTATTCCGTCGTCCGTTGAAGATGCGTCGGTTGAGAACTCGTCGCTTTATACCGAAGAGTCATCTTCCAGCGTGCAGTATTACACCACGTATGGCACCTCAGAGCTGGATGAGATTGTGAACCAGATCTAAATAGCCGTTTTTAGTGATTCTTTTGTTCCAATTGTTGTTTTGTGACGATTTTTGTTCTGCGATGTGAGTGATAATTACTAAACTGAAGAGAAAAGAAAACAGACTCTGATGAGAACAACATCCCGACTATATCCCTACACGATCTCCTGATCCGGTATCCAACACAATGAATTGCTCTAATCAAAATTCCCCACACTGTAAAATATGCAATTAATCGCGCCATTTTATCTTCTCTCTTTATTTCCCTTATTTTCACACTATTATAGCAATGAGCAACGAAATTACACAAGTCAAAGGCTGCGAGTTTACTACGGACGAGCTGCAGCAGTTCCACCACTACTACAAGTACGACTGGGCTGCGGCGGGTCTCGGATCCGCACCAGTTAGCGAGCGCATAGATCACTTTGTCCAAACAGTCGATCCAGCCATCAATAGCAATCGGCTGCAAGAGTGGCTGCGCACAATGGGTATTGTTGACGAGAGCGAAAAGTCCGAGCAGGCCAGGCTGTACGAGCGGTTTGAGCAGTTTGACTTTGCCGCGGCAGTCGGGTTCAACCAGATGCTTGCCAATGTGTATGCCACAGATGATGTCAGCAAGCATGGGGTTGGTGAGCGTATGGATCAGGCCAAAGCCCAGTACTATAGCGACAATGTCGAGCCTCTAGTGTATAGCGAGTACAAAGAGTACAAGGAGGTCAACGCACCTAAACCCGTGTGCCCGTACCAGGACTTGTGGGACCTGAAGGGTGCTGACAAAGAGTCTGCAGATACAGACAAGTTTGCCAACGTCAGGTCTATTGACATTGCCCAGCTGCTCGATCCTGACAATATGGATGTGCTCACAGTTGGTGCGATCAACCGGTTTATAGATGCGGCCAAATCGGCGTACAGCCAAAAGTACTTTGCCGTCGCAGTCGTCAACAGTCGATGCAACGGTCCTGAGCCCGTGTTTCTGCCTGCACTCAGCAGCTCTGGCGACTATTCAGAAACCCTTAAAGCAGCAATGCGGCTGCAGATCGAGCTGCGAAACCTAAACAAGACAAAGCCGCTCGTATTTTTTGCCAACGGCGTGGTCGATACAAGCACATTGGGCATATTAATGTCAACCGTTGATATAGTAACCTCTGAGATGTTCTGTGTCAGCATCGGTTCCGTTTCCCAGTCGTCGCAGAAATACCCGCTCACTGCGCTCTACGACTGGGCGCATTTGAGCAGCCACCAAACAAATGTTGCCAAAGGCACGGCCGAGTACATCCTGTGCAGCCCAGATTTGGTGTTGCGTAGCGCAGAATGGTCGACACTTGGTCTGGGAATCGGGTTTGTGTCGCACCGCAAATTCGCCTCAGGCATGGAACAAATTCTGCTAGCCGCGTCGTGTCCACCGCCACATACGCGTGACGCGCTGCGCAAGGCGTGTGCTGTGGAGTCTGTGTACTCTGGCCCGTCCAAGATTAACGTATGGGAGCAGGAGATTTCAAAATATTTTGCGCCATTGGCTGACGGCAAGACTGTGTTGGAGCTGGCCGACGAGCTGCGTGCGGTGAAGGCGCCGTGGGCTGACAAATATGTTGGGTTTGCAAGCACGGCAGAGTCAAACAACGTGGCAAAGGCGAGAGTGGCCGGGATGCAGCGTGTGCGTGGACTGGAGTACTCGCAGGCCCTGGCTCTGGAGCTTTCAGCAGCGATTGCGTGGTCTGCAGGCACAACTGAAGCAAGCAAATTGTTTAGCTGCAACATACCCTCGCTGAGCGACTTGCTATCTGAAAATACACGTGCAACTCCCGAGCCGCAAGGCAGTGGTGCTTTGCAAAACGAAGTTGCTGGCGAATGTCCGTTTGCCAAAATGTACCGCAAAAATCCAGATCGGTTCAAGCACGTAAACCTTGGATCAATTGCCGACCACCACTCGTTGAATCTCTAGTCTTACCCATGTTTATTAAATACAGCAAAAGCTTGCTCACTACAAAAAATTATGTTATTGTACATGTTTGATCACCGTTTGGAACTACAACATTGTCGTTTTCCAAATCATAGCCATCGTACTCGACGTTAATTCTTAGTCCATCCATTGTGCACATTCTAACCAGGTCATTCAAAATAGCATCGTCAGTCAACTCATACATAAATGGTAGTAGCATAGTGTGTAGCTTGTTGAAACAATCTGTCTTTATAGCATCGACGGTCATTTTACTTGTAACTTCATAGCTGTGTAATTTGTCGTCTTCGCTTTCATCGTACCAGTCTTTTACAACAAATAAAACTTTGCCATCGTTATCAACACTGTGCTTTAGTGGCCAACGGTACGTTACAGTTATATACGACATGGTTAAACCTGTAGAAAATTGTAGGAGTATAATTTATGGAAAACTAAAAGGCTAGAGTGAAAGTACAGATGGGAATAAATCCCAAGACAGGAAGAAATAGCAGTCCTTTTTATAGGCGCTGTGAAGCCCAAGAACGATGCCAGAAGCTTCAGCAAACTCCACCTTCCGTAGTTTTTCTAGAAACCCCAAATAAATTTAGGGCGACTTTGGTCTTGCCGTCCAAAAGGCGTTGACTGGAAGAAAAAAATTATTAGTATATATATTGCACCATGACGAGATGTCTCTTTGAGTACCAGTCTGGCTGATTTGTTAGCTATTTTCAAAGGATTTACAAAGAATAAAGCATGGGGCAGTTTGACTTTGAGAGAGTCAGGCGCCAGGAAGGGCCTTTGACTTACCAGTGCTCGGCATCGGTGCAAGTCAGCGGGTTGCAAGACTTGTAAAGCCAAGGGGGTGTTGTATGTTGGTCTATAAAAAGTTGTAGAAACAAATGCAGCAGTGTTTTGCTCCTAATATTCAAGCAGTGGTTGTTATTTATTGCAATCTTTACTTGTAACATCCCCAGATTAGCCAACATTTATACACGGCGTATCAACCAAATTGTTAGTCGATCGAAAATGGTTTGTCAAGGTGATCTGATTCAGATCAAATCAGTAGTTCATAAAATTTTTTGCGTTAGCATTTAACGATCAGGCAGTTGAGCTCAAATATGCCTGTTTCTTCTTCTGCTTGCACTCTTTGGCTTTTAACTTTTTGGTCGTTGTCTGGTCAAATATATTAAAGGTAGGTTATTGCTCTCGTCAGTCCTGTAGCTTGTGCTTTACCTTTGCCTTGCGAGCTGCTAATACGCTTACTTTATAGACACAGGCGCTAGTGCTCAGGAAAAAGCAAAGATGGGATCGGGATTCAAAACACTCGAGAGACAGCGGGCGGCAGTGACGCCTGGCCAGGACTTTGAGTACCCCGATGCACAGAACCTGACGGCGCCGCACATTGAGTCGTTTGACTCGATCTGGGAGGCGGCAGGGCCGCGCACGCCTGCTTTGATGGACGTAGCGATGTCGCTGATGGGCAAGCAATCGATTTTTGACGGCAAACAGGACATGGACAGTCCTTTCGGGACAAAGATTACGTTCTGGGTGGACAACGTGCGGTTGGACCATCCGTCGCTGACCAGCCGCGAGACCAAGTCGTCCAACCGGCTGATGTACCCGACCGAGTGCCGGCAGCGGTCGATCACGTATCGCGGACGGCTGTCAGGGATTGTGCACTACCAGGTGGGGGACAACCCGGAGATCACAGAAGAGAGGAACTTTGGGCAGCTGCCAGTCATGGTGCGGTCGAACCGGTGCAACCTCCAGAATATGGGTCCGGCGGAGCTGATCAAGAAGTGCGAGGAGCCCGAGGAGATGGGCGGGTACTTTGTGATTAACGGAAACGAGAAGGTGATTCGGCTACTGATTGCGCAGCGGCGGAACCACATTCTGGCGATCCAGCGGCCGTCTTACGGCAACCGTGGACCGGGATTCACGCCATTTGCCACGCAGATCCGCTGCGTGCGGCGCGACCAAACGTCGCAGACCCTGACGATGCATTACCTTACGACAGGTAATCTGCTGCTGCGGTTTGCGCTGCGCAAGCAGGAATACATGGTTCCGGTGTCGCTGCTGATGCGTGCGCTGGTGGGAGCCACCGACCGCGAGATATTCGAGGCAGTGATTGGCGGAGACGCAGAGAACATTTTTGTGCGTGACCGTGTGGAGCTGCTGCTGCGGTCGAGCAAGGACTACGCAGTGTACACGCGCGAACAAGCGCTGGCGTACCTGGGCGACAAGTTCCGTGTTGTGATGTATGTGGCCGAGGACATGACGAACGCCGAGATCGGACAGCTGCTGCTTGACCGCATGGTGATGGTGCACCTGGACGATGCGCGCGACAAGTTCAACATGCTGGCGCATATGGTGCGCAAGCTGTACGCAGTGGTGAGCGGTGAGTGCCAGGAGGACAATCCCGATACGCAGCAGATGCAGGAAGTGTATATGCCTGGGCATCTGTACCTGGGGCTGGTCAAGGAGAAGATTGAAGACTATTTGCTGGGAGTTCGGTCCGAGTTTAGCAAGGACGCACGCAACGGCAAGATTGACTTGTACAACCGGCGCTACGTGTCGCGCGTGCTTGCGCGGGTTACGGCTGACATTGGACACAAGGCACAGTACTTTTTGGCGACTGGTAATCTGATTACGCGTACGGGTCTGGACATGCAGCAGATGTCAGGGTACACGATCATTGCCGAGAAGCTCAACTACCTGCGTTATCTGTCGCATTTCCGCTGTATCCATCGCGGTGCGTTCTTTGCCGAGCTCAAGACGACGGGAGTGCGCAAGCTGCTGCCCGAGGGCTGGGGCTTCTTGTGCCCAGTGCACACGCCTGATGGCTCGCCCTGTGGCCTGCTGAACCATCTGGCTCACAAGTGCGGCATCACAACAGTGATTGAGGAGACCGACGAGGTCGAGCGCACACTGGTGCGGCTGGGCGTCGAGCCTGGGCTGCCTCGGCCATCGCAGCGCGATGCGCAGCTGCTGACAGTGCAGCTGGATGGGCGCATTGTAGGCTACTGCAGCCCGCAGACAGGCGCACGCATTGCCCAAGCGTTGCGTGCGCTCAAGCTGCAGCGCAAGAGCGGATCAAAGACAGCACCGAACATTCCGTTCAATACGGAGATTGGGTTTGTGCCGCCGTCGCATGGCGGTCAGCTCCCAGGCCTGTTTTTGTTTACGACGCCAGCACGGTTTGTGCGGCCAGTGACGCATCTGGGCACCACGCAGCTGGACCATGTGGGCAGCTTTGAGCAGGTGTACATGGAGATTGCGTGCCTGGACGCCGACATGCGTCCCGGAATCACCACACATCAGGAGATTCTGCCAACGCACATTCTGTCGGCAGTAGCCAACTTTACGCCGTTCTGCGACTTTAACCAGTCGCCGCGTAACATGTACCAGTGCCAGATGGGAAAGCAGACGATGGGTACGCCGATGCAGTCGTATCCGTTCCGTACAGACAACAAGCTGTACCGGCTGCAAACCGGACAGACACCGATCTGCCGGCCGCGCATCTACGACGACTACGGCGTGGACAACTACCCGAACGGCATGAACGCAGTGGTGGCTGTTATTTCGTACACGGGCTACGACATGGAAGATGCGATGATTCTAAACAAGAGCGCGCATGAGCGTGGATTCGGATATGGAACAATCTACAAGACCGAATATGTGGATCTGGGCAAGTTCCGCAAATCCGGTGATCCGATCTCGACGCACTTTGGCGTTGGACGCGACATGCTGGCCAACGACTCGATTATGGATCGCATCGACATGGACGGTCTGCCGTACCCAGGAGTGCGCGTCGAGGACGGCTTGCCGCTGTACGCAGTGGTCGACGACATACGTGGACGCACCAAAGTGGTCAAGTACAAGGGCGAGGCTGGCTTTGTCGAGACAGTGCGGCTGCTGGCGTCGTCAAACCCTGACGAGGAGCTGCAGGTGGTCGCCATTACGTTCCGCATTCCGCGGTCTCCGATCATCGGCGACAAGTTCTCATCGCGTCACGGACAAAAGGGCGTGTGCTCGCAAAAGTTCCCAGCAGTTGACATGCCGTTTACCGAGACCGGTATGCAGCCCGACGTTATCATTAACCCGCATGCATTCCCATCTCGAATGACGATTGGTATGTTTGTCGAGTCGATTGCCGCCAAGGCTGGGTCGCTGCACGGCGTGTGCCAAGATGCGACGCCGTTCCAGTTCAATGAGACACATACAGCGGCCGACTACTTTGGCGAGCAGCTGCGCAAAGCCGGGTACAACTTCCACGGCAGCGAGCCCATGTACTCTGGCGTGACTGGCCAGGAGATGCGCGCCGACATTTACATTGGCGTGGTGTACTACCAGCGTCTGCGCCATATGGTCAGCGACAAGTACCAGGTGCGTACGACCGGACCGATCAACCCGCTGACGCAGCAGCCAATCAAGGGCCGTAAGCGCGGTGGCGGTATCCGCCTGGGCGAGATGGAACGTGATGCGCTGATTGCCCACGGAGCTGCGTACTTTTTGCAAGACCGGCTGATGAACTGCTCGGACTATTCGCTGGCGTATGTGTGCAAGTGCTGCGGCTCGATCCTTGCTCCGATTGCTGTGCCAGCCACCTCGCATGCTGTCGACCTGAGCACAGACAAGTCGGACGCAAAGGGCGTGATGTTCGCCGGGCTGAGCTCATCGGAGGCTCGGGCTATTATGGCCAGCTCAAACACGCCGATGATGGGCAAGGGCCCGTTGGAGCTGGTGTGCAGACTGTGCAAGAACGCCGACGGCATCACGATGGTTGCCTTGCCATATGTGTTCCGGTACTTGGCGACCGAACTCATGTCGATGAACATGAAAGTGCGTCTCGACGTCAAGTAACTTTATTCTTTAAACTACAAATACAGCTGAATATTACATGGACTGGATGGCACCGTATGTTGGTAAACGCCGGTCGTTTGAGTTTATGCGCGGTGTGCACATACGACGAAAGAGCCTGACTGTGCCTACAACGGCTCGAGCGACTGGAACGACCAAGAGCACAAACGACAGATATGCAATTAGGAATTGTGAGCACAAAAGGGCCGAGCGGGAGGACCATACGCGGGCAACGTATATAGTGGCCATAGTGAACGAGGCCACAGGGTACGCAGCTTTGCAAACACTAATAGACCAACCAGTTGAGCGCCGGCGCCATTGCATCCAAACAACCAGCACATGCGCATTGACAAACCACGCAGCACTGGCCGCCCATAACACAAGGCCAAGCACTGCTCCCGCCGCCATCGCCAGCTCGCCCAGCAACAACGGCGCAGTGGCCGGGCCTACCGTTCCGCCCCATACACGCTTGCTTTGCACTCCCAATGCCATTACGCCCAGTGCCAACTGGCTAACCACCGCCAATGGCGGAACAAGCACTGAAAGCTCACACGAGCGTAACGAACGCCGAATGTGGCCAATTGCAAAACACACGCTTGGAATGATCGATGCGCCCCACATGACAAATCCCAAAGATAACAGCGACGATGCATCTTGCGCTTGTAATACCAACGACAGATCGCTGGCACTCACACTGCATACGACGCATGGCAGCCACAACATATGCCACATACGCGGTCTATCCGATGTAATGTACAGTGGCAGCGCCAACACCGCAACACACGCGCTCAGCACTGCACACCAGTGCCACACGTGCAGCAAAATATCAGACACCAGCGGCACAAGCACAAGATCAATAGTTCCCGAAAAATTCGACAGCGTCGTCAACACCGCCACCACAAACTGCGCACTCACAAAAACGTGGTCTATGAATTGTCCTGGATGTGCACGCAGTGTGAGAAAGATACTTTGTACGAAATACACAGGTGGGAAAAACACCAGCAAAAGCAGGCCCAGGTATGTTGTTACATTTGTGCCGTGTATCACCCACGAGCTCGTGCCGCGGAGCATGCTCACATCTGTGTCAAATGCGTCGAGTGACCAGGAAAATGCACGCCAGACGAGCGAGTACATGCTGAGTGATATCGACATGTCGAGCCACCGCTCGTCCACTGCACACAACAAACGTACGGCGCAAGATACGCAGGCCCGCGCTCGTTTAGTTACCCAACCGTCTATCATAATATGTTTGAGGTAATAATAAAGGGAATATAAGAATATTAAAAATGGAAAGTCGGAAAGAAATGGATGAGACAATCTGAGACAAAAAGGGCTAGTTTTGGATGTCACTAGAAATCACCTGATGAGGCATGATCCGCACAGCCGTGTATGGCTTTAAAGTTTTCATAATACTAATTGTACAACTGGATATATGCTAGCCGAACTGGTGGAAGAGTGTCTGTTGACTTTAATATGCCAAGAACAACGCATGCACCCAAAACGTGCACGGTTCGGTTTTTGATGACGATTGTAGCTTAGATAAAAAATGACTCGACTCTGCCTTTGTTAAACTTTTTGTTTTCTTTTCGTCCTCATTTCGCTTGTTATTGTGAAAATGCTCTCTTGTTTTAAATTGAATGGCGCATTGGTGCGCGTTACGCAATATGCGCGGCCTACGTTAGTATACTCCCTTATACGTCGACACTATTTTTCAGTACTTGATGTTCTCACTCTGGAGCAGCAGTAAGAGATCGCTGCTGCTCTTCGTGCGTATCAAAAAGATAACATGGCAGTGCCATGGTTTGACATGGTCCGCCGGTACAAAATGTTGTAGGCGAATATGGAACTAGTCTTGGCTACTGACGATGATAGGCAGCTGAAAAGGCTGAGTCTGTCGTTGCGTGTTTCGCAGTTTGCAGACTGGGCATACGATGAGAAGTGTGATCGGTACGACTGGGAGTTGGTTGTTCGAGATTTGGGTATGCCGCTTATCGAGTGTTTGCGGTTGTTTGACCCATCGCTCTCTACAGTTCCGGTGCGTTCGCTGCCCAATATAACTGACTGGTCGGCAGCTGATCTTTCAGCGCTAAAGTCATTTGTAACCGAACAGTTTGGCGCTACTACAGTCGATGAATGGAACTTGGTTGGCGCCTATATGAATGTTGAGCAAAATGACTGCTTTCTGGCGCACAATATATGCACTCATCCTCGAATGACGCCCGACCTACACAAAGCGATTACTCGGCACCGGAACGATGATCAAAAGTGGAAGGATATATTTGAACGAATTCAGATATTTAGCTGTATAAGCGGGCTTCGCAATGCGTACCTTCGGTTCAAAGAACGTGGCGAATCCAAGCCAAATACCACTAGAACAATGTGGTCTGACGCAGATACTTGTAAGATAAAGGAGCTTGTTCAACCCCACTATAAGCCTGGAAACCGGCGCGAGGTGTTAATTCAGGCACAAATGGCATTTCCCAATATTTCGCAAGCATCTATACTTGGCAAGATCGAAATGACTATACGTAAAACTTCGGACATATCAAATAATGATATGGATCGTGTAAATAAGCTGGTTGACGCTTATGGCAAAGACTGGGAGCGTATTGGACAGGAGATTGATACCACTCCTCAGCGTGCGGAACGGATATGGACTCTGTACCAGCAAAGACAAAAGGTGATACATGCATGGACGGAAGGTAAACTAAACACACTACACACGTGCATTCGCAATGGCGTTAAGATGGCCAAGGCATCGCGGCTTATTAGAACAAAGGCGCCGTATATGTGCAGTGAAAAATGTATTTGTTAAACAAACCCGGTATGAAGTACTTCAATTAACATCTACTGAATATGGTATTTAACAAGAGTAGTACTAGCATGTGTTATTTTTGTGTTATGTAAATATGTAAAGTTGAGCAATACGTTGCAAAAGTCAAACACTATTTGGGATGCTGATGGTTTTGCTCGATTGATGCACTTGGTATCAACATACAAGGGAAGAAAAATTGACTGGGCAGCGATTGGCAAGGAGCTTGGCCGTACGACTAACTCGTGTCAAAACAAGCATGGTGAACTCCACAGGAATCATATTAACCCAAAGATTGACCATTTCCTAACGGTCAGTCGTGAGGTACAGAAGCAATACGAGCAGCAGTATTGTGTAAATGCCACACGTTAAGTAAAAGGCATTGTGTTCATTTGTCAACGCGTATTCTTCTACGCTACCGGTGTACAAAGAACGTCTGCGTAATGCCAATACAGACCAAATTGCTGGCCATAAATTAAATGGCACCAAGCCTAGCAAACTGGCAGCACAGCTGGACATTCCATCTGTAATGATGTCTAGGCGTATGGGTCAAAGACGTTTTCTGTGCATTCAACAACATGGACACCTCAAGAAACTGAAAAGCTGATGGAATATATAAGATCCAGCACTCGGCCGTACAAGTGGAAACTGTTATCCGAAGAGATTGGCACTAAGAGTCCTAAACAGTGCAACAGAAAATACAGTGCATTTAGGGATGCTCGACTTTTAGCCACGTTTAGCGCTGATAAGAGCAGCCAATAAAACTTTATATTTGTAGTTTTATTAAAATAAATACCGACATTATATGCCATGGTAATTATTATCTTATTCCGTGTGTTTGAAACACTTGAAAAACAGCGCTGGTGGTATTGATTCTAGCGCATTTTTCTTAAAAGTACGTGAGATTCTTTAAATAATCATTTGTTGCTGCCTTCTTTTTTACCAATAAACATATGTCAAATAAAGCAAAAGTGAAACTGTACAGTGTTTTGATTAGTTAGGCAGTATGTGACTAGGCATTATTATGATGAAAGCTGGTGCTTTTATAATATTGTAGGACACACAACGTCTTAAAAATATTTATAAAATCAAGAGAAAAAAGCTATACATAGATGATTCAACCCAAGGCAAGCTACAGTATTTTGGTTTAAAAAATGAACTGCTGTTGGACGGGCTATACGATTTATCAAGTGAATAAAATTATGTATACAAATGCCAGAGAAAAAGGTTATCTGTGCTCATGCACAATTCTAATTAGTATAGTTAATTTAAAGAATCATTTGCTAATAAAAACTTGCATTTTTGAAAAATGAGGATAATATTCTTTTTGGGCTTCAATTATTGTCATCGCCCTTCTCACAAACCTATCTGGGACTGCTATTTGAGTCAGTAATTTAGCATGTGTCATTAAATTGTATATACCCGCCATAGTAATATTGTCATCATATATAATGTCAATATACCGAATATCAAATGCTTTTAAACAAGGTGCAAATATTTGAGTATCTACGAGTTGAAAAAGTTGCTCAACTTTGTCTATAGTATTGCAACCTTCAAACTCAAATAAATAAACCACTATTTTTTCTAACCGTGGTGTTTTAGATAACAGGATAATAATATCAGTAATGTCAATATCAAAAATATTCAATTCATTTAAGCTACCCCAAGCTATTAATGATAGATGAAATTTAGCAGATATAAAATTCAACTCCAATACTCTATATTGATAGCGTGTAGTGATACCGAGTAATTTGTTTAGCATGTGTGTACGTTTAGTTGGTGTTAAACTTTCATCTGCATCATTTGACATTACGAGCCTTTGGGAGCTTTGCGGAATAGTAACCCATTTCAAGATGCTTGTTATACTTCCTGCTAATCTAAATACCTCAAGTGTTTGGCCGAATGTTGCATTAAAATTAATAACATTATTTGGACAATGTTGTATTTCAAACTCTCTGAGCTTTGGGAATAATAGTTTGTATGTATAATCCTCGTTGGGTTTAGACACTGTGTAGTCGGTATATACCATTTGTGTTGTTGAATGGCTAACATCTTTAATGTTATATTCTATAGATAATTTTTGCAGGCTTTTAAAGTTAATATGCCCTGGTTCGGAATTTCCATAGAATATGTGCCACGGAATATATACTGGCGCGTTTCTTAAACAAAGCTCACACAGAGGCTGCGCACAAATCGACAGTATATATTTCATAGATATGTTGTTGTCAAACTCAAGCGTCAAGAACGCCAAGTTGGAGCCCAAATGCGTTGTTGGGCTGTTTATTATTGGCCATATATCAAGTAACTGCAATTGTGCAGAATAAGCATTGACAACCATTGTCAATAGTTGGTGAAGAGCGTTGTGGTTATAAAACTGGCAAAGACGCAGGCCAATTATATTAGGCATCTTTAATATTAGCTTACGAGTGAAATCAACTATACGCTTGTCAAAGTTGCCCGTAATACTTTCTGAACGACCAAGATCGATGGAATCAAAAACTATCCAAAGCTGTGTAACACCCGTCCAGTTAATTGTGTCTAGTTGAAGTATACTTTGTAGTTTATTGAAAACCAGCATGCCGTCAACAGGAATCTTTATGCAAATGTTTATTGTTTTGACATTGTTATACCAGCCCCGAATGCCAATACAATCTACATTTGTCACCCATCCTTTGTGGCTATTATACAAGTTGTAATCTATATATGCAGTATCAAAAAATAATGGACGCAGAATGCTTGTCCACCTTTTACAAACTCCAACTACTGGAATAAGCTCTTTCCAATCATATAAGCAGCCAAAGCGTCCACTGACGGAATATAATAATATAATCTTTAAAATACGGATAGGTAATCTTCTGAAATTAAGCATTTTAATAATAGAGCGAACAAATATTTAGAAAAGACAAAGTGGTTCAAGCAAATAATGGATGCTTCAATTTGACAACCCTTGTCAAAAATTGCAGAATTAAAACAAATTAATAATTGGGATTTAGCCATACAAGCATGCGAGTAATTTTGCACACACAAATTAGCATTAATAAACATGTGCGCTTTTATTGCGTTTTGAACTATGAAAAAACTATGAAAACGATGAAAAAGCAATGAAAACAATGAAAAACGGTCAAACTAAAATTTGCATAGGCTACTCGCCTTTAGCGTCGATCTTGGCCTGGAGATATTCAATCTCGTCCTGGAACTCTTGCTCGTTATTCTTTAGCAGAGCTATTTCTTCAATCTTTGCATTGCGGTAATTGTTAACTGCAAGAAGCTCCTCGTCAAGCTCCTCGATCTCGCGGTCCTTGAAAGCAAGCGCGTTGATGTACTTGTCCTTCAGTCCACTATCGCGCTTGTAGAAAAACTGAAACTCCCTGTGGCTCTCCAACATGGAGACATTCTTGCTCTCTTGCTGCGCAATCAGGTTCTGCAGCACCTGGCACTTGATTGTCTGCGCGTCCAGTCGCTGCTGGAGATCGGTTATCATTTCGGCAGGCACAGTCGCTAATGTCTTGTCGGCGCAGTACCAGACAATGCCAGAAAAGACTGCAAGTATAAAACGAGCAACAGCTAGTGCGTGCATGTGCGTCAGCATCACGAAAAAGAAAACAAAGTTGTACATGTTTATAAATTTTAGTAGAGCAATGTTTATAATTAAGGAAAATAAAAAGATAATCAGAGGGCGACGCCTGGCGTAGTATTTATATGCAATTTTTTGTGACGAGGCATGGTTTCCTTTCCGACTAACTTGGCCCGGGATCGCAAAGTGCGCATGGTCCATAAATGAGCCAGCACTTTCAACAGCTGTGCTTTCCGCCGCCTGCTGCCGCATGGATCTCCCTTTTTCTCTTGCGTAAATAAACATGTTCCAAAAAGGAAATTAATAAAAAAGCACATGGTGCTGGTTCCGCTCCTCCCCAATGGCATAAAATGCCCGAGGTTGAATTTGCTTGGCAAAAAAGACCAGCGACCACCCTGGCGACCGAGTTGCGCAGTCAAAACTATGTTACACATAATGAGACGTGTAATGAAAACCGTTAAGCGGTATGTCAATACCCTTTTTGTCATTAAAAGCTCAGATAGTCGTGAACCGATAGACCGATAGAGGGTTTAAACTGTGTTTTGTATAATCAGTCCTGCAAATAACCAAAGCGCGCAGCTCAGGCCAAAACTGTCTTAACTGTCTGTGTATGTGGCAAAAAAAGAGCTTTGTTAGATACTAAGAAAAAGCGGTTCAAAAAAGTAAAGCACACAAAAAAACAAGTGTATTGACCAGAGTATTTTTGACACAGCGGCAAACAAGTTCAAGCCATGCAGTGTGTTTAGCGACGCTCGTAGAAGCTTTGGCAGGATTTGTTGATTTAATGTAGATAGCAGCACTTGAGATAGGCTTGGCTGGTAGTTTTATTTACAACTAAAACTTTAATCATAATTCTTGCTTGGTTTTATAAGCAACGCTGTCAATCTTACGCGTCAAACCATTTTTGTAACATAAAGTGTAGCACTAAACGTATTGAATGTTAAATGCAACCTGGACTTTACAGCTTTTATTACCGCTGCACAACCAACTTATTTAGGTGTTGCTATATGGAGGCTGCTACAGTCAATAATCTTAAAACCACAAATGACTTTGCTGACACTCGCAGCCAGCACTTGCGGATTGCGCAAAATATGTGCAACTAGCTTTTCAAACATACTTTTGTACATGCTCGGCATTGTTATGCGCAGCAATTCGAACAATGGCCACATGCACCCCGGATTTTCTTTGATCGGACCGATCGCTGCACATGGGAAACATTGCTCAGCGCCTATTTTTGGATTAAATGGTCTGGCTTGTAGTCCAGACCGTTTGGCATAAATAGCCAACTCTAATCTCATCCCGGAGTTTCTGGACTACCAATATAGCCTTGCCTTTGTTGATTTGTTGCCGCTTGCAAACTCTATACAATCATGGAATCGGTTGTTTGTCTTTCAGGCGAGGCTTTTAGCTTTATTTTCAGCGATGCTTACAACACGAGTGTTGAGTCGTTGGAGCAATGGGAGGAATGTTTGAATCTGTTGGCTCTTAATAGCTATTGGAGGGCAGTATACGAACCAAACTTGTTTTCCTGTGCTATTATCAAATGCTGGGTCGAAAATGGTATAATACAAGCGCGTTCAAACATTCCGTATATTATAGCCAACAACCTTGAGTATCATGTTAGAAGCGTTATAATTTACGCATTGGATCTCGTATATATTGACAGCGATGGCGATGATATGTACGATTGCCTTGGTCATTTCTTGACGCTTTGGTTAGACAAAACTACATATGCAATAATACCGTTGGGTGTTATGGATGGATTATCTGGCCGAGTTGCGCGTATTCTTGAGCCTCTGTACTTGCGGATGCCCAATCTGTCGCAGGTTTTTCTTCAAACGGACGGCAAATGTGATCTTTCAACTGCCTCTTGCAATGTATTGCTTACGTATGCCACGGCTAATATCAGAAGTACTCCAGATATGCCAGTTGATAACCGAGCAAGCTACATTCAGCAAGCCACGCTCCAACGACTTACCATGCATTCGGTGTTTTTGAATGGCTTTAACTTTGACGACCAGCAGCCTATGCAGCTTAGAGCCAAGCTTTTTGATAACATGAACGTGTTACCACTCAGCTACACCGATAAGCTAAGCACACCCCTGGGTAATCACTCTTTGTTTATTGACTATAACAACTTGTTGCCCTCGCAGAGTCATAAGCCAATTGGATTCACCCGCCATGTTATTTGCCGCCCGAAAGTCAAATTTATAAGCTCGAATGGCAAAGAGTTGATGTTTGACACTTTTCGATTTGTTCGCACCAATGAAGACATTGCCATGAGCATGCAGTTTTGGTTGTCTTGAGCAGTATGCATACCTTGCCATTTTAGTTTTTTTTGTAGCTTTCTCAGTTGAATAAATTATTATACCCACAAGTGCTTATTTTGCGCAGCAACCCGGTTTCCTATCAACTTGATACTTTCAATAGCAAACCAGTCTCAATCACGCATGATTTGCAAGCAGTTTCTCATTAGTTTCGTCAAACTTTTTGCGCAGTCGCAGCTGCAAAAAGCCCCAAATGTTAAATAGCGAGACAATCTGCCAGTATTTTATTTTCTCTCCAACTTTTCCTTATCTTTTCATTCATTTTTCTATAACGCTTACAGCTTCTATTTCTTGAAAGTAAAAATGTCGGAAACTCTTAATCCGTCGGTATCAGCTCCAGCTCCAGCAGGCAGCTTTGAGAAATTCTCCCAAAAGTTTCAAGCCATGTTTTCGGACCGTGCCATGTATATAGTACCCAAAAACATATTAAACACAAAGTCCGAGCTGCGTATTCGTTTGATGAGCGGCGTCATTCGCAGCAAGGATGCTTGGATGACCAAGATGACTAGCCCTGAGATTCGCACTCGTTGGACTCGCGAGGCCAAGGAGCAGGGTTTGACCGAGTGTGAGATTGACTACGTTTTTGATGAGCTGAACCACTATGCGGCACTGCATGTACCGGGCAGCAGTATCAAGCTCAGCGCAGTGGAGAACGTATGGGTGTCGGACAGCTTAGTTGATGATGATACCATGCTGGAGCTCAAGCGGTATGTGGCAGTGCTGGAGAATGTACCTGAAAAGGACCGTGACTATCATCCCAATACCAACAACCAAGTGGTCAATCTGGTTCATCCGTCGCTGTTCCCACTTGTATATGCACGCTCAAGGTTTCTGTCGCAGCCTATATCGTCACCAGCCGCTGCAGTGGATCTCAACACGTTTGGTCAGTTTCCAGGCACATTTAAACAGTGGAAAGAAGACATTGAAAAGGTCTGGAAAGACGAGACAGGCAAGGACACATTTTATTTGCCATCAACCGACAAGAGACCAATATTTTATGCGGAATCAGGAGGCTCTACATCGTTTACATCAGAAAAGTTCTGCTGGCTTCCAACAGAATTCCGTGTCGATGACAACGGTGCAGTGACCATCGAGTCATACATTAACAATCTACACCCAGTCAAGAACGCAGCGTTCTACCCAACTATTGCTCGCATATTCTCAAAGTTTGTGCCAATGCTGGAGCATGTGCTTACTGATGTGTTGTTTCCGCGTGCACGTCGAGTGGATCCTGATGCGTACAATTGGTTTTGGAGTAACGACTCTGAGCCTGATTATGACGACTCGGACTATGATGACCTCTACGAAGAGTGGAAAGAGAACCGCCAGTTTGCTGAGCCGCAGCCTGACCCATTTGTCGCGCCTGTGCGTCAAATGACGCCATACAGTTTGCGCGGCCGAAGACTGCAAGCCATATTCAAGATGTCAAACATCTGCTTGACGCCTGAACAGCCAGAGTACAAGGGCGGCAGCTGGCACGTGGAGGCGATGACCAACGAGCGCATTGTAGCTACAGGGATATACTACTACGATGTTGAGAACATCACTGAAAGCACACTGAACTTTCGCGAGTCGGTCGAAGAATATTTTGACTATGAGCAATATGACCACGACGGCGTGAACCGTGCATATGGAATATTTGAAGATTGGTATGACGATAGTGTGCCATTGGTTCAGGAAATTGGCAATGTACAAGCCAAAAACGGCCGCTGCATTGTGTTTCCAAACATCTACCAGCACCAAGTGTCAGGGTTCAAACTGGCTGACCCAACCAAGCCCGGACATCGCAAGATCTTGGCATTTTTCTTTATTGATCCGACTACCAGAATTCCATCTACCGAGATTGTGCCACCACAGCAGCGTGAATGGTGGTCAGAGACAGTCATGGAGCGTGGTGCAATGGGTCGTCTCCCCGAGTTGGTGAAAGAGCATATTGGAAAGTATGTCGACTTTCCGATCTCAATGGCCGAAGCCAAGGAGCTCCGCCTAGAGCTTATGGATGAGCGCAGCACAGGCAATGCTGCCAGTAAATCACTCTTTAATCCCTATTTTTGTTTGTGTGAGCACTAGATTTTTTATATTGTTGTTTTGTGACGATTTTTGTTCTGCGATGTGAGTGATAATTACTAAACTGAAGAGAAAAGAAAACAGACTCTGATGAGAACAACATCCCGACTATATCCCTACACGATCTCCTGATCCGGTATCCAACAATATTATCCCATTTTGAAGCTGCTATTTGACTTGTCGTATTATAAATTTTATCGTGAAAAATGCATCTATTGATAATAAATAGCAACACATTAAAGTGAATATACTAATGACGCTGAGTTGGCTATATAAACTATACAAACTTGAATATTTACTTGTAAGACTCGTAATTATTTTTCGGGCTGCTATATGGCGGCTGCTACAGTCAACGATCTTAGAGGCACACAGGTAACTTTGCTGAAACTCGCAGCCAGCGCTTGCAGATTGCGCAAATCATGTCCAGCCCATTTTTAAATAGACTTTTGCACATGCTCAGCATTGCCATACATGGCTATGCGAACAATGGTCGCATGTATACCCCGGATCTTTTTGAGCTGACCGATTGCTGTGCAAGGGGAACCATTGTTCTGCGTCTATTTTTAGATGAAACGGTCTGGCATGCAGTCTTGCCGACTTTTGCTCAAGCCACGTCGTTCCCGCGTGAACAACATTTTGCCATGCGAGAAATCCGGACCGTTTGACATAAATAGCCAGTTTTAATCCCTGCACTGCTTTTTAGACCACCAATATTACTTTGCACCTATTGTTTTGTTGCTCTTTGTAAACCCTGTACAACCATGGCACCGTCTGTCAGTCTTCCGATCGAATCGGCTCGGCTTATTTTCGATCACATTTACAGCACGAGCGTTGAGTCGGTGGAGCAATGGAAGGACTGTTTGCGTGTGTTGACTCTTAATAGTCATTGGAGAACAATTTACGAACCAAAGTTGTACTCTTGTGCTCTTGTCGAGTGTGGAGTTGCACTCAATTATATGACGGCAAGATCAAATATACCGCTTATATTTGACAGCAATTTCCAAGACTACGTAAAAAATGTCATATTTTACGCTTTGGAAGCTATAAACACAAACTGCAATAGCGATATTATTGATGGCAATATTGCGTACTTTTTAACAAGATGGCTAGTTATTTCTGCATACGCACCTATGGCTCCAAGCGTTTTGACAGTGATTTCCAGTCGGGTTACTAGAGTTATTGAGCCTTTATTCTTGGGGCTGCCCACTCTAGTTCAAGTGTTTATACATACCAGTGACAGGCGTGACATTATGGATGACCCTCGGAGCATATTGCTTGGGTACTCAACAGTTGATAGTGAGGGCATTGCTGGCATGTTTGTCAACGAGACAGTAAGATATATTAACCAAGTTGTGTTTCAAAGGTTGAACGTGTTTTCCGAATTTACAAACAAGTATAGTATATACGGTTTGCATCATGCAACGCACATGCAGCATTTTCGATTCAGCGCCGAGTTTTTGGAAATGATGCGCAGAAGCCGGATTAACTTTACATTTTTGGCGAGGTCGATTTTGAGAGAGCATTTTTGGGTGTTGATTACACTGTCTTACAGTGGTCGGGGTGCGAGCGTTCAAGTGCTAATTGTCATTTTGTTTGCCACCCGGGAATTAAATTCACCAACTCGAATGGTGAAGAATTTACATTTGACATTTATCGTCTTGTCTGTGCAGAACCCAATGAAATTTAAGTTTTAAAGCATTTTCCAGTTGAATAAATTAACATAACCGTAAGTTTATTTTGCACAAATACTTACTTTCCTATCAACTTGATACTTTTAATACCAGGTTGGTCTCTAAAATGTAAAATCTGCATGTGGCTTCTCAGATTTTGTTTATATTTTTGAACAGTCGTAGCTATAGTCATGTTTTCTATTGGGAGCGAGAAAAAGTTACCGAGTTTTTGAACATTAATCATCGATCAATTGTAAAATTAATGATTTACACTCGATTTGAACTTTTGATAAACTTTTGTTTCTTGTTCTCATTTCGCGTTTGCTGTATAATGCTCTCATGTTTTAAATTTAAGGGTGCGGCAGTGCGCGTTACGCAATATGCGCGTCCTGTGCTATATTCTTTTACATTTCGGCGCTATGCTTCAATTGACTCTATTGCTCTGGAGCGATAGCATGAGATTGCTGCGGCTCTTCGCGTGTATCAAAAAGATAACATAGCAGTGCGATGGTTTGACATGGCCCGGAGATACAGAATATCACAGGCGGCTATGGAACAGGCGTTGGCTGTCGATAATGCTAGGCTGGAGAAAAGAGCTGAGCTGTCAACCTGTGTTACACAGTTGGCGGATCGAGCATACAATAAACAACGTGGTCGGTGTGACTGGGAGTCGATTGCTCGAGATATGGAGATGCCGCTTGTCGAATGTCTGCGGTTGTTTGACCCATCGCTCTCTACAGTTCCTGTGCGGTCGCTGCCCAATATCTCTGCCTGGTCAGTGAATGATCTTTCCGCGCTAAATTCATTTGTAACCGAACAGTTTGGCGCTACTACAGTCGATGAATGGAACTTGGTTGGCGCCTATATGAATGTTGAGCAAAATGACTGCTTTCTGGCGCACAATATATGCACTCATCCTCGAATGACGCCTGACCTACACGAAGCGATTACTCGGCACCGGAACGATGATCAAAAGTGGAAGGATATATTTGAACGAATTCAGATATTTAGCTGTATAAGCGGGCTTCGCAATGCGTACCTTCGGTTCAAAGAACGTGGCGAATCCAAGCCAAATACCACTAGAACAATGTGGTCTGACGCAGATACTTGTAAGATAAAGGAGCTTGTTCAACCCCACTATAAGCCTGGAAACCGGCGCGAGGTGTTAATTCAGGCACAAATGGCATTTCCCAATATTTCGCAAGCATCTATACTTGGCAAGATCGAAATGACTATACGTAAAACTTCGGACATATCAAATAATGATATGGATCGTGTAAATAAGCTGGTTGACGCTTATGGCAAAGACTGGGAGCGTATTGGACAGGATATTGATACCACTCCTCAGCGTGCGGAACGAATATGGACTCAGCACCAGAAACGACAAGGTGTAACACAAACATGGACTAATGATGAGCTGGACATACTACGCAAGTGCATCCACGACGGTGTTGGGATGGCCGAGGCATCGCGGCTTATTGGGATAAAGACGCGGAGTGCGTGCAATGCAAAAATGCGTATATTAAAGAGCCGGTAAGTAACACTGATATTAACAGCTACTGAGTACGGGTGTTTGACAAGAGTGATACTGACATGTGTTTTGTAAATATTTAGGGGCAAACAATACGTTGCAAAAGTCAAACACACACTGGAACTCTGACGATGTCGCTTGGTATCGACATACAAGGGAAGAAAAATTGATTGGGCAGCGATTGGCAAAGCCCTTGATCGCTCGGCTTGTTCGTGCTAAAATAAGCATATTCAACTCAAACAAGATCCTATAAACTCGATGATTGGCCATTTCCTAACGGTCAGTCGTGAGGTACAGAAGCAATACGAGCAGCAACAGAGTGTAGATTGGACGACAATTGCTCAACAGCTTGGTTTAACTGAGCTAAAGTGCTTGGAAGCCAACCAATATAATGCCGATACAGACCTAATTGCTAGCCATATTTCAAATGGCACCAAACCTAGCAAACTGGCAGCACAACTGGGCATTCCACCTGCAATGCTGACTAGGCTAATGAAGTCAAAGATGTTTTCTATGCATTCCAAAACATGGACGCCCCAAGAGACTGAAATGCTGCTGGAATATATAAGATCCAACACTCGGCCATATAACTGGATGTCGATATCTGAGGTGATTGGCACTAAAAGTAATCTGCAGTGCAGCAGGAAATTTGCTTATCTTAAGAAAGCTGGCAAAATAACCTAAATATTTGTTGGTTTACATTAAATTTTTAGGCATAAATATAGACATATTTCACTGCTGGTGAATGCTACTGAAAAAAATTCATTATTTTGCTAATTAAACTAAAATAAACACTATGGCTATATGCCATGGTCTTTATTATTCATGTTTATGTATTAAAATATAGGAAACATAGCGCTGATGGTGTTGATTCTAGAACTTTTTTGCTAAAATATCTGACATTCTTACTATCTCGAAATTGACCATTGGCGACTTTAACTTTATTGATGGAAACAAACAAAACCATATGGCATCCACGTTGTATGATGCTGACTCTATGAATATTATTATATGTATGGAAAATATTAAGATGAACCCCAGTTCATTAATTTTAAAACAAGTATGCAGTCGTTAACTCCATAGACACGATCTCTGTAAAATATGTTTTATAAAAGTGTATAATTTTCAACTACAGCTTGCCATATTCCAGACTACATATCCATTTGAAAATGTATCTGTATGTAATAGAAATGTGGATTGTAAAGTTGTTTGTACTTAACTGCAGCTGAGTTGTGTTGCTGCTGCTATAAACCCTTTTTCTCAAACGCTTGCTATGCTAATAAAACTCACAAATAAGTTACAGCCATGTGGGTGCAACTAAACAGCTGTCGAGTGGACTATGCGGTCTGTCAAATAACTATTTACAAGAGCCAAAGTGAGAAAAAATATCTCAATGCGCATAAACACGACTCTACAGAACCACAGGCGATCGGTGATCAAGTGTCTTGATCTAAAACAAGTTAATACTAGATCGGCTCAACTTTCAAAAGCTGCTGAAATCACAAGTTTTTATTTGTTCTCGTTTCGTTTTTTATCGTTAAAATGCTCTCTTGTTTTAAATTGAGGGGCGCGGCAGTGCGCATTGCGCACTCTACGCGTCCTACGTTGTTATATTCTTTTACAATTAGACGCTATGCTTCAGCGATTGATTCTATCGCTCTGGAGCGACAGCAAGAGATCGCAGCAGCTCTTCGCACGTATCAAAAGAATAACATAACAGTGCCGTGGTTTGACATGGTTCGGCGATATAAAATATCGCAGGCAGCTATGGAACAGGCGTTGGTCGCCGACGATGCTAGGCTGCAGAAAAGAGCGGAGCTGTCAACCTGTGTTACACAGTTGGCAGATCGAGCATACAATAAACAACGTGGTCGGTGTGACTGGGAGTCGGTTGCTCGAGATATGGAGATGCCGCTTGTTGAATGTCTGCGGTTATTTGACTCATCGCTCTCTACTGTTACAGTACGATCGCTGCCCAATATCACAGACTGGTCAGTAGACGATCTTTCAACGCTAAAGTCATTAGTGCTTGAGCAGTTTGGCGCAGTCACAGCCGACGAATGGTCCCTGGTTAGCGTCTATATGAATGTGGAGCAAACAGACTGCTATATGGCATACGGCATATGCACACTTCCTCGAATGACGCCCGATCTACACAAAGCAATTACTCAACACCGGAACGCCAACATGGAATGGAGAGATATATTTGAGCGTTATCCGCTATTTGGCAGCGTGCAAATACTCTGCAACGCGTACCATTTGTACAAAGAACCCAGCGGAACCAAACGAAAAAACGTCCCCCAAAAATGGACAGAGGAAGAAATAAGTCGGTTACAAGAGATTATAAAAGCATATCATAGACCGGGAAACCGATCCGAGTTGTCGTTTCAGGCAAAAATGGCATTTCCCAAGCGGACAGAAGCGTCTATACTTGGCAAGATTAGACAGTATACGTGCAAAAAGTCAAACATAACGCAGAAGGATATGTACCATGTAAATAAGCTTGTGGACGCGTATGGCAAAGACTGGGAGCGTATTGGAGAGGAGATTGATGCTTCGCCTCGGCGTGCGCAACGGATATGGACTCTGCACCAGCAACGGCAAAAGGTGACACAAGCATGGACTGAAGAAGAGTTGGAAACACTGCGCAATTGCATTCGTGACGGCATTGGTATGGCCGAGGCGTCGCGGATTATCGGGACAAAAATGTCGTATGCATGCCATGCAAAGATGCAATCATTAAAAAATGCAGGTAAGCGTTATTAACAGCTAATGAATGCGGTCATTTAGTAAGAGTGATACTGACATGTGTGTATATGTAGGGTTAAACACCAAGTTGCTAAAGTCGAGAACACTTTGGAACTCTGACGATGTTGCTCGACTGGTGCACTTGGTATCGACAAGCAAGGGAAGAGATGTTGACTGGACGGCGATTGGAAAGGACCTTGATCGTTCGGCTGAATCGTGCCATTTCAGGTATATAAAGCTTCTACAAAAACATTTCAACGCCAAGGTTGACCATTCCGGGGCAGTCAGTCGTGAGGTACAGAAGCAATACGAGCAGCACCAACGTGTAGATTGGACCAAAGTTGCGCAACAGCTTAGCCTAAGTGAGCGCGAGTGCATGGAAGCCAACCAATTCAATGCTGGCAAAGCCCGGTGGATCTATGACCCAGATACATTTTCATGGGACACGGCCGACCGCATGGCACAGTTTATAAAAAGTAACTATCCCAAACCTGTGCCAGTAAACTATACCGCGGTCTCAAACTACATGTGGACGGACAAAAGCGACTGCGTCAAAATGACCAGTTTGCTCCGCGGCGAAATAACATGGACAACTGAGACACTTGCCCGCGTCGTCCATCTGCGCGACAATGGCATGAAATTCGAAGACATCGCGCACCAACTCTCGCCAACCATCACGGCCAAAAAAGTCGCTGCCACGTACCACAAACAAAAGAACCCACACGTCTATCAACCGTTGCTGGACACAGACCGAAAGCAGATCAAGGAGATTATGGACTCAAGGGCCGAGAATATGGATTTTATTGAACTGCGCGCACTAGTTATAAAAAGCATGCCGCACGCCAATAAGAGCGCACTGTACACATACGTGGACTCGCACGGAGCTGCTCTTCCTGCGTATAAAGAACGGCTGCGCAACGCCAACATGGAACACATTGCCAGCCAGATACTAAGTGGCACTAAACAAAGCGTGCTGGCGAAACAGCTGGGCATCCCGGCGTTGATGCTGACAAACTTGATGCGATCGAGGGCGTTTTCGATGCACTCACGCACTTGGTCACAGGAAGAAACTGACAAACTGATGCAGGTCGTACGAGCTAGCCCTGGGCCGCATAACTGGAAGTCGATATCCGAAGAAGTAGGCACCAAAGACTCCAAACAGTGCAGAACCAGGTACTTTAACGTTGCACACAGGTATTAATTTAGAACGCTATAATAAACCGTAACTATGATTTAAAAACTACTATAATTGAAAAGGGCTAACGGCCAGTATGCCGCCGCACCATACGTTGCACCATGTTGAGAGGATTGAGCCGCGACCCAGCCCTTGACCCATCATGAGCGGCCGACGGCGCACGCGGACGCTTTGTCGGCGACGCCATATAATCTCGATCAGCCGTTGCTCCGCGCTTCGTGCCGCTCGATCGGCCCAGCACAAGCGGCTCGCCGTTACGCGGAGTTACGTGATTGGCAGACGACGCCCGTTCCAGCGCATTGATTGCATCTTGCACACGCGTCGACACGTTGCTCATATGCGAAAGCGCCGGCGACGCAGCCCGCCCATTGGTCACAGAACTTGCCCGGCTCTGCGGCCGATCCACAACCGACATGTTGGCTGGCGACGCCATGCTGATGAACCCTGTCGATGTACCTACACGTGTCCTCACTGGACTGGCTGAAAACGGCGGCGTGATCAGCGCAGACTCTGGTCTTAAGGGCTTGCTCGCCCCAACACGCTCGATATCAGCTGGCTCGGTATCTGGAGTCGGTATCCCCACCGACTCACTCGCCCGTGTTTGCTTGGCTCCGTTGACCATCAGCCCATTAAACGCAGATATGCGCTCCCGCACACTCAGCCGCGACGCCGACCTGTCGGGCCGATGGCCTAGCGGCGATTTTAGCCGACGCAGCAATGCGCTGCGCACCGACGCCGGAATCGACACCGACTCTGGGTTCTCTACAGGCGGCTGTCGTACCGGGCGTGTCTTTGGCGGCGGCATGTCCGGTCGCGAAATGCCCGTTGATCCAGCCCTGATTTCTGGCTGATCACTCGGCTTTGCCACGCGGCTGGCAGGCAGGGGAATGCGCGACACGGGAATCGCCGACACCTTGTCAGACTCCAGCCCGGTAAAATCACTGACGTCATCGCTCTCCGCATCCGACGACCCCAGCTCCCGCGCCAGTGTGCTCCCGCGCCGGCTATGCTTCGCCCGGTGGATGTTGATCGGCGACAAGATCTTGCGTGTCCACCGCTGCGCCAGTCCGTTCAGCCCCGACTCTTTGGCCACCGGCGCTCGCGGTGGCCGCAGCCCGCTCATTGGCTGCGCATTGCCCGCTACACGTGGAATCTGCGTGGCCGAATCTGCGGGCTCGGACAGTGCGCTCAAGTGTATCTCGTTGTCACTGCTCGACAGGGACTTTTGCTGCCGCGACAGAGGCGATATCCCGTGCAGCGACCGGTACCATGAGGTCCGGCCCAAGCTCAGCTGCTCGCCTGAACTGTTTGCCGGAGAATGCGGCTTTCGCGGAGATTCGGTCGTCCGCCGTGCTGGCCCAGAGGCCGCCGCTGCTGCCACTGCTGATGGCCGCACCTGCGGTGATATACTCTGTCTGGCTCTTTCCCTTGCATTCATCTCCACGCCCTGTCCAACTCTTTCTCTCCCATGCATCTCCACGCTCTGCATCGTCCGTACTGACCCCACGCTGCTCCGCGAAATAGACCGTGTGGGCACCGTGCCCTGCCCAGACGACCCAAATCCACTATCTCCACCCACACCCTGCATCGATGCATCACCGTGGGAACCCTGTAGCTCTCCCGCCCTCTCACGTGCACTCCGGTACTCGCTCTCCAGCTCCTCCCGCCGCGGACTCGGAGACTCGGGCCGCTGGCCTGCCCTATCATAGCCAAACGACTGCCGCTCCGAGTACCCGGACCGGCCAGAGTATCCCGAGTGTACCGAGTATCCGGACCCGCTCCGTCGGTGCCCCACATGCCCAAGTATCGCCTCCATCGGCAGCGTCACCGCATCCAGCCCCTCAATCGTCGACCCCGCCATCGACGACAGCGACGGCGACTGCGCAACGCCCCGCAGCTCCGCAATCTCCACCACCGGCACCTCGTCTCGCTCGTCAACCTCGTCCACCAGCTCCAGCTGCAAGAAATACTTGTGCAAACTCGAGTGTTGTGGCTCGCCGTGCCGCGTAAATATATACCGCCGCCCAATCGGCCACTTTTTGCGCATCTGGTGGAGTATAAAGCCTGGTCCTCGGGCCACCCCGTTTGTGTATCCACAGTTCACCAAAGACACGACGGCAGTTTGCACCAGCGACTGCAGCTCGGCGTCTAGCTCGTACCGGTACCGCACCTCTTCGTCCTCGTCCGTGCGAAACGTAAGAGTTACTTGCACGACGAGCTCATTGATTGCCAGCAACCGCGTCTCGGGTATCCTAAATGGCCGAAGCATCTTTGTCATAAAAACTGTGCCAATTTACTAGATGCACAGTGTATTAGCAATAAAAGGTAAATTATAAAAACGTGCAAAAAAGGAAATGCACAGAAACTATTTTGTTTACGTTTGACGGGATGCATAAAATCGCCCACCTCCACAATGATCAACAATAAATTAGACTTGATTGTAAACCACTGCAACCTTGGTGATTATGACTTGTCAAACATCGCAACCAGATTGCGGACTGACTTTACTGGCTTGCCTTTTGCCCCGGAGGCTGCTGGCCGTGGAGATTGCTTGGCTTCGGGCGGTGTCAGGAACGCCGCACGTGGTATCCCGGTCTTTGGGGATGCTGTCTTGGTCGTCGTCAGCATCGGCGTGCTCTGCTTTTTCTTCAGACGTGCCCGAGCCTCTGCTAGTGGATCCTTGTCTTGCTTCGATACAGAAATGTCGCTACGCATGCGCGACAGCTTGGGAATTCTTGACGGCTGTTGTACTTTTACTGCGCTGGCCGGTGGATTATCCGTGTTTGCAGTAGCGACAGCAGTTTCGGCAACAGTGGTCTCGACAACCGTAGACTCGGCAACAGTGGTCTCGGCAACAACAGTCTCGGCAGTAAACAGTTTGGGGTCTTGGACTGATGGGGACACCTTCAGTGGAATTCCTGGACCGTCAGCTGATGACGTCTCTAATGGTGCCGGTAACTCTGATGATTCTGGGGAGACGGTGCATGTCTTGTGATTGGCTTCAGGTGCAACATCGCTACTGCGCACGTTCGGGTCCTGTACCTCTCCCACGTCCACAGGCAATGCCGCCATTTTGGCCGACTGCGGACGGTCGGTTGCTGGAGATACTGCTATAATTTTGTCGGGCACAACTTCCACTGGCGCTGAAACCTCGCCAACCGATGTTGATGTTACCGTTACTGCTGATACCGTCGTGTCTTCCGAATCAGCCCGAGCCACAAACGGTTGCGACACTGCCACGCTTTCTGAAGCTGCCTTGGTGTCCATAATGTCGTTCGCTGTCACCGTTGGCTTGCTGAATGTCATCTTGGCTGCCGAAATGACGTTTTGCAGCATCCGCCCAGGCGCTGTCTGCTCCTTGCGCAACAGCTGGTCATTGGCGTGCTCGATTATTCGTGTCAACGACTGCATATCCACACCGCCGTTGCCCGTCTTGTCAATGACCGGCCCGCCGCGCCATTTCTGCTGCTCAGACAATAGCTCGCGGTTGTACATGTCCATCCGTTGCAGCAATTCGTCCATTTCATTTCCTGACAGCACACGCATGTTGTCATCGACATCTTCCTGCAAAATGTCGCTACTGTCAGTTGCTGCGCCAGTAATGTACATTGAGCGCCGGTTGTTTTGCGCAATCAGCTTTTGCCGGTTACGCTTCTCCGCATGCTGCAGCACCGTGTCTATGTCGAGCGATCCACCGTTATACGACTCATCCAGCTCGCTGCCAACCGTCTGCGGTGACTCGTGGGTGTTGCCCTGTTTACTAAACGCGTCCATTTTGCGCATCATCAGGTCCATCGCATCTGTCGACATATCGTCCCAATTGCTTTGCATTTGCGCATTGTTGGTGCTGTTATCAAAGTAGTTGTCGGGGCTCTGGTACACTGAACTGCGTTGGGCCGCATACTTTGCCTTGGCATTGTCAAACAAAGGTTGGTCATCAAACAGCACACTGAACCGCATATCGTTTTCCAGCTTGTCCAACGTCATCTCATATATAGACTTTATCGGCGCACGTTGCTGCCGTAATTGACTAGGCGGTTCAGATGGCGCCCTGCTGCTGTCTTGGCCCGATTCAAGGATCGTTGAAAGCCGTGATGCCAACAGTGCGTCTTCGTTGGCAATCGTAGCAGTCTGCTCACTACCTGTGCTTGCAAGTGTTGCGGAGCTAAAGTCTGCAAAGGATACGGCATGAGAAGATAGCGGCGCTGAGCCTGGTGATCCACCGCGCATCGATAACGGCGTGATCATTGCTGTCGGCGACGCATCGTCGTCGGCCAACATGCTGGTAAACTTTGCATCTCTGGCCATTGGAGACAGCGGTGGCGGTGGCAACGGCTGGCAAACAAATTCTGGAAGGCTTGTTGCTGGCACGCTAGGCGTGGGTGGCACATCCATTGTATTCGACAGCATTGCTGTTGTGACACCGCCATTGCTGATACTTCTCCGTCCTATTGGAGGTGCCGACAACAGATCGTCTGAAACATCTGCGCTGCTGTTCCGGGATGTGGCACCAAGGCGACTGGTACGCGATGACGTCGAAGTAGTGCTGAGAACGCTGGGATTGCGCCGCAATACAGACGTGCGCCGAGCTGATCCAAAAACAGCACCCTGTACAAAATCGGCAGATAAACTTTCACGCCCATCTGGTGCTTTAACGCTCATCCGCATACGCCGCAGCCTCCCTCCAGTCGACTGCTCATTGTCCATGCCATCGCTATAAACACCACTGGCGGTGTTTGACTCATCCACAACTGGTGCTCGCTCATGCTGGTAAATGCCCAGCGCGTTATCATCTGCATCAGCGACGGGGCTTCGAATGGGTGCTGAGCGCAGCACGTCCACAGGCATGGACATGGGCGAAGGACTGGCTGGAATTTGCACAGTGCGCCCAGCGCTGCCATTTTTAGCATTGTTCCTAGAGCCAGACCGCGAGTAGTTTGCAGGAAAGTACTGCTCAAGTTGGGGCGTCACTGGAGCCGAAGTTAGAACTGGCTGGCTTTCAGATGGCAGCAGCAGTCGTCCACCAGCAGAGGCTGGTGTTCCAAATTTGGTCGAATAGCTCGCTGGCATCCTGAATCCTGAACTAGCAGACGTCGTATAGTTGTTCTGTGCTGTGGGCTTTGGCGGCCGGCCACGTCGCATCGGTACAATGCTGTCAGAATCCAGCTCAGAATTTGTGCTGGTAGGACGCGATGTATCAGCATTAGTCCGCTGCACACTGCTGTTTCGAGACGAAGACGCTGCATAACGCCGGGGATGATGAACTGGGTGACCGCTGATGTAACCCAAGCCAGTATGCTGTGGCTGTTGTTGCTGCTGATTCACTGTTGATGGAGAGACTGGCGGTGACGCATACTTGTTTTCCAGCAAACAGGGCTCACCGCGCAGACTGCATACATACGAGCACAGCGTGAATATATTGGAGCGCTCACGCGGCTCCTCCCTGAGCGTCATTTGAAATATGTGTTTGAGCTCTTTAGAATACGCAGGAGCACCTGGAATAGAGTACTCAGCATTGAGAATGGCCAATGGCGATGCGTTGTCAAAAGGCGTGCGGAAATAGCACAGCTTGTACAGCAGCACGCCCAGCGCCCAGATGTCAACTTTTTCGGTGATTCCACGACGCAGATACAAGTCAATCATCTCGGGCGCGCGGTACTCTAAAGTGGTCATGCGCTGGATCTCTTCCTCCATGCGCACGATCTGCTCGCGCGAAAGTCGCGAGTTGGGCGCAACAACGCTGCTAGTGGTCGAGCCAAAGTCGCACAGCTTGTACGCAGGGCCGTCGACTGTGAGAATGTTCTCGACTTTGAGGTCGCGGTGCAGCAGTGGCTCGTGCTGATAATGCATGTGGGCGACCGCCTTGCAGACGTCGCAAAAGATGTGCAGAATCGCAGCCTCTTCAAGACCAGTCTTCAAATTGGTGTTCATCAGCGATAGCACGTCGCCCGTACAGTGCTCCATCAGAATGTACGCGCCGTCTTCTAAAACTTCGGCTGCTTCCAGTGTGACTATATGCGCATGCCCCTTTAGCTGGGTCTACAGACGGTATTAGCATATATTAGTGATATGACATGATGCGTATATGCGCAGATCCAGCATTCGACAGTCCTTACCATGTAGTTTATCTCTTGTTCAATGTGCTGCCGATGTTCCTGTTCGTCCGACTGCGCACCAAAGGGAATGTGTTTGAGGACGCGAGTCAGTCCGTCCCGCATCAGTGTAACCAGGTACACGTTAGCGTGGCCACCCGACGACAAGAACCGCTGAACCACACACGACAGCTCGCCGACCTGGAGCATCGTGCCCTGTGTGTAAAGGCCTTCGGGCTTGCCAACCGCTCCTCTGGTGCCACTGGCATCCGTGTAATTTGGCATGTTCAAATTGCTAGCCAGCAGCAACACTTGGGTAAACAATAAACGTAGACTTTGAAATGCAAAAAAAGAGATAATAAAGCGGCTGAAACTCAAAAAGAGGCAAAGCAAAAACACAAGTTAAGAAACGACAAGTCACGAGCGAATCGCTCTGTTTCTTCGCCTCCAAACGCTGAACGCAGAAAAGGAACAAGGCCAGACTGTGAAATGCACGATCCATGCGCAAGATCTTTTGTGCTGTCGAGCAAATTGCGTGTAATTCGGAAGTCTGGTCTGCAGCAGCACATCAGCCAGACTCCATTTACTTTTCTCCGAAAGCTTTAAAGCTAAATATTTTGGTTTTCTGTGCTCTGTTTGACCCTTTTTGCTACCGGTCTTTTCTTCGAAAGAGCAATTAATTTACACCCGCAACAATGTATGTCGATCATTTCGCAAAGAAAGATTGTTTTATTGGCTCTCAAACGTGTTCCGTATTTACATTGCAAAAAGGTGGGCTGGAGAAATGACTAGACTTGCCCAGCACGCGGTGATTAGCTTGGCCAGATTGCAGCTTTTGATTAGTTGCGCCTGACTCTGGTAATCTGCAGAAGCACGAATTGAATCTATTGCCTGCATGCATAAGGTATTTACTGGTTCATGGATGCTGATGCAAAACGACAAAAGTCAAAGAAATAATGTGTCTAAACGAGTAATGTTGTGATTGAGTTCTCATGTTTCGCTCAATTTCGACTCTCAAGCAGCTACTGCGCCATTCCGAGAGCAATGTGGATGGGAAAAAGATGCCGCCTCAACAATCCCAAGAATCAAAAGCAATGCACAGCTTTCTAGAATTGACAAATGAATTGACACTCGTGTAAAAGTGCCGGTGAATGGACAGGCGTTGACCACTGCCAACAACCCAGCGAAACGAATGGGTCAAGCACAAGCACCCCCGGCGATATCAATAGTATTGTGTTAAAATAGCGCCATTTGTGAGGCGAAGCGAATAATGTGCCGACTAGAGGAGAAGGGGTATGGTGGGAACATTTGCATGGTTGGCAACATGCGCAGACACATATGACAAACAATGTTTTACGTCAAATGTTTCCCACCCATGCCGTGACTTGAACAAGTATCTCAGCACACAAAACAGACGCGGGCTGAGGCGGAGCAGAACACCAATTCACATATGCAACGCAAATCGACGGATGCTGTTTACCCATTTGCCTACGTGCATTAATATGCTAGCATTGTTTTATTCTCAGAGCCGCCGTACAAATAAACACATGGAGTTTGTAGCCTGGCATAATGTGTTGCACCTTGCGCTGAGCACAGAAGAAAAATTCAAGCAATGTCATTATACTGTCTTTTTATTTTTACTGATTTCTTGTCAATAAACCCCATCTCCTTGTTTTCATTTGTGTATAGATAATGGAATGGGGGAGGGGTTTAGTCTGCACTCGAGCGCCCCCTCCTTTGTATTCAATTGGTTCCAGTTGACTGATGCAATAATTGCTGTCACCTGCAATGGCGTTGAATGCGCAGGCACGGAAAAACAACCGGAAGGCACGGGCTACACGGCTCCTCTATAATGCAGCCACATCTTTTTGTATTGCACATTTTCTGTCTTGTGATTTTTATTTATTATTGTTTTCACAGAACATATTAATATTCAACACCGACACACCCCCTTTCAAAGAAGGAACTGAACATTTGAATGCATGTTGTCTGGACACGTTCAATACGAAATTTTACGGATATGTATATATTGCCAGCACAAATGGCATGTCGACAACCTCCCCAATGCTTTATTTCCATTTATAGGTTGGACCAAGTTTATTTATCTTGGCCAGTAAAATCCCAAGCCAATTACAATCTCCGCCAAATGCGTTTTCCGCAAGTTATGACATCACTGGTCATGCAAAATCAAGTACCAGCGAGCTCCGACACGCGTGTTCATTGGCAAAGAAAAGAACACCACATCTACATGTTCAAACAAGAACACACTGAAATAAAGTGGCTTCCAAGACTTTCCAATCCAAGGATGCAATCTAAACCAAAACGGACTCTGCAGCTTCTGATGCAGTCAATAACAAGTTGCAGATCTATTGAACACCATGCCAAAGTGTGTGCTGTTTTCGAAACTAGTGTGTTTTGCACAGGAGCAGATCTGGCTGACTGCCTGTTTTATCTGCCATCGACAACAAAAATAAAATTGACATGCTTGAAAAGTGGCTTACGTGTTCATTCGTGTGGCCGCGCGATCTTCATCCCGCTTACGGAATAATGGTGGTTTTTGGGCTGTGAACATTTACACATACATGGCGCGTACACAATTAGTAGAAAGAACACGGCTCATCTAAACAGAAAGAAATAAGCGATGCATGACCATAAGCCTGCGCTTGTGGCAATCTCGGCACGCATTATATCGCTTTTTGTTCGCGCTGGACTTCCCCAAAATAACAGTAAGCAAAAGGCCAGGAAAACAAGCACGAGCCGTACGCCTCGTCCATCCGTCTTTTTTGCACTGCTTATCCCAAAATAGCGTGTATTTGCAAGCTGTACACTCCTCAAAAAAGGGAAACGTACGGGATGGGTGTGGTTGAACAATGGCCTTGTATAATATACTATACTAATGAGCGCCGTATTTTCGGCATTTGTGGATATTCAGTAGTAACAGAAAATTAACACTGCCAAGTCGGCAGCTGAGAATCCGGGGGAGAGGAGAGACCGACAAGTAGAAAATTAGAAAGGGTTCTTTTTTAGCTCTCCTGTAGAATATGCCGCTGCTACGGCGATTACTTTTTTCTAGCACAGGCTACCTTGGCACATGCTAACCAGTTTATAGTTCTTAATTGTACAAAGCTGAGCCGTTAAATTCAAGCATATTGTTTGAGATACAACTGCCGACTGCATAGTAACTGGATTGAAACTAGACCCGAATTCACAACAGAAGCCAAGCCAAGCGGAATTATCCCCTAAACACAATGCACGCAACCCGTCCCTCTTCTGTCTCCTGTAGGGGGTTTTTGCGCAAACCGAAATAAAATAAGCAACAACAATGGTCAATTGAGTCGAGTCTTGGCTCTACTTTTCTCTTATCATCTGTATCTGAATATGGAGCTATACTCTTCTATCAAAAACTAGAGTGAAACTAGCAGTCGGAGCGTAATAACAGCAAAAGGGTAACTGCCCGGAACATTCCAATAATCGGGACATACTTGCAGTAGCGTATATTTTGCACAACGTCCCGTACTACAATGCAGGATACTCCTTTTTACCACTCGGAGGAAGAAAGAAGAGTGACTGCTTGAAAAATAGCTTCGGCAAGTGAATGTCAGTAGGATACCGCAGTCCACTCGAAAAATAGTGTTGTTAGTTTTATGGAAGGAACGGCAGTAATTCGCCCCAGTTTCGGAGCAAAGCGGAAGACAGGCAATTGCCAACATATCCAATATTTCTGCTCCGAAAGAAGCTGGGGAGATGCTAAATATTAAGCTTCCTCCTGGCCTGCGGAGACAAAAATGGGGTGATATTGGACATTTTCCGAGCTGTGAGCGCATATAGCCGCCCAAGCTTCACAGTATAAGACTGGAATGTGGGCATGATGAATGGGGCGAGTAGCAGTAGGGTGTGGATTAAGACTCACAGTTTCTATTTTAACATTATAGTGTATGTCTGTTCGGACACGCCAAGAGACTGGTGGCTGAACCTTGCCGCTCCTCTCATTCAGTGCTTAAGCGGCTTGATTTTGCAGATTCGGTTCAGTGCGAGCCGTAGTTCTGTTCCCCTGTATTTGCCGACCAAGCGCCAAACACAATAAAAGAAACAAGAGTGCGCAGTGCATATGGGATGGCAGTGCTGACAGAGTCCAAGTGTGTGGCGATGAGAACAAAATATGTCACTTGTGCCGACGAAAAATCAAATAGTTGAGGCAAAGCCGTGAAGGAAGAGGGGGCTGCGCATTACACCCCGGGGGAGCGCAACCCCCTTTTTTCTTTCAGTAGCTTCCACGTGTCGGGTGCTTGGCCCGAGATGCCCCCTCCCCTCCACACGCTTGAGCTTGGCGGGCCGGAAGCTTTACTTCTCGGTCACATACACGTCCCTTCTTTTTTCCGAGCTGGGCGCAGCCGTTTCTCCCTTCGGCATCATCTGGGCAAGCGTCCTTTTCCTCTGGGGAGAAAAGCATGGTGGTTGGCCTGCATGCTGAGCAAGACCACCATAAAAGGAGCGGGGTTTCCGAGCAAATGGGGCCCTGGATTTTCTTTACAAGTTGTGGAGCATCGTATCCTTTTTCTCTTTGGTATTACATATTATCACCCGCAATCAACTTCTTTTTAGCAAGGTCTCTTTAGGACACAACAAAAAGCGTTCACAGTTGTACGTGGCTCTTTCCCCTTTCTTGCTCATAGACCCAACCGAAATAAAACTGGGATCTTGAGTCTGCCAGCCCCATCCAACTACTGTCCTGCGGATCTGTTTTATTTTTCTTCAGTCGACTGTGATTCTGGTGCTGACGCCATTCTGCCCAAACTGCGCTTTCAAAAAGAACGCCGCCCATTTTTGTTGCTACTTCGTCTACCGCTCACTCGCGAGTTCTATCCCCTTTCGTTCTACCATTTTCCACGCACCCCAACGGCAATACCCAGCATTTTCGGGGTTTGTCTTGTGTAAACAAAAAGGAGCTGCTATCGTGCGTGGTCTCAAATTGAGACATCACTTTGGTTCAAAGCGGCCTTTTCGAAGCTATTCATCAGCCTACATTTTTGGGTCCAAGCCCCTTCTCTAGCCCAAATTATTTTTGCGCAGCCTCCCTCTTTATTTTGGCTATAAAACCAGCAGCATTTCCCTCTGAGAGCTGTCTTGGATACTTGCTGCCGCAGTCAAAAGTCCATCTCTCTCTTTTTATTTATCCACTTTCTTTGCCTGCTTCTTGGGTAGAGTAACGACAATAGCAAAGGAATCTGGTCGTTTTACGGGCAGAGTGGTTTAAAGGATATTTAACGCCTTATTCGAGCTCCGAAGGAGTTGCCCCTGAGAACCTTGTATCGCATTTGGGTTATTCCGAGCTCGTATTTTTGATCTCCTAAAGATATCCGATGAGCTTGTACTGCACGGCCGAGCCAACGCAAAGCAACAGAGGCAGCGCCTGGCTGCTGGACATTCCGCGTACGTCGCGTTCCGCATTGCACAGCCGCACGTCGTCCACAAGCACAGTGGTCGACGACATTTACATGATTTCAACCGCATTCCCCATGCCATCGCCGCCGATGCCGCACACAGCTGCAGTGTCGCTGGCGAACCCGCACATGCCGTTCAAGCCTACAATTACGGCGCCCAGCTCGCCTAAGCACTTTGCAAAGGGCTCGATGACGCCGCAGTTGTCGCCATGCTGCGATGGAGCGAGCAAAGTAGTGGAGCCAGCTCGCAATGAGGAGCTGGGCGAGCAGGCGGGGGCTGACGGATGCATGTTTGCCATGGATTCTGATTGGACGCAGCGCTCGTCACAATCACCAGCGCTTGACCGTGCGGCGCTGTCGTATGGGCATACGGGCAAGCCCCAGCCCTGGGCAGTCCGTAGAATGAGTCAGTACGACTCGCTGCAGGCCCAGATCCGCGCCATTGACGATGACGACAACGAATTCTATCCATGAGTTTATTGTACAAAGCCTGTCTTTTCACAAGCATTTGGCTCCTCACACTCCTCACACAAAAAGAACAAGTTTTCTCACCTCTATACACTGAATATTTTTTGTTTTAGCCATTTTTGATGTAAATATAAAAAAGAACCTTACTATGTTGCTATTTTCAGTACGAAATTCCATTGTTTCTGGCCTCGAACGAGGCGTTTTTTGTTGAACCCGCATTCAGAGATCTCGGCTTTTGACCCAACATTTACTGAATGCCGTAATCTGTTTTATCTTGTTTTGGTGGCGGGCACGAAAATATTATTGGATGCTAATTATGGTTTATTTCCCGGCTCGTTCATTGTGCAAATGTGTTGTGATTGGAGTCTTGTGGCCTTTACCATTAATTATCTGTGGATCTCTGCGGCACGTTTATGTCGTGGTAAATTCAATATCATCACGTGTGTATCATGTCGACTGCGGCATATCCGCTGATCTTTATGTGTTTGTGAAATGTAATTAAAAACTCCGAAAAGACGGGTTTGTTTATTGGCAGGGGAGTTTTGAGGGAAAATGCGTAATTGTGGCAGGTGACTTGGGCAAAAAATGCGCCCGTCTGCCGCAAATCAGGGGCATTAACACTATTACTGGTATTTATTTTTGCACATCATCCCCATTTGCATTTTTAATTACACATTTTCAAGGTAAAATTACGCAATAATTGTTATTTGTTATATTTACCCTAGTCACATTACACATTAAAAACAATTAGTTGGAATGCGGGTGGTTCCAATAAATAAGCTGGCCAATCGCCGCCATGGCCAAATCCGGACGATCCACGTACGAGCCCGGTCTAATATACGTGTTCTTGACCTTTACCACAATATTAGACGCCAAAAGGTTCTGTACTCCGTTTATTTTAAGCGTGTACCAACGCGAGCCACGAACAATAAGGCGCGCCTTGCAGTTCCACCAGACTGGACTTATGCCCATGCCCCAGCATTTCATCCCGTACCATTTGATGTTGGCGTCACGAGCCAGGTGCACCCATTCGATGCTGTTCCACGGAATAGCACGCGAGCCAAGAGACGGAAAGTAGTAGCGCTTAATGACAAGTGCTCGGGTGGATACTTGCACGTATTCATCCTCGTACAATATTTCAAGAGGAGCTGTTTCGTCTTCGGGCAACCGCTCGTATACTTGCTCAGATTCAGTAGCCATTATTCGTCAAATAAACTAATAGTCAACGCAAGTTCTGCACGTACGTAAATCAAGTAAAAATAATAGTGGGGTATTAAAAGAGTGCCAAGTATAGTACAACTGGCAAAGGAATAAATGGGGATTGAAAGAAAATAATTGCGTTTTATTTACAAGATACATATGCAGCCAAGCACTTATACACTTGGTCATGCAGGTATGTGTGCCAAGCTAAGGCGAGTGCGGATTCCCGCTCTGACCATGGCACGCACCAGCGCTTGTGATTCTGCCGCAGAAAACTCGTTGGACAGCTGACCGCCCAATGCCAGCAAATACAGAGACTTTGCCCACGGACACACTCGCAGCGCCGCCAACAGCACACGTTTTGCACGTCCCATTGTACCAACTTTGAGCTCAAACGCAATGTAGACCATCCACATATACAGCGACTGCGAACTGCCGTCGCGCGTCGCCCTGCGCAGCAAGAAGCGCACATGACTCGTACAGTTACGAGATGTATCCTTGCGGAGCGCAACATACATGGCGAGCATACGCACATCGGGCAACGCATCAGGCGGATGCGCGGCAAGCACCGTAGACACTAACCGAGCATGAGTCAATTCCGAACCACACGCGTTACGTGCAGCAAACATCATCTCCCATAACGGCGTCGTGTGTGGATCAGCGAGCAGCGCCCTATGCACACGAGCGCGCAGATCGGATGTACAGTGCACACGACGTGTGAGAGCGTGGTGCAAGTGGATTGAACAGATCGCAAGTGCAGACAGCGCGGGATGATTTGAAGGTGATTGGTTGTAGATAGAGTCGGCTGCTTGAGGATCCCCATGTGCTGCGTACGCGAGCCAGCAGCGCAGGGTAAGAATCGCCAAATGCACTTCGTCCGGATCTGTGCAGCGCGTCCCAGTACAATCGGCAACCAATTGTTGCACTCGCTCGATGTCTGCCACGTCAATCTGTGCCGTGTCTGCATTGCCAGTTTGTGTCATGTCTGCACTCTTGGCCTCCACAAACCTTTGAATCGCACTTGGTTCGCCAGTCGCAACGCATGCCAACAAATCAACAGCAACAGCCAATCCCCATCCATGCGTTGCCTCCAACACAAACCACGACTTGCACAGCACAATCTTCCACACACGCTCCGCAGGCATCTCTTGCGCTTGCACCACAGCATTCGCCCACACTTTGCGCGCACTGGGCCAATCGCCCACACGGGCATGCATTTTAGCCAATGCGTTCCACAGCGCCAAACACTCGGGTGTCTGCAATAGCAAGCGCCGAGCCATGCGTGTGCCCAGTTCAGGCGACTGCACAAAACTAGACTCGAGCAACGCAATGCGCAGCTGTGTACGAGATGGTTGGTCCAGCATCGGTGCTTGCGCCAGCAGCTCAAGAGCGTCGTAGGCAAACTTTTGAGTCGAGTCATTGAGCCGTTGCCAGGGACACACGTGCGCATAAGTTAGAGGAGTGTCTGGCGTGTCGAGCGTGATTGGCAGCGACACAAATGGAAACGCTCGGGTCGACTGCGCACCAGTAGAGTCGGATCCATATGTAGAATCCACGAAAAGCGCAGATGCAGCTGAAAACATGTCATCGCCGGCTCCAGACACCGTCCACGATAGCTCGTAGCTTGCGGACCGTTGCACTGGAAACACGCATGTCAGAGGACCGACAATGCCAACAAACTGCATAAACCCACTGACCAGCGCACGAGCCGCATCCGGATCAAGCACCAGATCACGGAGAAACGGCTCAACGTCCTCAAACACTGTCAGCGCAAACGGATCCATTGTTTCAAGTTGTGCTTCCGTTATATCGAAGGTGCCAGTTGCACACGAGAATGGGGCGGATTGCGAGCGGCTCAGTTCGGCTTGAGCCCATTCACTAATAGACTCTGCGTCACACTCGACCGGACCCTGGTCCATGCCATTATCTGCTGTTCGCTCATTTTCCACTGTCCGTCCTTTTGCTGTCGCTGCTCCTACGCGCGGCCGTCCCGAACACCAAAACTCACGAAACTCTTGCATGCGATGCACCCCATGCGTAGAGCCACACTTTGCATTTGACGTCATCACATACCATTCAAGCGCAGCCTGGTACACACCATAAGCTAGCTCTACAAACCCCGCTTCCCGATAAAACAGCGCAGCACAATGAACCAGCTCCACCACACACATGCCCGCATTTTCAAATGAGCGATACTCGAGCACTTGTTGCACCGCCGCGGCGTAAACACGAGCCATCCACGGAACCGAAAACCGCGCAGCCACTGATGTTTGGCAGAACCGCACATGATGCACCACAACACGTGGATCTGTAGCTGCGCGAACTACGCGCGTCCATTCACTGAGCATCGCGTCGTCGTCCATTGTGTGCGCACACGCGTCGAGGTACGCAAGAGCCAATTCGGATGATTCTGGGTTGCTGTGTAGGGCGCGGCGGAGCACGTCTGCTTGCACTATGGATACCGCATGCTGGGTGAGTCGTGAGCTGGTAAACGACGATTGGGCGATTGTTTGCTGATGCGCGGCCAGTTGCTGCCACGCGTCAATGTCGTGTGAGTCGTGGCGTACTCGTGCTTCGAGCCGCATCGTCGTGGCTTGTGTCTCGTCCAGAAATCCAGGGTCAGCTGCAGGGTCAGGACCAGAGTCAGTCGTATTGGGTCGCGCCATTCCATCAAGACTCCGGAAATCCGGGCGCCCACTCTCTCTGTCGCTCTCGTATCCGCATACACTGCTCATTTGCGGCCTATCCGTAAACGCAATAAACCCATCCAGCGCCATCTCATTGCCACGCATTGTCTGCACAATGCGCTCGGTCTCCATTCGCTTCCAATCAATGTCCATGTACCGTTTGCATGCATGCGATGCTGGAACCAGGACAATATCGGTTTCATGCGATTCTGTCGCAATTCGAAACTGGCGGCTCAGCCCCAGCACTGTGCGTTTGCCTCGACGTGTGAACTGCGGAGCTGATGATCGGCCTGTTTGCTGGAACTGCAATAGTCCTGCGTCGCCGCGCTCATCTACTGTCACTATTTTGTCTTCCACCAATTGTTGCAATTCTGTGCGTGTGTCTTTGGGCGCCGCCAAACTCTTGTGTCGCTTGTCCCGGGACCGCTTGTGTTGGTCGTCTCGATGCCGTTTGTGTTTGTGCTGGTCTCGATGCCGCCGCTTCTCGCGTTGGACTATGGCTTTTGAGACACCGCCTGTGGGCGCACTAGAAAACGAGGGAAACTCAGTGTCGCTGTCATCGCTATCCTGCCTTTTCATATACTCGCTCATTAGAAATAAAAGTGATTATGCATGTTATTGAATGCCAGTGTGATTAATGCAACCAATGGTTTATGGTCCGCCCAATTGGCTTATGGGAGATACTTGAAAAGTGAAGAGTCAGGGAATGCGCGTCGATGAAATGACCTTTGGAATCTGGGCCTGGCTGTTTGGTTCACTGTCCACATAAACAATCTGGTACTGGCGGGCATGCTTCGTATGCGATAGCAGAAACCTGCTCGGCGTTTGGGCAACCGGAACATCCGGGTCAAACACCAATACGCACACGCCCTCGTCAGCCATTTCCACGCCAACCACCGTACGGCTGTGTCCCTGGTGCTGCAAATACAGTGGATGTTTGTCCGTAAACCTCGTGCTACTGTCTTTGCTAGCACCGCACGTAAAGTACTCGACAATCCACGCAAACAACGCTGGATGCGTGCCATTTGCGCCTGTCGCGCGATGGAAGTCCACAATTCGAGCACGAACGCCCAAATGAGCCAGTATGCAATACACTTCAGTCGCTCCAATCCATTTCCGCGTATTTACTACGCGTCCTAGTTGCGTGCATCCGTCGCGGTCAAATCCCGCGTGCCACGCCTGCTCGAGCATTTGTTGCAGCTCGTTCACTTGCGGCACGGTGTTTAGAATAGGCAATGGTATAAGGCTGGAAATGAGCATTTGGCAGTTGCGGTAACCGCATGCCCATCCACGGTCCCGTGCTGTCAAGTACAGTTGTGTTTGCTTGGTGCACAAAACGGTGGATGACTCTGAGAGTGCGAGATCCTCAACACAGATCGTTTCAGTATGGTGTGGGCCAGCGACGCGGTGGCGGATATAGTCTCCAATAGCTTTTATTTTAGTGTGTTTCATCGTAACGCAATCTTCAGTGTCTGAACTGCCTGTCAAATCAATAACCTGTGCTGGATCCATAGATATTATTTTGCTAAATAAAAGATAAACAGGAGAAAAAAAGTTTCAGCAGAAGAAATTGGAAAATAGATGATCCCCATATTTTTGTCATAGCGCCAGAAACTATAGATTAAACGAAAGATCCAGAAATTAAAGATTAAAGTGTAATGTTTATAATGTACATGGTTTTCATGTTAGTTTGTATAGTTTAACGTATGTTGGGATGGACACGGCACAGCGGTTACGACTGTACTATGAGGCGTGCATTCCCATGGGGCTGCTCGTATTAGACATGCTCCACTACGGGCTCCCGCCCTTTGACGACGCAACACTAACACTGGTACCAGGGCTACTCATGTGTATGATAATAATGTACTATCTGTACGACCGACTAAGCTGTGAAAACGACGACTCACACGTACTTCCAGGCACTCAGACCAGCATGTACCGACGGCGCGCTGACCCAGGGCGCATGTGGGGCGGCGTGCTCGTGCCTCTGGTGTTGTTTGCACTAAACATTGGCAGTTCGTCAGACGAGAAACACAACATGGGGCTGGGCGCATGTGGCGCGTGGGTATTAAGCGTTGCAATGGCGTGGACGTTTACGGTTCGCACGTCGGCTTTGTCTTCAGGATGCTCGTGGGCCCTTGGCGGTGCGGGCATATTAGCTCTCACCCTTGCAGGGCCCTGGGAGCATGGTAATGTGGGAGTCCATGTGTGTCTGGTTGCAGCGGCTGCTAGTGCACAACACATGGGCACGCAGTTTCTGGTGCGCAAACTGCCCCGCAGTTTTACGCTCGGCGAGGCAGCTGCGATTGCCCAGGGCACAAGTTTGGCTGTGCTTGATCTCGCTGCCCGATTATTTACCCGCAAAGGACTTGTGGATCTGCAACACATGTGTGTGCTGGTGCTGGAGGCTGCTGGCGTGGGCACAGCATTGATTGTGTGCGTGTTATATATGGTGGCTCCACGTCATAGCCAAGGCGTATGTGTTGCTGACACAGTGTGGATGTGTGTGGCTGCAGGAGCTGGGGCAGGCGTTACAACGAGCATAATTGCGTTTGTTTCTGGCACAAATCCAGTGCGCTGGATTGTGCTGGCAGTGCTGGGCTCGCAGACAGGCCGCATGGTGCTTATATACTGGCTCATGCTCATGCTCTGTGCTACAGCCATCTATGCCTGGTGCGCACAGACGTCCACCGGGCCCTCATCTCCGTCCAAACTCGTGTTGCACATAAAACGCAAATCATACCACATCCTCGCCGTCTTCCTCTTCGCCCCTGCATTTGTTGCCACACCTCTTGTTCTGCACATTGGGTTCACACTTGCACTATGCGTGTTTGTGTGTGCAGAAAGTGTGCGTGTGCTTTGCCTAAATGGCTGGGGCGGGCAAATGACGCGCTTTATGCGGCGGTTCACAGATGCTCGCGACGTGGGCTTGGTGGTAACGGCGCATTTTTATTTGCTGATCGGATGCGCTGTGCCAGTGTGGCTGGACAACACTCGAGGATGTGTGGAAGCGGCGCTCGCAGGTGTGTTGGCATTGGGCGTTGCTGATACGTGTGCGTCGTTGGTTGGGCTGCGATTCGGGTCGATCAAGTGGCCGGCGACTGTAAAGACCGTAGAGGGCACATGTGCGTTTATTGTGAGTCTCGTAGTGGCTGTGGAGTGTGTGCGGTGGGCGAAAGGGTTTGGTTACGAGATAACCCCCAGTTACGGGGTGATGGGAAGTCTCGTAGTGTGCGTGGCTATGGGCGTGTTGGAAGCACTGACCGACCAAAACGACAACTTGGTCATTCCACTCACCATGTACGCTGCCGTAAAAATGCTCATCCACTCGGATGCCATTAGCTGGATCTCTGTCGTTGTCGTAGCTGCCATGCTGGTCATGCCACTTATTCCCCACTCTACACTGATCCAGCTACGAACGCAATAGTGTATTATAGCTGATTAAACATTAGTTAACAAGAAAAGAACGCAACTCAGACTAGCCATGTATATCGGTAAACGCAAGAACCCAAAGTGCCGTGTCTGGGCGGCGCTGTATTCGCCATTGTATTCGCCACTGTACTCGATAGGGCCCAGTCCGGGAGGTGCCTGTGACCGACCCACCCCAACCTTTATGTCACTCATCGACGTCGGACCCTGCATCTGCTGTTTCGTCGAGTTGCGCCAAATGTCCTCACAATACTTTGCATTGACCGGAAACCATGCTGCGTCCATCGGCGACAAACTCTGTCCAAACAACGCTGTAAACGAAACCTGCGCCAAATCCAGGCCCCGTCCGCCCGTGTCCACCGCCAACACATACACAAACCGCACCTTATCATCTCTTTTATCCATTGTAGTTTGTATGGATGTGGTGGGCAGTGGATCGAATTGTGATGTGGTGGCGGCAAAGTGCGTGGCCATGGCGATTTCAGGGAGTCCGACGGCAAGTCCGTCGGTTATGTAGTTTGCTTGCGATGTTTCGATGCGCAGGCATGTGCCGCATTCCACACGAGTGTCCATGAGTTGCACGGCTGTTATACGGCTGATATCAAGCGTTGCGTATGGGTAGCCGCACGAGGGAGCAGATGCGGCGAGATATGTGCCCAGGCTTTGGTAGTCGTGGGGTGTGATGCTCTGGCTCCCGTACATTGAACAACCGACAAAAGTTGCCAGTGCTATAACGAGCACGGAGGCGTATATTAATCGCATAGTATTATTTATTAACAACGCAAAAATATAATCAGGAAAATAAACTGGAAACCAAAACAAGACCGGATGGACCGTTGAGATGTGATTTACCGTTTTCTTTGCTTTTCTAATATAATTGCAGATGGTTGATCTGGCGCAAGTTCGTAGGTACTGGCTGTCATGTGCTTATCCAGTAACCAAGTGGCATTTACCGGCCAATAGGCGAAATGGCCGAAAGAAAAGACTAATCAGTCTTTTCTTGGCTCCTATAAATTGCATTTGGCTGCGGACAAACACTGTCTTGAACACTCTTTCTCACATTTTTCTTTCTTCATCTCTTTCCATCTTTGTTTTACTATTATACTTTATAAATATGGCAACCAAGCAACACTGCGCATACTGTTTCACTGTGCTACTGGCCCAGCTCCAAAACACAACCGTCGACGTAGTACCAATGTTCGACACATCGACCGAATACCCGTTATTCGTGACCTGGAACAAACAGAGTTCTGACGGCCACGAGCAGTTGCGTGGCTGTATCGGCAACTTTTCACCTATGAACCTAGCTACAGGGCTACGTGAGTACGCAATAACGAGTGCGTTCCACGACACAAGGTTCTCTCCCATACGAGCCCGCGAAGTACCTCAACTCTCGTGCTCTGTGTCTCTGCTGACGGATTTTGAGGACGCCAGCGGGTATTTGGACTGGGAGATTGGCACGCATGGTGTGTGGATCGAGTTCCGTTTGAGAGGTCGTCGCACGACGGCAACGTTTTTGCCCGAGATTGCTCATGAGCAGGGCTGGTCCAAGACAGAGACTATTGACCATTTGTTGCGCAAGGGCGGGTTCGAGCTGCCCATTACAGACGATGTGCGGAGCTCAATCAGGCTCACACGCTATCAGAGCAAGAAACAGCACTTGTCGTATGCCGAATATGTGGAGATGACGAGTGCGAAATAGTGATTTCGAAATTAGCGCAGTTTTGATCCGATCGAACGCCCCTAAACCCAAGTTCAACTACCAACTTGCGTTTACTGGTGTCTGGGCAGTCAGCTCATCTTTTCTCTTTATCTGTTTTAGTTTCACTATTATACTAAGGTTTTTAAGCAAGAACGTTTTAAAACGACATTATTGTCAATTACATTTATTAGAACCTTCCAGAACCATGTCGATTTCCAACAAGCTGTCGATCAAGGACGTTGACGTCAAGAACAAGCGTGCTTTGGTGCGTGTGGACTTTAACGTTCCGCAAAACAAGCAGCTGGAGATCACCAACAACGCACGCATTGCTGCGGCGCTGCCGACGATCAAGTACTTGCAAGAGCAGGGCGCGGCTGGTGTGGTGCTCATGAGCCATCTGGGCCGGCCGAACGGTCAGGCTGTGGCAAAGTACTCGCTGAAGCCCGTGGCTGATGAGCTGCAAAAGCTGCTCGGACAGTCGGTGACATTCCTGAGCGACTGTGTGGGCGCTGAGGTGGAGAGCGCATGTGCTAATTTGACAGGCGGACAGGTGGTGCTGTTGGAGAATCTGCGGTTCCACATTGAGGAGGAGGGCTCGGCCAAAGACAGCGAGGGCAACAAGACCAAGGCTGATCCGTCAAAGGTCAAAGAGTTCCGCGAGTCGCTGACCAAGCTGGGCGACATATACGTAAACGATGCGTTTGGAACCGCACACCGTGCGCATTCGTCGATGGTGGGAGTTGAGCTGCCGGTGCGTGCTGCTGGGTTCTTGATGCAGCGCGAGCTCGAGTACTTTGGCAAGGTGACAGAGAACCCGGCTCGGCCGTATCTGGCGATTCTGGGCGGTGCCAAGGTGTCGGATAAGATTTTGCTTATCGACAGTCTGCTTGACAAGGTTGATCTGATGATTGTGACGGGTGGCATGGCATACACGTTCCATAAGGTTCTGTCGGATATGAGCATTGGCGGCTCGTTGTACGATCCCAAGGGCGCCGAAATTGTGCAGAAGCTGGTTGACAAGGCCAAGGCGCGCGGTGTGGAGTTTGTGCTGCCCACCGATTTTGTGACCGCCGATGATTTCTCGCCTGACGCCAACACAGGCCATGCGACTGTCAAGGGCGGTATTTCCGAGGGCTGGCAGGGTCTGGACATTGGGCCAGAGTCGATCAAGCAGTTTGGCGAGGTGATTGCCAAGGCCAAGACAATTGTGTGGAACGGCCCGTGCGGTGTGTTTGAGTTTGAGAAGTTTGCAGATGGCACGAACAAGACGATGGACGAGATCATCAAGGCGCACGATAACGGCGCAACCACAATTATTGGCGGTGGTGACTCGGCTACGGCGGCGGCGAACCGCAATGTTACGGACAAGTTCTCGCATGTGTCGACCGGTGGTGGTGCGTCGTTGGAGCTGCTCGAGGGCAAGGAGCTGCCTGGTGTGGCTGCGTTGTCGACCAAGTAAAGCAATTATGGTTGGTCTTTTCAATGTTGAGAACACTTTACTTGTTTAATTTAAATAAACAGCGACGTTATCTGTGTTCTAAAACTGTTGGATTCCAAATCAGGTGATTGAGTAAAGATATAGTTGCAATGGCGTTCTCATCAGAGTTAGCTTTCATTTCTCCAAATTGTATATCAATTTGTTTAAAACTAACAAGGTTAGTGTTTGAACGTGACTACTGTTAATCGTCGATCAATTGTAAAATTAATGATTTACACTCGATTTGAACTTTTGTTAAACTTTTGTTTCTTGTTCTCATTTCGTGTTTGTTATATAATGCTCTCTTGTTTTAAATTGAGAAGTGCGGCAGTGCGCATTGCGCACTCTACGCGTCCCACGCTATTGCCCTTGTTTACATGTCGACACTATGCTTCGGCGATTGACGCTATCTCTCTGGAGCGACAGCAAGAGATCGCAGCAGCTCTTCGTGCGTATCAAAAAGATAACATAACAGTTCCATGGTTTGACATGGTCAGACGATACAGAGTATCACAGGCGGCTATGGAACAGGCGTTGGCTGTCGATAATGCTAGGCTGGAGAAAAGAGCTGAGCTGTCAACCTGTGTTACACAGTTGGCGGATCGAGCATACGATGAGCAGCGTGGTCGGTGTGACTGGGAGTCGATTGCTCGAGATATGGAGATGCCGCTTGTCGAATGTCTGCGGTTGTTTGACCCATCGCTCTCTACAGTTCCTGTGCGGTCGCTGTCCAATATCACAGACTGGTCAGTAGACGATCTTTCAACGCTAAAGTCATTAGTGCTTGAGCAGTTTGGCGCTGTTACAGTCGATGGATGGCGGTTGGTTGGCATCTATATGAATGTTAAGCAAAATGACTGCTCTATGGCGCACAACATGTGTAATTATCCTCGAATGACGCCCGATCTATACGAAGCGATTACCCGGCACCGAAACGACGGTCTAACGTGGACAGATATATTCGAACTTTATCCGTTATTTGGTAGTGTACGTGTGCTTTACAATGCGTGCCGTCGGTTCAAAAAACATGTCGATTCCAAGCCAAAATCCCCCCGCAAAAATTGGTCTAACGAAGAAACTCGTCGGATTCAGGAGCTTATCCAAATTTATTATAAACCTGGAAACCGGCGCGAGGTGCTAATTCGGGCACAAGTGGCATTTCCCAATTTGTCGCAAGAATCAATACTTGGCAAGATCGAAATGACTATACGTAAAACCAAGAACGTTACAAATAATGATATGGATCGTGTAAATAAGCTGGTTGAAGCTTATGGCAAGGATTGGCAGCGCATTGGGCAGGAGATTGATGCCTCTCCCCGGCGTGCGGAACGAATATGGACTCTGTACCAGCAACGGCAAAAATCAACACAAGCATGGACTGATGATGAGCTGGACACACTACGCAATTGCATTCGCGACGATGTTGGGATGACCGAGGCCTCGCGACTTCTTGGGACAAAGACGCCGCATATGTGCAATGCAAAAATGCTTTCGTTAAAAAGAACCGGTAAGCAACACTTATATTAACATCTACTGAATACGGGTGTTTGACAAGAGTGATACTGACCTGTGCTATTTAATATGTAGCAATGAGCAACACGTTGCAAAAGTCAAACACTATTTGGGATGCTGATGATATTGCTCGATTAGAACACTTGGTATCGACATACAAGGGAAGAAAAATTGACTGGGCAGCGATTGGCAAAGACATTGGTCGTTCGGTTGACTCGTGCCATATCAAGCATTGTCAAGTCCAGCGGAATCATATTAACTCGATGGTTGACCATTCTCCAGAGGTCAGCTACGAGGTACAGAAGCAATACGAGCAGCAACAGAGCGTAGATTGGACTGGAGTTGCTCAACAGCTTGCGGTGACCGAGCACGAGTGCTTGGAAGCCAACCAATATAATGTTGGCAAAGCTCGGTGGATCTACCATCCAGATACGTTTTCATGGGATATGGCAAATCGAATGACAGCGTTTATCAAGGAAAACTATCCTCAGCCGCTGCCAGTCAATTATACAGCCGTTTCAAACTACATGTGGATTGATATTAACGACTGTGTCAAAATGGCTAGTTTACTGCGTGGTGAAATGGTGTGGACTGCTGAGGTCATTGCTCAAGTGGCAAAACTGCGAGAACAAGGCATGACATACAAATATATTGCCCGCCAATTGTCACCAGCACTCTCTGTTAATCGGGTTACATGTGCTTACCACAGACACATAAACCCTAAAGTCTATATGCCATTGTCGTATGAGGAAAAGCAACAGATAAAAGAGATTATTGATATGCACGCAGAGCAATTACCGTTTACTGAGCTGCGAGAATTGATTTTACAAAAAATGGCACATGTCAACCAAAGGGCAGTGCGTTCATTTGTTTACTCACACGCTGTTTCTCTCCTAGTATACAAAGAACGTTTGCGCAAGGCTGATACAGAACAAATTGCTAACCATATTTCAAATGGCACCAAGCCTAGCATACTGGCAGAACAGCTGGGCATTCCACCTACCCTTCTGACTAACCTAATGTTGTCAAATGCCTTTTCTATCCACTCGTCAACATGGATGCCCCACGAGACGGAAAAGCTGCTGGAGCTTGTTCGATCCAGCACTCTGCCGTATAATTGGAAGTTGATTTCCGAGGTGATTGGCACAAAAAGTCCGAAGCAATGCAGCAGGAAATACTATTCATTAAAAATACAGGGCGTTTAGTCGAGTTTGCCGTTGATTAGAGCTGCGGAGAAAGCTTTTTTTATTGTTGTTGTTATACTAAAAAACTGGCATTATCCGCCCAAGAATTTATTCTTTTAGCACAAGGTTTGAAACACGGATCAAATAGTTTAAACTCTAGAAAAATGTTTAAAGAAACAAGAATATTTTTGCAAGTTCCTCCACACCTGCGAGTTTAAATACTGTTGCAAACACGCACAAATGGATGGTGTAACCCGCTCGGCTATTCTGCAACAAGGGCAAGGAGCTACCTGGTGTGGCTGCACTGCCAACCAAATAACGTAGATTAGCTGTCTATTTTATTAGACGTTTTAGTTACTCTTTATAATTTCAATATTTGGTGAAATATGGAAATGTAAAAACTGTAAAAATTAATAATACTAGAATTGCTTACATCGCCTGCTCGTCAACGGCTGTGCCCAAGGCCTGCACAATGTTATTGCTCATTAATTCAACCACAGTTGACTCGAGGTGCCGCTTTGGATCCTGCTTGCCCACATGACGAGTTTTGAGCTCCTCAGCCGTCAATTTCTGCTCCTCCTGCACTGACTTTGTGTACGACTCGGCCAGTTTGAGCATCTTGGTTGCTGCAACTTGGTTCCCCGAGCAATGAGTGTCAAAGCTATCGAGTGCCAGCCCATGCGACCACTGTTTTTTGTTGAGGTTCAGCAACATCTTTTCCTCCAGCTGGTTCTTGCGGTAATCAATAGCAATCGAGTAATAGTGGCGGTTCAGCCCGTGGATCAGGGCCTGGATGCTTGGCTTGTGCAGCTGTCCAATGTTTGACGTTGACTGGCGTGGCTCCATGCCTGACATGGCAGACGATGATTCAATGAGCCGGAACGCGTCAATGACCACCTTTCCCCGCACTGACTGGATCGGGTCGATTACAACTGCCACCGCACGGCTATTCAGCCGCTCAAATGCCTGCTGTGTGCCAATATCAACGCTCGACAGCCAGCACCCGAACCCAGGATGCGAATGGTACCAGCCAACCACACTTTCGGCCCGCCCAGTTTGCTTGAGCATCTCCATCATGGCTGCCTGATATGCCTCGTCAATGGCCTCTACAGACACGCCAGTACCTGATTGCGGCATGGCAAACACGTCCACTACCCGGACAGTATAGTCGTCGACAAACTCACCGAGCATCAGTCCCATTACCTCCATCGGCACGCCAGCCCGTCCGTGCTTGAGCATCTTTAGTAGTGCTAGAGAAGAGATGTGGACTGTCTCGGAATTATCGGCCAATTGCGTCTCGCTCAAATCGACGCCTTGGCCGCCCATGCCCATATACTGTGGAAAGTCCATTTTAATTTGTGGATTGAAATAATAGAGAGAAAATAATAGACGTGTGGTGAAATGTGCTAAAAGCTGAATGCGAAATAAGTGGTACGTCATGAGGAATATTTACTTAATTAGTACATGATTTGAGCAGTTATAATCAGTGGATTATTTTCTAGTGATTAACTGCAGGTGCATTTGACCCACATCTTTTCCAATAACCATTTTGTTTATTGATCAGCTCTACTGTTTGCCGTATTTAAAGAGTTGTCCAGTTGTTTTCTCTATAAATTATTGGTTATAAACAATGCAGAGTTATTCACAATCACAGTCTGGGCGAATGCCGAGCAGAGTGGGGGCACACATGCAATTGCAGAGCCGTCTGCAAGGGCTGCGTTCAAGCATCCAGACGATCAGCGACATTGCCGACGACACAGTGCGGGTGTGCACAGTAGCAGGACTTGACCTAGAGGAGCTGGGAGAAAGCGACAGCGCAATGCAAGTTGAAGCATCGTTGCGCAAACTGATCGACGCGCAGCACCGGCTCGACGTTGAGCGGTCACTAGTGACTCGACTGGCCACCGAGCAAGACATGGCAGACAATGCAGAAACAGAGTACCTCGCGTCGTGGGAGCAAAGCATGGCAGCGTACGACGACCAAAGCGACGCGGCAAAATATGGCAAAAACACAGTGTACAGAGAGTTCCGGCAGCAGCTCTGGGACGTGCAGCACGATGGCGAGCCCATGCCGCGGCTGTTTGGCGACGACGGGGATGAGAGCGACGAGGATCTGGTGATTGCTGGAACGCGGATGAACTACCGGTGTCCTGTAACCACGTCGTGGCTGGTCGACCCAGTAACAAGCAAAGTGTGCAACCACAGTTACTCAAAGGACGCTATTGTTGATTATATTCGCGGTAACCGTGGAGCATGTGCATGTCCAGTGGGTGGCTGCTCACGTACGGTCCGGGCCCAGGACTTGTTTCCCGACAAGCTCCTCGAACGCAAAGTAGCTCGGCACTTGCGGCAGCTTGAGTCTGACGAAACAGCAGCCCAGTACACTGTTGTCCAATAGTTTATATAAAATGAAAAAGTGTTTAATGTGGTTAGATTACTTGCTTGAACGGATCAATGAGCCAAAACAGTGCCACGACAACAGCGTTGATGACGGCTGGGCGCACATCCATGAGGAACGTAAAATAGATCCACATGGTCACCAAGCCGGGAGCGCGGCGCATAATGCCCAGCCGCGGCGAATGCAAGTTGAGGTGCACGAAATAGCAGCCGCTCACACACGCCGCCACCAGCATAACCAAGTTCACCACACGCGTCTTGCGGAACCTCAGTGTGCCATACACAATTGCGTACAACGCCGGCGCAACCTTGGCCATGCGTTGAATGACCTCCATCACAGTGACCTCCACGCTGTATTGCTGGTTGACAAGTGCCTCAAACAATCCGTACACAGCTGCCAGTCCAACCGTATAAATAATCGCGTCCATCCACAACGGAATGTCTGACGCCCGGTCGTACTCTTCTTGCAGCTCTTGCAGCTCGTCTTCCACATCGCTGCCGTGGTCCGACCCCGTGCCGTGGCTCTTGTCCTTTGCGTACTTTTTCAAGAGCCCTGACTCGCGGATCAGCCGTTGCTTCTCGTTGTCTGGTATATCGTCGATCAGGTAGTGCGGCTTGCCATCGGCACCGAGCTTGGGTCCTGCGCGTACAATGCGAGACACGTTCGGGTACTCGAGCGGAGGTGCGGCTTCGACACGGGTTGACTCGGTCGTCAGCTCTTGCAGCGAGTGCGCAAGAGGCACATTGTCGGTCTCGTCCTCGATAATCGTCACCATTGGTATATGAGTTTTAAATGCGGAATGTTTGAAATGCGGAGACAAGAAATGGTGGGAACAAAAACACTGAATCAAATTAATTTGTTATATCGTTTGTTTCCCCAGCCTGTTTTCCTGATATATTACTCTTTCTTTGCTTTTTGGGTAAATGCTGGTGCCCAGGCTATGGCCCCGAGTGTTTTGCACGACTGCTGCGAATGCGTGTTTGGCGCGGCGGCTGTTTACAACCACGCGAGATATACGGACAGCCAGTCGTGGTATTCTGTCCACCCTTGACATTCCGACAAAAGCAGCGCCGATAATAACACGGCGTATGAGCCAAACCGCCGACGATCAGAGCGTGGACCACGAAGCAGACCAGCAGTTCTCGCTCAAATGGCGCGGCGCGACGCCGCAAACAGTGCTCATAATAAAAAAAGCCAACGACACAAAAGTCGACAGTGCTCTGGCCCGCATCTCCCAATGGCTGCACGCCGAGTACCCGCAAATCAACATTGTTCTGGAACCACCCGTGTTTAATCAGTTCCAATCGACCCTGCCGTTCGTCCACAAGATCCCTTACGGCATGCGGTCCGAGTACTCGCGTACCGTTGACTTTGTCGTGACGCTGGGCGGCGACGGCACGTTCCTACATGTGTCGTCGCTGTTTGAGAAACAAGTGCCGCCAATCATTCCGTTCTCGATGGGCACGCTGGGCTTTTTGCTGCCGTTTAATGTATTGGATTTCCAGTCCCAGATGCGCCGCGTTATTGAGGGCTCGGCTACGTTGTTGCCTCGTATGCGGCTTATGTACTCAAAGTTCAAGTCTGATGGGACTCTGGATGAGCGCGGCGGTGTTAATATTACAAATGAGGCGTGCATCCATCGGGGAACGTATCCGCATCTTACTACTATCTCGTGTTACCTCAACAACCATTTGTTGACCACATCGGTTGGCGACGGGTAAGTTCCATTATATGAATGGCCACAGTGCGAAAGGCTGTTTCTTGTTCTAAATCTACACTATTGTTTTATAGAATTATTGTCGGCACGCCAACTGGTTCCACTGCCTACTCGCTATCGGCAGGTGGTCCAATTGTCCATCCCCTCGTCAGCAGCATGATTGTATCTCCAGTGTGTCCGCGGTCTCTGTCATTCCGCCCTCTCATATTACCGTCGAGCTCGGTGGTCAAATTACAAGTGCACAGAAAAAGCCGAGGCCGCGCCACCGCGTATATGGATGGCCGCGACTGTGGCGAGCTGCTACAGGGCGAGTACATTGAGGTGCGGAAATCGCCCTACCCGCTCATGTGTGTCAACCGCGATGATTTGGCTGCTGGATGGGCCCTGGATATCAACCAGCTGTTACAGTTCAACCGCACTTTTTCGTACCCCCACGACACGCCGTTTAGCGACGACGATCCCACCTCGCGAGAAGAGTAAATATGGTGTTTATTTTAAAATTATCCGGCTGTTTATGAGAAATAAGGCATCTGGCAACTAACAAAACTATAGTAACGTCACTGCATAAAATGTATGGTCACCAGTGGTTCTAACGCCCACTTCCATGCGATTATAAAAGTGTCCTGCGGCTGGGCCCATTGCTTTTCTAGTAGCAGTACTTTGATCCATATTACACTTATAATATTCCGAATAAACAGCATTACCATTGACGTAAATAGTGATGGTGGTTGTCATACTAAAAATGTAGCTAATAAAGGTTTATAGCAATAGAAATGTTGGAATAAATGTGCAGTTGAACTATTCTGCTGTTTTGCCTGCAGTGGCCCGAAAAATGGTGTTTTATAGCACACATTGCTCACTGTGCTGCACAATTTCTGTTCTCAAGTCTGCAACAAAAAGGCATCCCATCATTACGTTAGTCTTGCGATAGGCTTGACACCTTACCCAGCAAATTAATTTTTAGAAAGAAAATACATTACAAAAGAAAGGCTGCGGATGTTTTTTGTTGAGAAAATAAATGCATCCATGGAATTGCTGAGATGTTTGGATGAACAGCTAGACTTTGCAAATGGTGGGAATGCTCTTGACTGGAGAGTAGGTGCGTGGGTGCACAATAGTCTAAAATAGGGCAACTGGCTTGACTGGAAACAGAAAAGCAGCCAATCTCAATGACTAACAAAATGGTCAGCTTGACTGGATAGGCAGTTGAGCATAGCTTTTTAACAAAACTCCCTAGGGTTGTCTTGTACCATTGGTCATATTTGTACACGTTAAGATTTTCTTTGTGCTAGTCTCTACTCTCATGCTCGTGTATCCTCCATATAACGTAATATACACGAAAACACATTGATCGTTCACTAGGCCACTTTTCAGGCATTATCACGCATCTAGTGAGTTTCTGCCTCATTTCGACTTGTCAGATCACAAAGTGTTGTTGCTTGACTGATCCACTTTGACGATATACAGTACCGCAATACTGGACTTTTAAATTCCCTCTGCCTCATACTTTTGTCTTTACCTTTATTTTAGCCACTTTAATATCTTGTGGTAATTTTTTTATCTATACAGCAAGTTGCTATTGTTCAAAAGCAAGAATACGACTTGGAGTATACACAACCTACTATTTAGCTTGGTTTAGACTATGCAATGGAACGGCAACAAGTGAACAGAAATTTCAGGTTTAGTGGTATAGAAGCTACACTGTTTTTACAATATAAACACTGTTTCCAAACAATACACTAGTTCTTATTGCCTACATTGACATCGTGCAGTGTGGTAAACATTTATAACAGCACTAAGGAAATTACAAAAAAGCTAGTAGTAATAAAGTGTGTAGTAGCCAGGCAATAAAATCTTTGGTAGCTCTTGCCATTGCTTGCTAAAAATACACTGCTGGTCTGCCGTGTACTTAAAGGGATCCCTTTTGGCAGCACACATCCTTTTGACCAAAAGAAAAAATAGCGGAAATTAATATATGCTTCAAAAAAACCTACAAAAGGCCTGAATTTATTTTGCTTAAAGCAAACTGCACTTTTTGCGTAGCCATTTAGCTAATAAGCCAATGAGGTTTCAATGTTGCCATATATATTGTCTTTGACGCTTTTCTTTGGCCATTCTTGTCCGCTTTAGGATTGGGCAAATGCAAAGTCACACAGCCAATGGTGGGAATGGAGCTATCGAACAACAATGTGGAAAATATATAGTTTTATTATATAATCCCTTGTGGAAGCTGCTTCGTTTACAATTCTCCACACCATCATTAGCATACTCCATTCTTTAACAGCATACTACAACTTTGTCCACAATTATTTGTTAAGCACACATTATTAAACTATGAGTGAGATCAATTTTGCAATTATTGAGCTAGCATCAAAGACTGAAAATGAACATCCAACTAAGAGTTGTAAAGAATCTGATCTAACAGTTACAACAGTTGACACTATACTACCATCATCTTGTTCATTGGAAACAGTAATCTGGGCTAATAAGGATGGTTCTGTAGAGAGATTCTTTATTGACACCACACTAGATGAAATACGTAATATCTGCGATAATAGCAATGATATTACAATTTACTTTGGTAAAAATATTGGTATTAACGTTGATATTTACACAGCAGATGGTAAATGTACTGATCCACCAATTGCTGTACTTTCAGATGGCAGAAAAATTGTTTTGAAAAACAGTGTTTTAGCAAAACCTTATTCTACATTAGAAGACATGCTTGGAAACACAGGTTTCGAGTGTGATACCAGCACCCTGGAGCTTGATGGAGTGCCAGTTGATGCTAATACTCAAGTATATACTCTAACCGATGGCAACGAGATTAATCTTACAGCAAAAGAAAAGTCATAGTGTTGCGGGAGCCTCGGCCGGGGAGCTGCCCCGCAGCCAGTGATTACATGCTCACAGATGGATCTATCTTGGAAATCATGGTTTTTCGGAAATTGATGTTTTGTGATGACACCAGTTTTTGTCCAATTATGACGAGCGTACAAGCAACTGTGAATGCTCGCAAAGGACAAGACGACGACAACAATAGCAACAGGAGCAGCAGCGAGGGCTGCTGCCGAACATTTAAATAAGTGAGCATTTCTACAGTAGCGTTTGAAATCTTCAGTATTAAATTTTACTAATTCTTTTAACTAGTCTTTGTGGTGCGTGTGCCTGTTGCCCGCCACCATTTTGTAACAGTAGTACTCAGAAACTCTAGATTTGGAAGTATAGAACCTGCTCCATTTTTACAAAATATATACGATCTGTGCCCAAGCAATACACTAGTTCTTATTGCCTACATTGACAGAACGCAGTCTAGCAAACAGCTATCACAATGCAAAGTAAATTAGTAGAAAACTGTATTAAAGTGTGTAGAAGCTAGGCAATAAAATGGAAAGCTCTTGCGATTGCTTGCTAAAAATACATTGCTGGTCTACCGTGTACTTAAAGGGACCCCTTTTGGCAGCACACATCCTTTTGACCAAAAGAAAAAATAGCGGAAATTAATATATGCTTCAAAGCAAGCCCACAAAAGAACGGTTTCTTTTGCTTAAAACAGTAGTACTTTATGCACAGCCAATTGGCAAGATAGCCAATGAGGTTGCAATGTTGTTGCTAATGCTGCCTTTGGCGCTTTTCTTTGTCCATTGTGGCTTGTGCTAGGAAGGGGGCAAATACAAAGTCTCGGTTTAAACCAGGGGAATAAAGCAGCCGGACAGCAATGTGCAAATACAATATTGTTTCACTATAAAAACCCCTTGCCGGGAATGTAGTATAATAAAATATATTGTGACTTCAGAATAAGTTAATTTCCCTCTCAAAATACTACCGGACAACATATCCTTATATGTGGTGTCAGTCGTGTACTGACACAGGGAAAACCTAATCCAATATATGATGTCATATATGTATAATACATGTGACATGATACATATCTCACATGATTATACAACAGGGAAGCTGCTTCATTTACTTTTCATCACACCATCATTTGCTCATCCTATTCATTTACAGCTTACAACACCCTATTAACAAATATTTTTAAGCAGGCATTATTTAACTATGAGTGATATTACGTTCACCATTTACGAGATAACTTCAAACATTCCAAATGAATATTCAACTATGAATTATGATGAATCTGTTCTAATCGACGTACAAGTTGACAGTATAATACCATCTTATAGTGCTAATTGGATAGAGTTTAGCGGAAATAATGGAAGCAAAATATCTAATCTTGACAGGTATAACACACTTCATGATGTATATAAATTATGCAGTGAAAGTGACGAAATCACTATTTCATTTCGTCCATCTATTACTATTAGAGTTTTTGTGTTTGATGCAAGTGATAAACTTGAGGAAAGAAATCATGTTCAGTACCAAGATACTACAGTAGATACATTCAGTTCATTAAGGGAAGTACTTGAGTCACTCCGTATAAAATGTAATTTCAATACATTGAAACATAATGGTGAGCCAGTTGATCTTGACGCTCAGGTATATAAACTAGCTGGTGACAGCGACGTAATTGAACTTACTGCAAGAAGAAAGAGATAGCTATATTAAAGTAGTGTATTTATGCTATACCTATTGGTAGAACCAAATTAAGCAATTCATATATTGAGCTGGTTGGCATAATACTTTGATCCTCACGCAAACAAGTCCGAACCAACAGTAAATTACAGTTAAATAGTCAATAAATTATAAAACCAACGTATAGCAGAAGTGTTGCAAATTTTGGCCATATACAAACAGCACATCAGAAAAAAACTTAACTATAGGGCACATGAGTAAAAGTGCCGGCAATTAAAGTAAAATTTGTTGGGAAATGTTTCAAAACATTCTAATAAAATGTTTAATTTAAATGTTTATGTGTTACTAACGCAACGGTCGCTTCAATAGCAGCTGCCATCGGGGAATTTAGCTCAAAATTTCTCAAGCACACGTTCCTAATATGATCCTGCTTGCTTGAAAATATTGTAGTTGATCAGTTGATGAAAATGTATTTGCCAGTAGCTAGGCAATGGCAGGGTGTTGTGCCCAGAAGGGGTGGGCACTCCTACCATTTGCCTGCAGGGGCTCAGGCTGGGGAGCTGATCCGGCTGAGACTCCTGCAACAGCAGTAGATTGGCCCCTCTGCAATTATGAAGCTGAGCTATTGCATTTATCTGAGCTTGGTTAACTAAGTAAGAACATTGAAAAGCTATTTGTGCAATGTTTTAGTCAGAAATTACTTTTAATGTTATCATTTCCTTCCCACAACAATATTTAAATGGGTTAACATAGTATACAACAATTGCCATAGCATAGGTTGCACTATTAGTAATATATACTCTGTCCAACAAGTTGCATTAGCTTATATGTGCATGCAACTTTACAGAATACTGTTTGATAAACAACAAATACAACGTTAAGAAATTATAAAGTATGTTAATAGCAATGAGATGTGTAGTAATTAGGGAACCATAAACTTGGGTAGATCTTACTGCCCTTTGGCAGCACACATCCTTTTAACCAAAAGAAAAAAGGCGGAAACTAATAAATGCATCAAAGAATACCTACAAAGATCAAGTTTTATTCTGCCCAAAAACTACACTTTTTGCGCAGCCATTTAGCTAATGAGCCAATGAAGTGACAATACTGCTGCCTATTTCTTTGAGACTTTTTCTTGTTTATTCTTGTCCGCACTAGGGTTTGGCAAGTGCAAAGTCCCAGCTTTAACCATGGGAATGTAACTGTTACACAGAAATGTGCATATACGGAATTCTAGCACTATAAAACCCTTGGAGGGAAGCTGCTTCATTTACTGTTCTCCTCGCCATATTTTATCCTCTCTCATAACAGCTAACAACACCACTTTTCAAAAATTTCCAAGGAATTGTTATTTAGATATGAGTGATATTAAATTTACAGTTGTTGAGATATCACCAAACAGAACACACATACGTGCAATTGAGAGTTATAATGAATCTGAACTAAACGAAAAAACTGTTAACAGTATACTACCATCCGCTCGTGACGCTTCGGCATTAATTTGTGCAGATGGTTGTAGCTCAATAGCAAGAATTGTTTCAGAGGACACCCTTCATGTTATATAATCATGTGAGATATGTATCATGTCACATGTATTATACATATATGACATCATATATTGGATTAGGTTTTCCCTGTGTCAGTACACGACTGACACCACATATAAGGATATGTCGTCCAGTAGTATTTTGAGAGAAAAACTAACTTATTCTGAAGTCACAATATATTTTATTATACTACACTTCATGAAGTATATAGTTTCTGTAATGAGAGCAGCGATATTACTATTTACTTTGGAGCACCTGTATCTATTAACGTTGATATTTACACTGCGGGTGGTGACTATGTTGACCCACCAAGTGCTCAACTTCCAAGTGGTAGAACGCTTGTTATGAACAACAGTGTTTTAGCTCATCCTTATTATACATTAGGAAATGCACTTGATCACTCAGGTTTTAAATGTGATACCAATACGCTGATTCACAACAGAGAACTAGTCGATGCTAATACTCAAATATATACACTGGTTGTTGACAACGAGATCAATCTTACAGCAACAGAGAAGTTGTAGTAGTTGCTATTGATGCATTTTTATGCCATGCCTTTTGACAAAAGTAGATGAAGCTACTCACATGAATAGTGGTTGGTTATACACTTTATTTAGGCAAATAAATTCAAACTAACAATACACTACAGATATAGCGATGATGTGTAGTAGCTAGACATTAAATACTTTGATAGCTCTTGCTATTCCTTGCTAAGGATGTACTGATGCTCTTCTGCTTACGTATAAGGGGACCTCTTTTGGCAGCACACATCCTTTTATCTAAAGGAAAAAAGCAGAAATTAATAAATGTTTCAAAGGAAACATACAAAAGGACAGGATTCTTTTGCTTTAAAACCTACACATTTGGGCAGCCATTTAGCTTGAAGACCAATGAGGTCTCAATGCCGCTGTTTATGCTGCTTTTGGTGCTTTTCTTTGTCTATTTTTGGCCACTCAAGGATTGAGCAAAAGTAAAGTCTCAGTTTGAAGCAAAGGAGTGAAGCTGTAAAACAGAAATGTAAAAATACAATATTGTTACACTATATAAACCCCTGGCTGAAAAGCTGCTTTATATATTCTTCTTCACTCCATCTTTTACTCACCCCTTTAACATCATAATACAATCCAACTTACCAATACATATTTTGCAATCGTCATTTTGCTATGGATATTATTACATTTACAATTGCTGAGTTTGTATCAAACGATGAAATTATACATTCAATTAAAGAATGTAGAGTATCTGATTTAACAAAAATAACCATTAGCAGCATAAAGCCACCCTCTTGTACAAATTTGGCATCCATTTGTGCAGATAATGGTACCTCAATTAATGACTATTTTTTAGACAGTACTCTTGATGAAGTATACCGTTTCTGTAATAATAGCAGCAATATTACTATTTACTTTGGTGCATATATTACAGTTAACGTTGATATTCACAAGGTGGATGATAAAAAAGTTGACTGTTGTAATACAGCCAGTACTTATATAATGCCCGTGTGGATAAGGATATAGTTTCTATCAGAGCTACTAGAGCTCTGTAGTTTTTACAGGACATACTGTCCTGAGTTTCTAATCAATTCTTTAACTTAAAAGTCTTATTTTTGTGTAATATTGACCCACCAACTGGTACATTGACAACAGGTAAAGAAATTGTTTCGAGTATAACTGCTTTGGCAAATACATACTGTAAATTGGAAGCAACAATTGATACTCTAGGTTATGGATGTGATATCAATACGCTAACACACAACAACGAACCAGTTGATGCTAATACTGAAGTGTATAAACTGGCAGATAGCAACAACGAAATCAACCTAACAGCAACAGAAGTCAAATAGTAGATGTTTAAGCTGTATATTTATAGATTTTCATTAAACAAACCTAGATAAAGTTATTCATACGTCGAAATAGTTAGCTTAATATTTTAATCACTGGGAGAATAGATTCTAAATTACAATACCTCCACATACAGTATTGAATCATTTATAAAATTAAAGCTGACTTGTAGTGTTTTGGAAGCCTTGGCTTAGTCAACTTTCCAATCTATACCCCATGGGCCCAAGGGCAAGTAAAATTACTAGCAGCTGCGACGACGGCTGCTACAAATTTGCAGAATGTATCTCAAGAGGAAGTTTTTGAAATCCACTGATTGTACTATTCTAATACTCTCTACTCTCATATTGCTGTTCTTTTAGTGAGTTTAGCGCTGTCTCCACACACATACAATTGTTCATACAACAGTGCCCAAATTCAAATCAATATCATTATAATAATATATGGTTAACGTAAACGTACGCAGCTAGCTTTGCGAATCCATATGATAATATACTCTAAGGTTTGACGGTAATCCAGTCAGTAATGACGCTATTGTTTATCTGCTTTAATGTGTTCATATCAATGAGTAAACCAGAATATAAACATAAGTATACACAATCTTGTATTATACTTGCTTTGAATATAACTATCATAATTTTAAGATGGAACATGGACTGAGAAACATCTATAGCAACGCTATGAAAACTACAGAACTATAGATGCTAATAGTAAATTGCGCAGAAGCTAGCAATATAAACTTTGATAGTTCTTGCCGTTGCTTGCTAATAAGAAACTGCTGCTCTGCTGCGTACTTATAAAGGGGGCCTCTTTCGGCAGCACACATTCCTTTGACCAAAGAAAAAAACGGAAATTAATTGATGGTTCAAAGAAAACCCACAAAAGGCCAGGTTTTCTGTTGTATAATCATGTGAGATATGTATCATGTCACATGTATTATACATACATGACACATCACATATTGGATTAGGTTTTCCCTGTGTCAGTACACGACTGACACCACATATAAGGACATGTTGTCCAGTAGTATTTTCATAGGAAAACTTAACTTATTTTGAAGTAACAAATATTTTATTATACTACATTTTCTTTTGCTTAAAACTGCATTGCATGGGAATGGAAATGGGAATGGGAATATTCACCAGCAGCTTTCATTTTCATTGTCCGCAATTTAAGGTCACAAATACAATTAGGATGTAATGGAAACAACTGCAGCAATAAAAGCTGTACATCATGTGCTTGTTTTCACTTTACAACTAACCTGTTATGCTAAACGTGTTTACCAACCACTTTTTTGTTAAATGTACTTTCTCTTGTAGTGAAAAGCTGAAACATGAGTAGGTTGTAGTAAAGAAAACCTACAAAAGGCCAGGTATAATTTTGCTAAACAAGACTTTACAATTGATGCAGTCAATTAGCTTGAGAGCCAATGAGGTTGAAATAATGCTGCTAATGTTGGCTTTGCTGTTCTTCTTTGTCCATTCATGTTTGCTTTAGAATTGGGCAAATGCAAAGTCACACAGCCAATGGTGGGAATGGAGCTGTTGAATAACAATGTGGAAGAATCATATTGTTTCATTATAAAAATCCTTGTATGGAAGCTGATTTATTTGCTTTTCTCCACAACATCATTAGCACACTCCATTCTTTAACAGCATACTACAACTTTGTCGACAATTATTTGTTAAGCACCCATTATTAAACTATGAGTGACATCAATTTTGCAATTATTGAGCTAGCATCAAAGACTGAAAATGAACATCCAACTAAGAGTTGTAAAGAATCTGATCTAACAGTTACAACAGTTGACACTATACTACCATCATCTTGTTCATTGGAAACAATAATCTGGGCTAATAATAATGGTTTTGCAGAGAGATTCTTTATTAACAGCACGCTTGAAGAAATACATAATTTCTGTGATAATAGCAATGATATTACAATTTACTTTGGTGAAAATATTGGTATTAACGTTGATATTTACACAGCAGATGGTAAATGTACTGATCCACCAATTGCTGTACTTTCAGATGGCAGAAAAATTGTTTTGAAAAACAGTGTTTTAGCAAAACCTTATTATACATTAGGAAATGCACTTGTTTACTCAGATTTTGAGGTTGATACCAGCACCCTGGAGCTTGATGGAGTGCCAGTTGATGCTAATACTCAAGTATATACTCTAACCGACGGCAACGAGATTAATCTTACAGCAAAAGAAAAGGCATAGTAGTTGCTACTGATGCATGTTTATGCCATGCCTTTTGACAAAAGTAGATGAACCTACTCAGATGTATAGTGGTTGGTTATACACTTTAATATTTTGGCAAATAAATTCAAACTAACAATACACTTCAGACCTAGTAATTGAACAGGTATATAATTGATGTTAATTAGCCGTAGTGTGGGAGCCTTGGTCGGCTAAGTTATGCAGTCAATATCCTGTGGGCCCAAAGGGCAAACATAAAGATAGGGCACCTAGCTTGGACTCCCAACCCTTTTCCTATCTGCTAGCTGGCAATTACTTGTTGCAAATCATTTGTGAAATCTCTGATCATGCTAATGCTAGTTAAGGATGACACCAATTTTAGTCAGCTTAGTGCAATTACAAACATGCTTCAACGGCACAACATCAAACACAACAATATAAGCATTAGTGGCTTTGAAATCATCCTTGTCTATTATTCATGTTTTGTCTGTTCGCATAATGTTGTGCATTTCATTAGTTATTTCAGCTGTTTCCACATACAACTGTTCTGGTAACATTACTAAAGGTTAAACAATTACTATTGCAATAATACATACATGGTTAACGTTGTCATATGCTGTTGTCTCTGTGAATCCAATAAGTGATAACAAATACACTGATTCTTTATGGTAATCCACTCTGCAAAAGCAATTGTTCAACTCTTTTGAAAAGTATCCTCTGTCAGCATGCACTTACATGAGTATTGCTTATTTATGTTAAGTTGTAATGCAGCAAATAAACATGATTATACACAATCTAGTATTATACTTGCTTTGAATAAAGCCATCATCATTTTAGTAATGTTCACAACATAGTCTGTAGTACTTGGAAACTCAGGTTTTGGCTGTTTAAAAACTGCACCATTGTTACAATAAATATATACTCTGTTCCCAAACGATACCCTAGTTCTTTATGACTACATCGACAAAATGTGGTCTGACAAACATCTATAGCAACACTAAGGAATATGCACAGCCAATTAGCTAGATAGCCAATGAGGTTGCAATGTTGTTGCTAATGCTGCCTTTGGCGCAACTCTTTGACCTTTCTTGTCCATTCTAGGAGAGGGCAAATGAAAAGTCTCAGTTTAAAGCAAGGATATGAAGCTGTCAAACAGCAACGTTCAAGTATATCAATGTTGCACTATAAAACCCTTGCTGGGAAGCTGCTTGGTTTATTTTTCTTCAAACCATATTTTACTCATCCTACTCATTTACAGCATACAGCACCCCTATTGACAAACATTTATTAAGTAAGCATTATTTTGCTATGGGCATCGTGGAGTTTACAATTGTTAAGATTATAATAGACGGCGAAGATATAGCTACAACTGCTAAATATGATGACACTGTTCTAAACGAAAAGGTGGTAAGAGATATACTGCCATCCCCATTTAATGAATCGTTAGTAATTTATGTCGATTATAATGGTGAATTGTCTGGATTTGTGCCTGAGGACACTCTAGAAGATATATACATCCACTGTGGGAATAGCGATAACATTACTATTAAGATAGCTGAAGATATTTCTGATTGTGAAACCATCGAATGTCATACCATGTAACATCTGGTTCGATGAATGCTAGATGATTAAAGCATATACCATACGAAATGCATTTACCGGGCCTGTGCGTTTGTATCGGATGGCACCGGCCACGATTCTATTCTATTAATTTCTTAGTTTAGGTTTGTTGGACTGACAAGTTCTTTTTAATAACATACATTTAACCCATAGCTCTGTATTGAGTTATATAGATGTATAGTTTTTCAATGTCTAGACATAACGTCATGTTGCTCTAAAGTTTAAAAATACGTCCAAATACAATCATATTTATGTAAACAAACTTAAATTAGCAATACATTGAAAAATTGTAAAACAATTGGAAAGCGAGATTAATTAGCTGACAACTGTTTCCTTTGGCAAATATTAATGGTCTAGCTATTGAATTTTTTATGCTTGGTCAAATATCTGAAAAATATCTACTAGTTGTTGGCGTAGGATTTGTTGTTGTCGTCCTGAATACAAATATATAGGCTTCTCCAAAAAATTAGAACATGACTGAGAAAAGTTTTTTATTTAGCTAGTTAAATTATAATAAATACCACCATTGT
>JANBQV010000039.1:2412-121362 GCA_027577495.1 Coemansia sp. RSA 720
ACGTAGTTGTCTCGTACACGTCCGAGGTAGTAGTCTCATATACATCCGACGTAGTTGTCTCGTACACGTCCGAGGTAGTTGTCTCGTACACATCCGACGTAGTAGTCTCGTACACGTCCGAGGTAGTTGTCTCGTACACATCCGACGTAGTTGTCTCGTACACATCCGACGTAGTAGTCTCATATACATCCGATGTAGTAGTTTCGTACGGCGGAGTAGTTGCTACATATGGCGGTGTGGTCGCCACATATGGCGGAGTAGTTGCTACATATGGCGGTGTGGTCGCCACATACGGCGGAGTAGTTGCTACGTACGGCGGCGTGGTCGCCACATAGCCACCATCAGTTTGATATGGGTTTCCTGGGGCCGTCGTGTAATCAGCCGGCGGTGGAATTTCTGCGCTGTAGGGCGCAGCATCTGCAACGATGCTGGCATAAACTAGGGCAACCGCCAGAACAGAAATATATGACTTCATTTTCGAAATAACTAGGATTCAGGCAGAAAAATTAAAGAAAGCTGAAGCGAAAAAGTCGGCAGAGTGGCCAGAATAAAGAGCCAGATTTTGGCGGGCGGGCGGCGACAAGTGCTTAAATAGCACGCCATGGTGAATGGCGAAAGGCGAACTCCGCTGACAAACGCCAAATTTAGCTGTCAGCGGGGCGGGCGTACGCAGTGCAAATGCAAAATTCATGAGAGAAGGGAGCGTTCTAAATGTAGATGTGTAAAAATACACCAGCGCTGGGCGGTAATTGGGGAGGTGTGGCAAAAATAGTTTAGTGAGACTTTGCAGAATGGCCGTTTGCTCGAGTGGCACTACAGGGTCGCCTCTCTTTGTGGTGTAGCGCCGAGGCTACTACACTGGCGAGAGCTGTGATATTGGTGATTCAGGACCACAAATGCGCACCGCACAATGACCCGGCACTCGGACAATACGCATGCATTGCGTAAGCTGCGCAAGCAACCAATTTAGGCACATTGGATCTTGTATATACAAGGCGCCTGGACCTGGATTCAGGGACTTTATGCAAGCGCCTATTTTTAAACTACACGTGCATCCGGCTGACTTGGACAAAGGTCAGGACGAACAAATCATGCCTGGCGGCTGCGGCCAGCAACGATTCAGCGACGCGATAGTGCAATATGGATGTAATGTCTATTTTCAGAGGCGACAGCCAAGCACATAAAAAGCAAGAAAAGTGCAGCAAGGTGCGACGTCACCGAGTAAAATCGTGGCTGGCAAAGGCTGCAATAAACCTGTCTCGCTCGTCGGCTTCCTTATCTTCTGGGACAACACACTGCTTCCAGCTCTCACGCTCCGGCACATCGAGGATAGCTGCAGCAAGCTTGCGGCCCAGCTGAAGATTAAAGTCCTTTTTACGCTTTGGAATAGGCACAAACAAGTTGCTGCCACTGCCAGGATCGGTGATTGCAAAGTAGCCAGCTTGCTGCGCCTCGGGATAGCTGCACTCGATAGTTAGCTTGTCGGCTGCGCATAGCTTTTCCAATGTTGGCCGAATCGACCCTGCCTTAATTTTGGGAATTGGAATCATCTGAAGCGCCGTGTGGACATGTGGCAGGCAGCGGGATGTTTCAAAAATCAATGGGACACAATCAAACTCGGCAAATAGCGCTGTGATAGCTGCAATCCAACGATCAATTTCAGCACAGAGGTTCTTGTCTGCTTCGCTTTGGCCTTCGCGCGCTTTGCGCAGGCTATCGATATGCACAATGGGTACAATGAGAACATGACCACCACCTGGAATGGGGCTAGTATGACCCGCAAACTCAGCGCTATCTGTGCCACCCACTACGAGTGCGCCCTTCGCCATGGCAACATATGCTTCGTCTCCAATAGCTGCCATGAGGTTCTGGTCAACATCGGGGTTCGCCAGGCAAAACCAGCACTTTGCCAGTGTGTCATCGGCTGATCCATGACCGCCGTCCCCAGTTGCAGCCGTAGGGCAGTCAGGCTTCCAATGTCCAGGCTGCTTGCATTTGTGACATATGTATCCAGGCGGCGGCACACCATCACCGCGCTGGCGCTTTTGCTGCCTGTTGATCGGACAGTCTTGGATCCAGTGACCTGGCAGATTGCAGCTGCGGCATGTATAGTCCAGCGGAGGCGGTGCGCGCTTTTCTTGACCGTTCTTGGCTGGGTGAGCGACGTCAGCGTCGTTGTTTCCGTCAATTCCAGAAAGTACACTAGGTAGATTTTTAGTGTCCAGCGTTCTTCCCATTTTGCCAAAGCGATAAAGCGGGTTAGCCGTGCAATTCCCAGGAAGCTCATTCGGCGCAGATATACCTTGACTAACATTGCACAATGGTACAACATTCATTGCGTAGAACCACCGCTGCTTGCCGTGTTTTGACTCGTATACAGAACCAAGCCCAATAAACCGTGTAAAGTGAGGAGACGCTGTGGATCCACTACCAACACAAACACGGTCGCTGTACTTCCAGGGCAGGCGCTCAAAGAAAGTACCCTCACCCGTAGCAAAGTGGTAGCGCGGCATGACTGCAGCACTCAGATATGAAATTTTGTTGGAAGCAAAGTGAGTGGCAGTTGGTGAATTATCCGTGCCAGGCGCCGACAGTACACCGTACGGCCAGTCGTACGTTAGTAAAATGTCCACGCTTGGCTGAGAAACTGTTTTTTGCAGTGCTTTCTCGTTTTCAGTTGCTACTTGCGATACAAGGTCTGAAATTGACAAATTGTCAAAGTAGACGGGGCCGCTTTCCACTTGACCATTTGCTGGCTGATCTGAATGTTCATCGCTGCTATTGGCGGCAGCTTCGTCCTCGCCGCCATCCAGGCCGCCTTGTCGCTCGGCAAGCACTTGCGAAATGTACCTGCCACTAAGATACGCAATTTTTACACCCTCTGATGTCTGCAAAATACCCTGGCCAGACAGAATAACCATGTTATTACAAATTTCGCCGGATCGGGCACTGGCCCGCTCGCTCACTCGCTGCGGAAGTCTTTTGTCTCCAACAACCACATAGGTCATGACTGGGATGTTGATTTCATTTTTAAGTAGGCTGCTGACTTCCTCGCTGCCATCATCTGAATCGCACGCAAACAGATTGCCAGTGATTAGCAAGATAGCGAACGGCCCGTACTTTACATCCAAGTTTTTGACCTTTGCGAAAAACTCGGACAAATGCCCGTTAACTGATCCCACGACCAGAACCTTGGCCATATGTTGCTGTGCCATTTTGTCCAGAAAAATAAAAAAAAGTATTAAAGAGAGCGATAATTCTCTGAAGAATATACTGAAATCACTTTGTTTGGTGGTAGAGCTAACTAATAATTATGGTTAAACATTTGGACAATATTCTTTAATGCCAAAATTAGTCAAACATATAGAAAGCAGCTCCATTTCCAGGCGTGGTAACAAAAATAGCATCTGACAAAGCCTCGTCGTTCATATTGGGCACGTGCTTTGCGTAGAATTCACGCTTTATAGCGGCGATAAAGCTGCCGACTTTGTCTTTCAAAACCAAGTGCACGGTGCAGCCGCCCCAGCCCGCGCCAGTCAGTCGTGATCCAAATGAGCCAGATCTGCGGGCCAATGCACACAGCTCGTCAATTTCAGGACAACTGCACTCAAATAGGTCGCGGCAGCTGTCTTGGCTGCAGTTCATCAGGTCACCCAGTGCCGAGCAGTAGTTTATGCGAGTATCGCCTGATTCGCAAATCTGGCGAAACTTCACAACACGCAGCGCCTCAGAGAATGCGTGTTGAGCGCGCTGTAGCAGCTTGAATTGCTGAGCGCGCACTGGGAATCTGTCCTCGTGTACGGCAGCGCTGAGTGCGTCCGGCGTCATGTCCAGGGCAGTAGCCATTTGCTCACGAGTATAGCCGTCGGGATGGGCACCGAATGCCTCAATTGATGCGTGTAGCATAGCATCGAGATGGTCAATCCACACCTGCACGTCGTCTGACCCAGCGGTATCCTGAGTAGAAAAATATTCGTCCATGACGACCTTGAACGTCAGCGGATCAATGTCCTTACAAGCTGCGCGATTAGCAATACCCAAGTGCTTGGCTAGAATAAGCGCTCCAATGCGCGTCTCTACAACTCGCAGGTTGTAGCAGACCGGGGCAGTGACTGCTTTGTCAGACACGACTAGCGTGTTTGCAATGACAAATGTAATCTGTGGATCTGTAGAGGGGAATTTTACTGGTGTTATCTTGAGCTCAGGATTAAACTCGATAAATACAGCCGATTGCGACTGCGACATAATGCTAGTAGTTTGATCCATACCACCGCCGTTAGTGCCTATGTAGCGTTCGCTGGCAACTGCAGTTTCAACCACGTCACTCTTGGGCAGTAGTCTGTCATTCACTTTCATAGTGGCCAGCACTGCACAACACACAATCGCTGATGAGCTGGACAGACCAGCACTGCTGGGTACACTACCATCCATTAAGCATTCCATGCCTTGCGGGTTTGTACAGTCAATTGCCTCGATCGCACCCTTGTATCCACATTTAAAATAGTTTGTCCAGTCGTGCGTGGAATTGTTAATTGTTACGCTGGATCCAGGCTCGCAGGAAAACTCTCGCGAGGGATACTTTGGGTTGATGTTGGCCAGGCGAATGCGGCGCTCTCTGGAGGCTCGCACAGCAATAAGCGAGTCGGGAACAATAGCCATAGGAAAGACTGGAAACCCGCAGTAGTCGATATGTTCGCCAATGATGTTGACACGGCCAGGAGCACGGACGATAAAGCTGGGTTTGAAGCCGTATGTAGCAATAAAGGCTTCAGTCAGCAGCTGAAAGCGTGCGGCATGCTTTAGCAGGTCACTGGTGTATATGTCGGAAAGTGCATGAAAGGTCGGCACAGTGGCCAGCGTGGAGTCTACAGGCGCCAACATTAGTATGTAAAAGCAGAGAATATGAACAAAGGAAAGAAAGGTGCATCCCAACCTTAGTGTAATCAATACCATCTAATTGTCTAGACTTGTGGCACAAGTCATGTTTATTTGAAGATAATCAGTGGTGTGCTGGCTTTGCGCCATCAACATAAAAGTTTCTAGTAGCTGACGGAAGCTTGATCCGCATACCTTCCATCTCGGGAGTCAGAAGCACCTGGCAGCCCAGCCGCGAGGTGTCTGTCAGGCCAAATGCCAAGTCGAGCATATCGTTCTCCTCGTCGGTGGGCTCAGGAAGATCGTCAAAGATTTTATCATCGAGGATAACATGGCAGGTAGAGCAGGCGCACGCACCTTCACAGGCACCTTCAAGGTCGACATCGTTCTCATGAGCCAGTTCCATCAAATTGATGCCCTCCTCGCCGGTTGCCTGAACCTCGTTGCCATCTGACTCTATAAAGGTTACCGACACTTCTTTGGCAAGAGCTGCCGAGGACCGAAAACCTGCAGCCTGCTGGTAGCTTTTCATGCGCGCAGTTGAAGTAAGCGGGAAGCGCATAGATGCTACGACGTGGATCGACCTGGCTATGGCAGGGTGATAGAGTAGGCGGGCGCAGGGCCGACACGAGGCCGTGGATCGCACAATAGCACCAAGCATTATCGAGTATTTACAAACAGTCTAGCTCGAGCTAGAGCGAAATGTAGAGCTTGCTACAGTAAATGTTAAATAATAGACCAAAAATACAGATCGATACGAGGGCGGAAGAAGAGGAGATTATTGTAAAAGCCGAAAAGGCACACGAGCCGGCTCGGGCTGTGTCTACACTACGGCGGCTCAAAACCCCCGACTCGGGCGGCTCGAGTCATGCAGGGAGCCAAATTTTTCTCCATGCACCGGGTTTCTTGCCAGGTTGCGAGCCTTGCGGGATCCGCTATCCATATTGGGAACGTTCTATTTTAGTCATTCCGCTGTGGAATAGTTTTTTGAAATTTCTTTTGCGGAACTTGGTAAATGATCAAATTTTACAAAAATATTACTAGCTCGTCCGCGCTGCTCGTTGCCTGCTAGGCCAGGCACTGTCCATTGCTTGCTTGCCAAATGATGCTTGTCGTCATTGTGCCGCTGGCTTGATTGGGTGTTACTTGGCTTCTGTTAGCCAATGTATATAGTATTTCACCAGAATTAAATATAAATCTTACTATTTTATTAAGCAATTAAATATGTTTACTCTGCCAATACATTGACCATTTGAGATATTGGATGTAAAATGTGGTTCTCTAGCTGATTAATAATGTTGGATTGGTTGGTTTTCTGTTGGCAGATGACGTTGTAGTGATTGGTGACAGCTGTATATTATTTAAAGCTGGATTTGTTTTTAACACATGTTAAACACGTTACACATTGTTAAATATTTAGCCGAGAATGCAAAATATTAGTAAGCAAAATATTATTATTATGAGATAGTGTTGTATTTTAATATAAAAGGGCTACCAGCCGTTGAAAATGAATTAAAGAACAACATCCATTTAGTTTAGTATTTTCTATGCCTTCATCCAGCCTGGTGCGCAAGCACTCACTCCAAAAGGCTGGGTGGAATCCAGCATACCGTCCAGCCCTGGACAAATACATTGCTGCTGTCAATTACGTGACTATGCATGCATATGGGCTAGCTCGGTATATATTGCTGGCTGAGTTAGATGACCCTAATTCCTTTATTTATTTCTCAATCAACAAATGTTTCTTTAAAGAGGTATTTTTATTTTGCACTATCCGAACTGGAATGCAAACAAATGTAATCCCGTCTACGCAGAAGATTCGTGAGCTTATCCTGCGCCATCGACCAGCGTGCATCAAAGTATCTGGGATGGAGCTGTGTTCGTATGCCCATCTAAGCGAGACAGCTGGCTATGTTGCTAAAACAATGCTCACTGATTACAGCAATAACGTCATGCTACGGTTCGGAGACACATGGCGGGGAGTGGTAAACACACTGCTCAAGTGTGAAAAGCATCGAAAAAAGTTGGTTGAGCAGCTTGAGGCGAAAGAGAAGTTGGCTGCAGAAATTAAGCGTGAATGCGAATCCCAGATCTGGGGTCCCGCCCGGTGGCTAAAAGAGTCGCTCGGCACAGGTTGGCCAGTTGGTATAACATTCCAAGAATGGGCGATTATTGGTTTGTTGTGGCCAGTTTTTGAGAGCTACAGTGACGGCTATGAGTTCCAGATGGATAGTATTTATTACGACGAAGGTCAACCCACTACAACATCTAAAGGCATTTGTTCAGCTCAACGCGATTCTTGCCCGAGAGAATATGAGGTTTGTCCAAGCGCTGCCGCTGCGGCGCTCGTGGGTTTACGCACACGTTCCGCTCAACACAGCTATCCTTGTCTGGTGTATCTTTGGTGAGACATACTCACCATTGCGGGGCGGCAAGAAAACCATCCGATCACATATCAACAAGTACTGGGGCCGTGCTGTTGACCTCCAGCAAGACATGTTCCGTTCGCAGAAAGGCCACCAGTTCTTGGGCTTCGCGATGACCGACGGGGTGTCGATTTCTGCGGTACGTGAAACCAAGGAAGAGCTGGCTGAGACCAGCGCCAAACGCGCACGTGAAGAACCGCAGCAGCATGAGCAACCAGCAGCACAGCGAGCGCGGCTGTCATACCAGCCGCAGTCATACCAACTGCTGTCGTACCAACCGCTGTCATACCAGCCGCTGTCGTATCAGCCAGCACAGCAACCACAACCGCCACCACAGCAACCACCACAACAAACGCAGCCAGTCCAGCGGCAGCAGCAGCAGCAGGCGGATTGCGCGTACATTAGCGAGCTGTCTCAGGCGCAGTTGCAGAGTACCACTGGGCGCTGCGTGCTTGTGGATCCAGGTCGTCGAGACCTGCTCGACAGTGGGTGTAGCGATAGACGTTTTTGTCGTCCACCGTGCTCTTTTCGTGTAACATGTAAACAGCGCAAGGAAACGCGTGTAAAGAAGTACCGAAAGATCCTGGAGAACAAGAAGACAGCCGAGGTTGCGGCGGCTGAGCGTAAGCTGAATGCCGGCAGCTACCTAAAGACCGACCTCAAGCTCTTTGAGGAGTACCTAGCGGCCCGGGCGGATGTGGCAGTTGAGCTGACTCGGTTTTATAACGAGTCAATGTGTCGCCAGCGGGTCGGCGCTATGACGCCCGAGGTGTCGTTGCACCGGAAGCTGCGGCTGTCAGCATTTATAAATCGCAAGAGAGCCGACCAGCTCCTCGTCAACCGTCTACGCCAGAGGTTCTCACAAGACGCTGTGTTTATTCTCGGCAATTGGTCAGCGCCGATGGCCAAGTTCCACGAGCCAATTCGTGGAAAGGGCTGGCGGACGTTGCTGAAGCGCGCTAGATTCGACGTCTATTTAATCGATGAGTATCTGACGTCAAAGACCTGCCCGATTTGTGAGGAGCGTATATAGACGTTCCTTAATGTCCAGAATCCCCGGCCGTTCCGGCGTACGAGTCGTCCGATGGTAAAGTGTCACGGACTCCTAGGCTGCCAAAGCCAAAAATGTATGGAGTTCTTTGACACGTATTCACGCGGCTACTTGGGCGAAAAGAAGGACGAAAGCGAGGGAGAAAAGAAAGGCGACGTTAAGCGGCGGTTGTGGAATCATGATTTAGCAGCAGTGTTGAATTTCAGAAGCATTCTGTTCAGCTTGAGGGAAACAGGAACGGTCCCTACTTGTTTCCAGCGCAAGCAGCAGCAGCCAACTGAGGCTCCCAAGACTCGCAAGACCACGGCTCCCAAGACTTCCACAGCTCCTACGGCTCCAGCCCCTAACCCGAACTAAAACTTTCCAAGCAGTTAAAGCTGTGTGGGTCGACTTTTTGTAGGAAGCCCACAAACCAGAACACACGTTCCCCCTCGAAAGAGGGGCCATAGTGTTAAAGTGGAAAGTTTGCAAGCCGTCTTGTCTTGCTTAGCATTTGGCATTTGTACACTTTTCGAAAATATAATACAGCAGTCTATGGCGCTTGAGGGCTTTGACCTAGAATCGTTTGCGCAGGCACTCAGTGTGCCGACACAGGAGGCTTTGGCAGCGTTGCCAGAAATACAGAAGCGGCCAGAGGCGTGGCAGCTGGCATTTGACTTGCTCGCGTCAAATGTAAGGCGCAGAAGGCATAAATTAACACACAGCCTGGGAGACGCGTGACTAATGGCTTATTTTCCTGCAGTGTAGAACAGCAACTGTCGGTTCTTTGGGGCACATACGCTACACGCAAAGATAGCGCGGGACTGGTAGGTGGGCGTTTATGGCAGAGTGTACATGTGCTTGTTGCTGAGCGCACTGGCGTTAAGAGAGTTGGTCGGCATTAAAGAAGGCATTGCGCATGTAGGGACACGCTGGATGCGGAGCGGCAGAGCGCGCTGCGGGACGAACTGATTCGGCTGGCAGTGGAGAACAGCAGCGGTGCGCTGAACGTGCTGAACAAGCTCAGTCAGGCGCTGGCGGCATACGCACTGCTGATGCCAGCAGATGCCTGGGACGGGTTTCTGAACTCGGTAGTGGCAGCACTACAGAAGCGAGCACAGAGCACAGGGATGTCGGCAGGCGCAGCGATTGTGGATTTTCTCGAGGTGTTTCCTGAAGAGCTCAACCGCACCGCGCTGGCAGCAGCGCAGCAGGGGCGGCTGGTGCAAGATGTCAAGGCAGCGCTTCCGCTGGTGTTGCAGATCCTGATCAGCGTCGTTCGTGGATTAGAAGGGTCGGCGCGCGGCGGTGACGCAGCATTTGAGCAGCTGGGCCAAAGCGTAGTGTGGCGAACACGTGCATGGAAGGCCATTCAGCAGTGGCTGCAGTTTGGCGTGCCAAGTGACACGTTATTTGTACCGCTGCTGGACGTGTGCCTGCAGCAGCTGTGCGTGTTGGCCGCGCATCGACTGCGCGGCGACGGTCATGACGATGACGACGAGATCCAGGCGGCAGCGGCGGCAGCCGACGACATGGTCAGCAACATGAAGGTAGCAGCAAAATACTCGCGCAGCGTTGGCACGCTGGTTCTAGAACACCTTGGCCAGGAGTGGGTCGGCCAGATCCTGGACCACAGTGCGCGCGACGCCGGCCACGACGCACGCGCATGGAGCGCTGTGGCCATCTCGTTTGGCGAGACGTATACAGACTTTATTGTGAGTGGCATGGCTGATGCAGGGCTCTCTGAGCATGTCAGTGCGTTCCTGCAGTTAATGGTGGCGCTGACACGGTTTCCAGGGCATCATGGATTCGACGAGGATGTCAGCGACCAGCCCCTGAGCTTTTGGTATTTGCTACAGGAGGCACTGGTTGACTACGAGGCTGAGGCTGAGGCTGGCGCAGCAGCGGTTGTAGCAGCAGCGGCACGCAACACATATGCGGACGTGCTGCGTGCGCTGGTGGCAAAGAGCGCATTTCCAGCAGCAGCCACATGGCTGGCGGCAGACCGTGATGAGCGCGAGCGCTTTGCGAGTTACCGACGCGAGGTTGGCGACGCGCTGCTCAACGCGTACTATGTGCTACGCAGCGACATGCTGGGTGCGCTGGTCGACGAAGTGCGTGCGCTGGGTGCGCTGACGGCGGCTGATTGGCAGCATGCCGAGGCGCTGCTGTTTGCACTGCGCAGTATTGGCGAGGCGGTGCCGTCTGATGAGGCTGTGCATCTGCCACGGCTGTTTGCTGCTGACGCACTGTCACAGCAGCTGTTACCGGTCCTGCAAGTACGTGCTGATGGCGACCGCACCTCACAGTGGGCGCTGACGTCACTCAAGGCTGGAGTGATTGCTGTAGTGGGTGCGTATGGCGACTGGTGGCGAGGGCGCGGTGAGCTGCTGGCGGCTGTTGTGCCCAGCGTAGCCACTGCGCTGCACGAACCTGCGCTGGTGCCCACTGCTGTATCTGCGCTGCGCCGTATTTGCGACAGCTGCCGTGACGAGCTGGGAGCTGCCGCCGCCAGCCTAGTGCAGCTCGCATGCGATGTGCTTAGTGCTGGCGCTGCTGTGCCTGCTCGTGAGCAGCAACGCATTTTTGAGGCAGTAGCTGAAGTAGTGCTGGCTCAACCGCCCGACACCCACGCTGCTGCTCTGCTTCCGCTGACGTCAGCGCTTCTGGCTGCGCTTCGCGTTGACGTGGCTCGGCTCGAATCGTCGCTTTCTGAGCCTGAGCTGGCAATAGCGGCCCTGATAGATCGCCTGCGTCTGGTGGAAGCTCTGGCACGCGGTCTGCAGTTTGGCGACGATGTCGAGGAGCATGCGCTGGCTGGCGATGCTGACGCTGCGTCAATGCTGGCGTATGCTGCGCGCTGCTACCAGGACTCGGCCCTGCACGAGTTTCGCATTGGGCTGCTAGCTGTACTGGACCGTGCACTAGTACTGTTGACTGCCATGTCGCAGCCTGACGACACACTGCTAGAGTGCATCCTGGCCACCGTCAACAGCGCTGTGCGTCGCAGCCCGCACGCCTTTGCACTGCCGTTTGCTGACTCTGTGGCCTTTGTGGGTCGCACATGGTCAGTAGTGGTAGCACGTCCTGGTGCTGATTTTGCGCCGGTCTTTAGTGCCCGCTGGGCGGACCAATGCCCAGCGCTGCTACAGAGCATTTCTCAGCTTGCGACTGTGTCTGTGCCTGATTCAGAATCCGCTTCCGACGCAACCGACCGCGTACTCGGCTCTGTGCTGGCGCGAGCCATCGATGACGTGTGTGCAGGGCTTGCGCGCGACGCAGCAACGTTACCGGTAGCTATCGAGCAGCAGCCGATTGTCAGCGAGTACGTGTTTGACCTGTGTACGCGAGTGTTGCAGACGCGCCCTGCGTTGCTGGCTCATGTTGAGCATGCCACTGCTGCGCGCTTGTGCACTCTCAGCGTACATGCGCTGGCCGTTCCCAATCGCCTGGCGCTTAAGCCCACTGCCTACTTTTTGACTGCGCTAATCCGCTTGTCTGCTACCACTGCGCGCACATCACCGGCCACGCCGCTGCTGGCCACTTTGTGGAGTGAGTTTGGCCCTGAATGGCTGCGCGCGACCCTGCAGGGCATTGGTGGAGCCCATCCCCGGTCGCTGCTGCCGAACCTGGCCGAACTTTTATTTGCCATGGTGCGCCACCACCTGCAGTCTGTCAAGCTGTGGATGGCCGAGCTGCTGGCCCAGCCAGCTTTTCCATCGCCGCATGCCGACGACGCTGCCAAGCGCCAGTTTGTGCAGCATCTGCTGGCCACTCGCTCGTTTGTTCGTGCAAAGGCCATTGTCAACGAGTTTTCAGTTCGCTGTCGCAACCTCCAGGGCACTGCATATGCTGCATAGCCTGGCTCGGAAATGTATGTCTATGCAAGCATTGCCCTTGAATAGGAACTTCATTTATTGAATGCGCTTTTGTGCAGCTGTGCTCGGCTGTGTGTCCTGCGGTTGCTTGTACTTGTTCTCGGATTGAGGTATTGTGGTGGCCAGCCAATCGCGATTGGTGTTACATGTTCAATTTAGATGTTAATTTGATGTTAATTATCTGTTGCCCCTGCGTAAATTCTTTGTTTTCTGCTTGTGCATCAGCAAGCTGAATGATATATGTCACCTATGTTAACCAACGGCGAGCTCCATCTTTAGCTTTGATTGAACAGAAATGGGGCAGCGCGGTCGTATAAAAACTCAGCCCAGCCTGCTGCTCCCAAATCATAGCATTCTCTGTCTCTTCTCATCCTTGTTTTCATTCATCCGTAGCCGATATAACTGCTCAAGTGATGCAATATAACATATTCGACGTCGTGCTACACCCAAGCCTGTTTCAGGCACCACAAAGAGACATACGCCATCCAGGGGCTCCGACGCCACCTGATCCATCGACAATGTTGCCTAATCTACACGTGCGAACATCGAACGCCGAGTCTCCTGCGTGCTGGGACGACGACGAGTGGACCGAGATTCGGCAGCGCCTGTGGAATGCTAAACGCGTGGTCAGTGCGTAAACGCATATTCGGACTATGCCTTTGCTACGTAATGCTCTGCTTTGCACGCTGTGGCATGCGCAAATGCGCTCCCTCTTTGCAGCCATCTCGGCCTTTTGTGTAAATGACAGCGCTTTGGCATCATCGTTCTTTTCCACTCTGATTGGGGATTGTATTTGAGCCGTTGGCTGGCCGAGCTGGCCGAACACCGCGTCACACAGTGGCAACACAGCTGCAACGCTTGCTTCGTATGTGAGTGAGATACTCAAGCGCGGTTGTGTGGCGGAACGCGAGAAAACGGGCAGGGGGCTGCATCTCAGCCCCAAACACTCAAGCCGTGCTGCTTGCGGCTCGGGAAAAAGGATTTCTCGAGCCGCCTTTTCTCGACTGTGGCCACTGCCCGATGACTTGGGGGTGGCTATGACGCACTGAGAGCAGAACGAGGCAGGGGCTGCTGTTCATTTTCGACTGGAATAAAAAGGGAAGCGCTCCTTGGTCTTTTCTTCAAGGTTTCGCCCTCCGCCCACTTTTCTCCAGCCTTTCCTCTCCTCGACCTTTTTCCTACGATGCACGCTTCGACGCTCGACCACCCACGCCGCCGCGTAAAGCAGCTCTCTTCTGTCAGAGCCTGGTGCCAGACCAACGGCATGGATTTGGAGTCTGGCTCTGAACTCGCCTCATACGAGTCGTTTCCCGACCTGCGCCGCCTCCTTGAGGAAGAATGTGCCGAGATTGAGCGTCGCGAAAACGACGCCAAAGCGCGGATGCGGCGCCGAAACAGCGACTCGCTCAGCGAAACGAGCAGTGGCTCCAGCGAGGTGGGCGGATCTGGCTTCATTGGCTCGCTCTACCGCCTCATCGATCCCATTCTTCCAGGGCTGGGCTCCAACAGTCCTGACTCTAAAAACCGAGTCCATGCGTAAGCCTGGTGGTGCATTTTCCTTGCGAGATTCTTTGGCGCCTTTAGACTGCCTGAAAAATATGCTCTCATGCATTCTTGCCCTCCCCATTTCTCACTGTATTTCTTTTCTTTGCCAGGGACATGCACGCAACACATGTGCTGTCTTCTGCCTGTTAGCTGTCTATTTTCAACGTGTATTGGTCATTAAAAACAACTTTTTTATTTTGCCCATATGATATCTACATGTGTTGTGCTTGTCTACGGTGCAGATCAGCCGCTCTTAATTGTTTCAAGGTGTTCACCTGTTTTCCGCATTCACCGAATAATGTTTGTTTGTTTTACTCCCTGGAAGTGAATTCAACTCGGGCCTGGTCACTTGAGCATGATTGACTCGGTACTAAAATTGTAGTTATAAAGACCACCTCTAGTTTACGCCCAGCACTGCCATGTGCTGATTCTGGCCATAATATGGCTTGTATTTACACCCCCTCCAACCACTGCATCCAACATTGAGTAGTCAATTTGGCTTGTTTTTTTCTTGACACATTGTCGGTGCTTAATAACCACATACGCCAAGCTCATGAATGTAAAGCTCCAATAGCAAAATAACTGTGCATTCTATACCATTGCAAAGTTTATCGTTGGTTTAAAATGAGTTATTTACGCTGTTGCAAAGAGACTCCCGCCTATCAATCCACAGATTATGGCGCTGTCTGTTAATAGGATCAGCCATTTATTGAGAAGCCACCCCTCCAGCATCTACATGTGGCCTATTTCTCAATAAACCAAAATGTCAATTGACTCCCCAGCCATCACAGCTTTTGCACGAGTCAATTATATATTCCACTGCGCCTATAATCAGAACCAGCCATGTGCAACTGCTTGTGGCGCGGGAATGCGGTACTGCTGGCTTTAAAATCGCCTGCTATTCATACAACTCCATGATATCACATGCCTTTGCAACCATTGTGCCATCTTATTCGCTCTGTGTGAACTTTGACATTCTCATTCTCATTAATCACACCACACAGCTGCATGTCGCAGCCATCGTGACCAATTCTTCAAAGAACAAAACAGCTAATCAAATTGCGTATTTGACCTTGCCAGTCTCGCTAATCGCGCAGATGTGGTCTAGATCGCGGAAAATGTCATTGTAGTCAAGACAATAGCCAACGACAAAGAGATCGGGCACTGCAAACCCGACATAATCGGGCACATATCCGCAAGACAACGGCGTCTTCTTCAGCAGCAGCGACGCAACCTTGACCGACTTTATGCTATACTGAGACAGCGTTTCCAGCAGCTTCTTCATTGTGTTTCCCGTATCGATAATGTCCTCGACCAATAGTAGATTCTACACATCAAACACCAGTTTAGCAATGCAACAGACAATTGAAATGTGGCTCATGCACGTCTCACAAACACAGCTAAAATAATTTGTACCTTTCCATGCAGATCCCGCAGCTCCTTATCGGTCATCGATATCTGAACAGTACCAGTCGATTTGTCATTTTCGTAGCTCTTCACACGGACAAAGTCCAGCGTTATCGGCAGCGTCTTCCCCTGCTTGTTCAGCGCCTTCTTCATGTACCGCACAAGGTCGCTGAAAAACTGGTGCCCGCCCTTCAACACACAGCACACAACCACCCGCTCGTTATCATACTCGGATGTAATGATTTGTGCTAGCTTGGCAATGCGGTCCATAATCAAACCATGCGGTATGAGAATGCTCTCGACATCCTTTTCATAGTGGTCGGGAATGACAAAGTGGTCGAGGCTGTATTTGAACTTGTCCTCGACAACGTCAATCCACTGCGAAGAGTCCATCGGCATTATTGAAAGTAAAAGCAGGCAATTCGTGATATTCTCAAAAAAGATTAGCAGAGGGACAAGAAACGAGCACAGAATTTTTATCTGTGTAAAAGATTGAAAGACAAAAATGCACAAACGATCAGCGGTTGGCCATTCTTAATTAGGGCATTAATTAATTTGCCCTCCAATATGAATAGCGTCTAGAATAAACAGCAGGTTCTGCTTGCAGTTTATTGCTTGTGTTTAGGGCAAATATCATGGATTGGTATAGCATTTTGAACTACTGGCTACTAATATCTGATTGCGATGCCATTCTGCGCCCAAGCTTATACTGTGTTGCTACATTGAAACAGTATCAATCGCAAAACACTATACCAAATTGAAGCTTTATATTTTCACTAGATTTTATGTTAATATTCCTATTCTTTATTGCATTTGCACTGGCGTCGAGCTGCTTGCTTGTGCTTTTATTATAGTTTAATGAGTGCGTGAATTGCCATAACCGCAAATAATATGGTAGTCAGTATCATAGGTTCAGATGCGCATGTATTATATAAGGTATGCTTGACATCGTTTAGACATTTGTGGGTATTCAAAACCAACAACCCACTGTTGGCCACACAAAGTGCTTGTTGGTTTTGAAATGAATTTACCCATTTATCTGTACCTTTATGATCGAATAGTGAGTAATTGTTCAATATAAACATTGCATAAACATGAGGTTGGTTGTCATGGCATTTGAAATTTAGCATTTATGCTGGCTTGTCTATCATGACGATCAAGGCAATCGGCCCACGTGTTCGGTTAGCTGCAGCTTTGGTTTATTTACACTAAAGCTAGACCAAGCTCAAGTGCGCCAGATGTCGCTGTTTCCAAAAGAGCAAGGCTGTGGAATCAGGCGAGCTTTAAATAAGAAAATGTGCTTGCAGTAGAACCAGCAAAGCCGACAAACAATCCAAGAAACAAGATAAAGGAAAACGGACTGTACGCACGGGCTGACGATCGACGCATTCAATTAAAGAGGATCCCTTCGACTTTCTTTTCCTTTCCTTCTCAGCTGTTCATTCCATGCTTCTTGTTTGTTATACTATTTAGTATCTGCTTCTCCTCACGCCTCCCATTCAGGACCTTGTCAGCCATTGTTCACGGCTGATCAATTGTACCTTAACTCCGTCAAAACTGACAGGCTATTGATTGCTGCGTTTCTTTCCTTCCCCAAGCTCACACGTTGTACTTTTCGCTCCGCACTGCCGACTTTGTCCAACCGATAGCACTCGATTGGTGTGCACAACACATTATACCGATTGGATATGGCACACATTGACTCTTCTATCCCGCGGTCGCGGCTGCCCCGGCCGTCCCTAACCAATCTCCCGGGAATCACTCGTATTGGTAGCCACCAGACACACCTTATATCGTCGACTCTTGGTTTGGGCTCTGGCTTGAGCCAGGACATTGGCAGTATACCCATCCCCAGCGTAAGTGCAATTGTGTTTGTGCATTATTCGGGCATTTATACGCCTTTGCTGACTTTTGATGGCGCATTGACTGCATGCATCTGTAGAGAGAGAAGAGTGCAATGATATTTTACAGCAGCCGGTCTGGCACTACACTAGCGTATGCTGAAGCAATGCTAAGCGAACTGTCGCATAAATACACGCATAATACTTGGAACTTTGGCGTGATACTTGGCGATAACACCCTGCCTCACCACTGCCGCGTTCGGATCAATGGCGAGCCGGTTGATGAGAGCCAGTTTAATAAGTTCAGCCACGACTATGAGATTGAGGTTAAGGCTCGGTTCAGCCACACCAGCGCCTCGCCGAATCGGGCAATTGACGGGCTGGACGCAATTCTAGTTAATGTCGCACTTCGGATATTCGACAAGCACAATGTCACAACAATAGCAGTATCAGTGGCATCTGGTTCCGATAAGACGGACAAAAGCAGCAATAGTAACAACAAAGAGCACATCAAGGATGGTGAGCCAACGCTGGATGCCGTCTGGAGCATTGAGCGGTTGATTGTGGAGTTGTACCAACCAAAGACGGTAATATGTGGGTTTGAGCCGCTGCCAACATACGAGGAGTGCCTGCCTGACAGCTGGCGCAGCGGGCTTATCTACCTGATGCGACATTCAATACACGTAATCTCGGCAGCGCAACCAAAGTTAGTGCGCATACAGCTGCACAGTTTGGCCAAGGCGTTTGGAGTGACGATTGAGCTCTCACAGACACTGTTATCGGTTCCAGCATGCAAAGATACGAAGCTGGGAATATTTGGACCAAATCAGCACCATTATGCGGCTCTGGCGCTGTCTGCCTGCCAGGCATGGGCATACAAGCACAAGCTGTTGCGCACGCGAACGCAAAAGCAGTCGTTTGGATCGTATAGCACATCGGGTACAATGAGTCCGATGCGTGCGGGAACTAAACAAGTTCCACAGAGTCCATTTGTGACCCAAATACAGAATGGGCTGCGCGACACACCGTCATGGATGCTGCGCGGGCTGGGAATGGCGCGCTGCACTGGCCATTTCTATACAGCGCCAACTGATGAGCAGTCGCAGGCCAACTGGCACTTTAGCTGGGCAGTGACGCCTGGCGATTTTTCACAGACAGGAGAATGGTTCAACAGCATCATCAGCGGCAGTGACAGCCCACGGATTCTGCTGATTCATCTTCCCGAGTCATTTATAAAGACGGTGCGGTTTCGGCGCGAGTCAGACGGGCAGTGGCAAGAGTCAGACTACCGCGATATGCTGGGCGCGCTGTACGCGCCGCTGCGAGGAGTGTCGTGGACATGCTGTGTGTTTGCAGCAGACATTCTGAACGAGTCGCATGTGATTGAGTCAAGCGTGCCGCCGGTGTTGTCGCAGTACGTACTGCGTGAGTTCTGGACGCAGCTCAGCGGTGTGCACACAGATCAGGTGTTTATAGCGCCAAGCCTGGGCAGTGCGTTGCGACTGATAGAGTCCAAATGTGCGACTCGTATGGTCACAGCAGGCGGGCGAATTCCGGCCGGCAGTTCGCCCAAAGCGGGGTCGCCAGGGCTGGGAAGTCGCAGCATGTTCTTTGAACCATCACGGGCATCGCCGACGCTCAAGCCTACACAGTTGCTTCGGCCATCGCCGTCATCAAGCAATCTGCTGGCGAATGGCTCGCGAGCCGGGCGTGCGTTCAGTAAAGCAGCCATGAAGAGCTCTGCATCAATCGACAACTTTAGCGAAGGTCGACGCAAGATGTCGTTTGGGTTGGGCAATGATTCTACAGCATCGTTGCCGACACGCACACCGCGGATAAACGCACCACTGCCGCCACCGCCAGCGTCGGCTATCCACCACTCCAACATGGACATTTTAGTTACAGGCTCACGCTCATTTATCCAGTCCACGCTTGAAATTACGCAGAAGAAGCAGTGAGACTTTCATATTTATTTCAATAGAAAAGGAGTAAATGAAGTGAACATATTGTGTTGGTGAAGGCTGTGGGGTTATGAAGGGGCGGCAGTCTGAGAACTGCAATCGGCGTTAGGCGTGGAAGCACTGCGGCTTCTGGATCTGAGAGTAGATTTGGATCTGGAACTGGTCCGAGGCGCGGGCGCGGGGGCCGCAATGACCGGCGGCGAGCGTGGTGCGCGCTTGGGAGATACATATATGAATTCCACTTCATCAGCGCTATCCTCTGAAGATGAGATATTGAAGGTGGTGATTTTGGTAGTCAGGGAATCGATCTCCGAATCGCCAGAAAGCACCAAGGTGGGCGGTCTAGTCAGATCAATGATCGCGGCCAGGCGTCGGGTTGGCGTCTTTGGCGGCGACAAAACGCTGGACGACTTGGCAGGTGTGGACTGCAAGCTGGCCGGCGTCTTATTAGATTTGCGCCCACGCTGCTTGGTTGGCGTCTCAGCATTGGAGCGACAGAGCGGCTTCTGGGCAGGGCGAGCAGTCGGCGATGGTGTAGACAGAGGCGATGGCGTAGACTGTGGACAGACAATGTGGTTTGGCGATGGTAGCAGTGGGGATGATGACGTAGATGAAGGCGAGCTGTCCAGCAGAATGAGCGGTGTGCAGTCTTTGGCAGGCAGACGCGGGGCAGAGCGCACCACATTGGCTTTGCGGGCAGCCAGCACGACAGGTGTGCTGGCAGTCTGTACGCTAGGTGCGTGGGAGCGGACAGGCGACAGTGGCAGGTCGCACAGATCCTGGGCATATATGCGCATATACTCTTCGGCGTGGCACGGGGTGCACAGGGTCCGGAAACCGTCGAGGCCGCACAGACCGCCACCATGGCGCACATCAATGACGTGAGCAGCCTCCCACATCATTCCGCTGGTAAAGTCATAATCCAGGCTTTCCAGGGGCCGACGCGCCTTGGCCAGCCACTGTGGCGATGTCTGGCGCGCCAGCTGCTTAAACATAGCGCGTCTTTGATCCAGAGTTCGACACTCTGTGGCCTGCGTAAACAAAGAATGTGTGTCGATCCCGCAGCGTGCACATGCGCCGCCGTCGCGCAAGAACAGCTGGCGGCGGACGTACTGACCGTCGCGCCGCATACGATGCTCGTGCTCACAGCCGTCTCCAAACTGGCTGCGCGGCGAATCGCAGAACAATGCACCGCTACGTTTGCACTCACGACCGCACCACATGCATAGGATATTACCACGTGCCCCACGTTGCAGTCGCTCGTCAAACACCGCGCCGCTGCTCTTTTCAATCGATCGCAGAACACTGGGGAGCCACCGCTCAAATCGGAGCTCTGGATACTTGTCTAGTAGCTTTGTTACTGGCCAACATTCCTCTTCGCGTGGTACGATTGGTCGTGCTGTGCTGCGCGGTGTGCGTCGTAGCTGTTTATTATGAGACGATGATGTCTGTTCTTTATGAGACGGCGTTGACTGTCCCTTGCGTGACGGTGTTGACTGTCCCTTGCGTGACGGCGTTGACTGTTCAATACGCAAAAGTGTTGGCTGCTCGACACACAAAAGCGTTTGCTTCATTCTACGTGACGGCGTTGCGTGTGTCGCGCTTTCAAGCATCTGTATCACTAATCCGGCAATCTGCGACTGGCAAAGCTGATAACCGAATAATACTGCACAGCTCCCTCCCTCGCAAGGATATCGAAATAGGGACCAAAATAATTAAAGGGGAGAAAAAGGGACCCAATGACCAAACAAACTTGTGCCTTTTATTCAAACTCTACATGTGCTGATTTTGTCAAAAAGAAAACAAATAAACAAAAAACTTCATTCGCCCTCGAATTTTATGGCTGAAAGAATGGTGCCAGCCGCCACGCCTGCGTTCAGCGAGTCTATGTAGCTGGGAAGTTCTGCCCGCGCCGGAATGTGGACATTCATGCTGCTCAGACTGGCGACGTCGTCAGGAATGCCGCTTCCCTCGTTGCCGATAACCAGAATTGTCGGCGCGTTGAGTCGGGGCAGCGCGTCTACGGAATGCAGCTGGCCACTGCCGGCTTTGCTTGTGGTGGCGCACAAAATACTCCACCCATTGTTCAGCACCCGGTCCAGCAGCTTTTCGTGGTCGCTCACGCGGTAAACATCGATGCACTCCATCGCTCCTGAGCTGACCTTGGACACTGTCGGTGTTGGCTTGACTGCTCCGTACGCAGGGACCACAATTGCGTCTGCTCCAAAAAACAGCGCTGAGCGAATGATAGACCCAAAGTTGTGTGTGTCTTGGAGTCCGCAGCAGTACACCCAGAGGGGAAGCCGCCGCCGCGGCTGCCGTATCGTTTGCTCCATTGTCGTGGTTATTTGGTAACTGTCACCCTCAACCCGTGATATGTTGGTTACTCGCTGTGCATCGTATGCACTGACCTTTAGAACCACGCCCTGATGGCTGCCCCCGTTTATCGACTTGTCCAAAATGTCCTTGCTGCGTTCAACCACCGGAATGTCGTGCTCAGCCGCCAATGTCACTATTTCTTTGAGCCGGTCCCGCGACATATCGCCCGCCGTCTCGCTCTGCACATAAGCCCCGTATATGACTCGCCGCCCTTGGCATATCGCTGCCTTGGCTGACGCCAGCCCATACACCAGCTCTGATTTGGGAAGGTCAGCAACCACCGAGTCTTTTCCTTGCTTTTTTTTATTGCTAACCCATGGATTGCCTTTGCCAACTTTGTCCCGCCAGCTAGAGTACAAGCGCACGCTGTCTGCTGCCGTCTGCTTCCGCCAGTACGCCGCTCCTTCTAGCAGCCCTGCTCTCCGCCAATGCGCCGCGCCTCCCAGCAGCCCTGCTCTCCGCATGCCGTGCATTAGCATTTCTGTTAAACTTTATTTCTATTAAACTTTTAGTGAAATAAAAAGTGGTTTATTTTGTTGGCAACAGTTTAACTGGCTCTTGATTATCTTTTTGATTCTTAATCAACGGTACTGAAAATATAGTTTGATATATCTTGATCCAACTGACTGCAGAATAACAGCTGTAGCGTCTTGGTCGAGGCTTGTCAGTAGAGTGCGTTAGTGGGAAGGTTCTTTAACAATGGTTAGGAATAGCCGACGCATCTATTGTCACAGAATGAGTATGTTCAAGCAGCGTTTATAAACCAACCACTCCAGTGGCGCACCACTCACAGTTTATCTTTGAATATATTAACATGATCTAAAATGTACTGCAGCACACAACAGTCAGCATTGTTCTAGATCTGCTCCTTTGGCCGGAATGGGCAGCACTGACCCAGAGGAGGGGCTGTTGGTGCTTGCTGATGAGCGACCGCTGCGCTCCAGACAGCCCTGGGCAAGCGACCATGCTGGTTGGTACTTTCCGTCCTTCAGCAGCGCTGGGTTCTTAGTAGTCGTGTCAACATCGCCCAGTGATGTGTAGCCCTGGTCATATAGACAGCAATAGTGAACACCATCGCTATGTATATATGCCCAGATATCCTCAAACGTCCAGTCAAGCACCGGGTTGACACGCATAAACTGTGGCCAGTCGCTGTCTGTTGGCGAAAATGCGCCGAGCTTGCTGCTGTACGGATCATCTCTGCGCGTGCCAACAAAGATAGCTTGTGATTGCGGATAGTCTTGTTTAAATGACTGTAGACCCTGCCGCATCGGACCTTGTTTTTCAACTAGATCCAAATTGTAGCGAGCCACCGACTGCTTGACAAACCCGTCAATCTCAAAGAATGACCGCTTGTACAGCACGTACAGCGACACTAGCGGCCGGCTATCAATGCTGTGACTTGTCTCGTATTTGTGCAGTGCTGCGCGTACCAGGTGCATAAGCGCAGTGCAGTCCTTTCCTCCGTTGAAGCTTAGCGCAATGTGTTCTGTGCCATATCTCTCGATTGCCTCCTCGATAACCCCCAGTGCACTAGCAACTTTGTGGCCTAGGTGTGTGGGTTGATCAGCTAGTCGATATGTGGCCTCGGACAGCGACGCAAAGTCTAGCTCGGTAGCAGGTGTCCGCGAAACCATTGTGTGTAGTAAACAGCTACGCACTCTAAAACAAAAAAAAACAGACAAAAGTATTCTACCAAGCACAAATTAGCCTCTTACAAATATAAAGTACAGAAATTACAGCTAAAATACCAAGACGAATCAAGTGATGGTAATTACCCCAGTCTGATTTTTTACTGATCAACGTTGAAAGATCATTGTTTGCTATTTGACTTTTCTGTTTCCTTTGGTTTAAAGTTACGCTTTTATAAAACATTTATGCCCTGCGTTTGGGCGCAATGCGCAAGAGTTTCAGCAACCCCACCCGCCAGAATAGCGCCAAAGCGGCGGCCTCTACAGGGCCGCGAGCGCCGCCAAGTCGGACAAAGGCACGGGCGCTATCAGGCTACAAGTCCTCCGACCTACAGGTTATAGCTAGTAGCGACAGCGACGATGTTGAATGCGTGTCGCCCTTTCAGAGCCACTCGCAGATCAAGCAACGCAAACAGACACCAGTAGCTTCAAAAGTTACTGCCAAATCGCCAACCCGCCCTGCCCACAATACCAGCCAAAGCAGCACGCGTAAGAGCAAGCCAGCTGCATCGCCAGTAGTTTTAGATACTGATGAGGATGACTTTATTGAAATACGCTCAGCACACATGAAGCGTACAGCACAAGCAGCGATTTCGATCACACCAAAGAAGCGCACGTGCGTGCGACCAGCAAAGGCACATAGCATTCAGTCATCGCCGTCATTGCTGCGTGGCTCAAGCCCTACCATACGGAGGTTCAACAGCAACGATTCGACTATCGTTTTGGCGATTGATTCGCAGGATACTGATGACGAGGCTAAGCTGGCGTCGCCGATAATGTCCAACAGTTTGTCGGGCGACACGGTGTTTGGCAGCGCGCCGCATGGCAGCGCATTGAGTGCCATCCCAGCGTCTTCGCCGCCCATCAGCCCTGTTGACTATATTCCCGAAACTCCGCGCCGCATGCTTACACCCACGCCGCCAGCTGTAGTAAATACGCGGATTCTAAAGCCTGCCCGTACTGACTTGCTTAGCGACCCTATTAGCGAGTTTTGCACGCCGCTGGGCAAACAGCCAAGTATCCAGAAAGACACCCAGTCCGAGGAATACACTCAAACCAGCGTCACGCAGTGGTACCACCATAACCTAGTTACTGAATCTGCTGCTGGCGACAGCCAAAATGCTGATGCGACGGGGGTTGCAGATGGCAACAGTAGTATTGGGCTGCATCTCGACATGAGCGATGTTGCCAGCGATGACGGATATTCCTCGCCGCTGGAAGGATTTTATGATTTACGGACAGCTGGCCAGAACAATGTGCATGACTTGTATGTAAACCAGTTTGGGATTCCAGCCCAGCAGCAGTCCAGCGCACGTAGTGGAAACATAGCACGTCCAATTCGTCCTGCTACGCCCATGCCAGCACGCCCTGCTGGTCCAGTCCGTTCGATTCGCCCTGCTGGTCTAGTCCGTTCGATTCGCCCTGCCGGCCCAGCCAGCTCGATTCGTCCTAGTGCTCCAGCCCATTCTGCAGTTCGCGGCACAATGCCTAAATCAATGCCACGAATGCTTACATCCGGATCATATCAGCCAAATCAACCGCACGGCGGCGGGATCCGACCAGTCGTCAGTTCTCGACCTCAGTTCCAGCGCGCGACAGTCAGGCAGCCTGCTGCACCTGTGGGTTACAATCATTATGCCGATGATCCGTTTATGGAGCTTGGCGAGTTCATGGGCTGGGAGAAGCCTGGTATATCAAAGTTTGGCTAAAACATGTAATAACACCCAATTCACCTGTATTTTGTGCCAATATAAAGGCTTAGAGCGTAAAAGCGCCTATGGCAATTGCGAGGTTGCGCTTGGTCATCGTGACGTTGTAAACTGGCGTGCTCTTCGTCCGCCACGTCTTGAGCAGCGCATCGCTTTCGGCCACGCGCTTGGACTTCCAGATGCCTGCAGCATCGCGCTTCTTGCTGTCGCCGTTGCTGGCAGCGTCAGCTTTATCCTTTTCCGAGCTCCCCGCATTATTCCCTGCAGATTTGCCATCGCTATCGACATCCATCGCATCAGGGTCGGCCGCTTTGGACTGGTCCTGCTCGCTCTGCCGTTGCGCAATTATCGGGTGGTCGCTGGCAGTGGAGGACCGCTTGATGTCCCAGGCGCGAACAGTCTCGTCTGCAGAGCCCGACAGCAGCAGCGTGCCCTCTTGGCTGAACGCCAGCGAGTAAACAGACCCCGTGTGGCCGGTCAGCGATTCCATGCGACGCCCTGAGCCGAGGTCCCATACATTGACGGTCTGGTCCTCGCCGGCCGAAGCCATGATGCGGCCATCCGGCGAAATGGCCACTGTATCCACCGATCCAGTGTGTCCAGTGAATACACGCACACAGCTGCCACGCTGCACATCCCACAAGCGAACAGTCTTGTCGCACGAGCCTGTGACCACGTACTTTGCATTCGGATGGAAGCGCACACAGTTCACATCCGACAAATGACCGGCGAATATGCGCAGCGCATAAATGTGGTCGCAGCTCCACAGTCGCGCCGTGCGGTCGTGCGATGCCGTGGCAAAGTAAAAGCCTTGCGGCGCAAACGACACGTCCCATATCGGGTAGTTGTGGCCGCGGTAGCACACAACGTTGGTCATTGTGTCCAGGCTCCACAGCCGCGCTGTCTTGTCCTCGGAGCACGAAAGCAGGTACTTGGAGTCAAAGCTAATGTCCACGCCAAACACCGGCCCAGAGTGGCCAATCAGCTTGCGGCTGTCCTCGCCTGTCTTCTCGCGCACCGCCTCCATATCTTCCTCACTGTTCACTGAGTTGGGAACAAAATTGCTTTGGAATCCCCGCAGCGGCTCCCGCTTGAGACTCCATATCTTGACGTATGACTCTGAGAATCCGCCGGCCATCAGCGACAGGTCCTCCGAAACCGTTGCACAGTTCATGGTGTTGTCTGTGTTGTGTAGCGTGTACATGCACACCGACGGCAGCGCTGCCGGGCTTAAGGCCACTCGCTTGCGCAGCGCCTTCAGGTTTGCAATCTGCTGCTCAATCTCCACTCCACGGGGCGGCGGCATCGGAATAGCGTCGCGTGCTGACAGTGCATTTGTCGTGCTGTCCTGCTTGGCCCTGGCAAATGTGTCCAGCAGCGCTGACGCCTCCTCTGTGGTGCTGTCTTTGATATGCCGTCCAGCCTCGCTTTGTAGTGTGCGCTCGACCTCGTCGCGTACAAACGGGTCCAGCGGAGCACTACCCAGGGCAATATCCTGGCTGTTGAAATGGTCCAGCTGGTTCTGTGTATGACCGGTGATCCCCACATCTGCTTCTGATTCGGATGCAATCTGCACAGCTCCGTCAATTGTCCGGATGTTCAAATACTGGTTGACTGTGCGCATCAGCAGCGTGAAGTGATGGTCCTGCAGAAACGACAGCAACAGCTCAAATCCGACCCGCGTCATACGAATTCCGTACTTGTTCTCGCGGTACAGCTTGGCCAGCGCGTTCTCCTCCACATGTGCTTTAGTTTTGAGCGTCGTCAATGTCTCGATATCTTTGCCATGGTGCACTACATGGTCGCGGCTGTACTGCTCCATAAACTCTGCTGCCTTCTCGTGCAGCCCGCGCATATGCAGGTCCAGGTACGCGTGCACAAATATCGGAAAGGACACCGCGTACAGCTCGTGTCTGTACACATCCAGCGAGCTGTCCGTCCACCGCCGCAGCTCGCGGTAGCTCTGGCTGTAGGCGTCTGGGTTTCCTTGCTCAGCCTCGCTGTAGAACAACACCCATTCAGGAACGTTGGCATCTGATCCCATCTCGCTAGCCGGAAACACGCTGGCCAGGTCGCCAATCGTGGTCTCGGCTCCATCCATAATCGCATCCTCGCGCAGTGCTTTCTCGGCATTCCGGTATCCCTTTGTCTTCAAGTACTGAAGCACAATCTTTTCTACTTGCTTCTGGGAAGCCTGTCGCCTGTTTCCATTGCCGCTGTTGCCAATACCTCCAGGCCCGCCGTTTGCTGCACCGTTAGAGCCTGCGACGCTAGCGTCATCAAACGCGTCTGTGTTTCTTCCGGACATTTGCAGACGCTGCCACGCAAGTGGATAATAATAATTGTTAAAATTGCAGTTGGCTGGTGAAATCGGCATTATTCGTCAATCTACATCTTTAGGTTTTTCAAAACTTTGATTGTGATTATGGCTGCCGCTCGTGTCTGCAAATTAAACCGCCAGCCTGCTGGTTATGAAAAAGCCTTTTACACGCGTTTTGTTTTTCACTTTTCATTTTCTGTTATAATCGCAGCGAGCAGCTACACAGCACCCACGAGCCTCTGTACTATTACGGCGCTGAAATTGTCTTTATACATCTACTTCGCACAGCATAAAATCGGAGCAAATGGCGCATTCGGTGCTCTTTGATCAGGACCAAATGTACTCGGGCGGCAATCCCAACGATGGATTGGAGTTCTACCAGACACAGTACGCCGACCCGTCGTCGACAGCCACCGGAACAGGCGTACAGGGGTCGGCCGACGAGTTCTACGCGTCGTCGTATGGCACCGCATTGCCCATAGTGGAGCGCTCGTGGCTGGCTGCATTTGGCACTGGCGGCTTCCCGAACGAACCGCCATTGCTGGAAGAGCTGGGCATCAACTTTCAGCACATCAAATCGAAAACACTGGCTGTGCTGAACCCATTCAAGCCGCTGGATACTAAAATTTATGACGATTCAGACATGGCTGGACCGCTGCTGTTTATCCTGGTTCTGGGGACATTCTTGCTGCTCAGTGGCAAGTCGCAGTTTGGCTACATTTATGGTGTAGCGCTGATGGGAACCATGGGTATTTGGGCGATTCTCAATCTCATGTCACAGGGCGGCGTTGAGGTTATGCGAACAGCCAGTATCTTGGGATACTGCTTGCTTCCAATTGTGTTCTTGGGTAGCATTGGGCTTGCTGTAGATCTGAAGACGGGGCAATTAGGCACGCTGGCGGCTGTCATTCCCATTGCGTGGAGCACCTATTCGTCAGCAACCATGTTTGTCACTGTTTTGTCCATGTCTGAGCAGCGGTTACTGGTTGCATACCCAGTATGTCTGTTCTACACCAGTTTTGCGCTTCTTACGGTCTTTTAGCATTTTAGCGATGCCAAGAAAAATATCATCATCTAGGTGGCAATTGCCAGTCGTTAATTAACAGAACCAACGCACGTACACAAGCAGTGGCGTGTCGGTTGTACATGGACATATACTAGTTTTGCAATTATCCTCCACTCTATTCTTTTAGCAGCTTCATTTATTTGCAGGCTATAAGAGCTTTCTCAAAGTCGCATTTATCAATAGTGCTAGCATTAATATCTCTACGCAAGGCTGACAGACCTGCCTCGTTAAAGAGCCGCTCAATGTTTGCACTGGTGAACCCAGCCGTCATATCGCTCAGTCTATCGATGCTCACATCCTCTGCTAGGGGTGATCTCTGGGCAAGAGTGTGTAAGATTCCTCTGCGATCATCAACTGTTGGCAACGGTATCTCGACCAGTTGGTCAAATCGTCCTATATGATACACATTCCAATTAGTTATATGTCAAGCTGACTTTGCCATTACAGTGCATAATGTTAAATCCATTAGCTTACCTGGCCGGGTAATAGCATCGTCAATCTTATCCAGCTGATTGGTACATCCTATAACCACCACTCCGCGTGTATCATGTACGCCATCCATCTCGTTGAGCAGCGTGCTGAGTACGCGCAACGCAGGCCCGCCACTTTCCACTGACGCCCACTCCCGCTTGGCTGCAATCGAGTCAACCTCGTCCATAAACACAATGCACGGCGCGGCTGCTCGAGCTGCCTCAAATAGCTGTCGCAGACGTGCCTCCGTTTCACCCAGATACTTGGAAAACAGCTCCGACCTATGTCTCATTGAACCCACGCACACATTGACATTAGACCATGCACCAAACACAATACTTGCCAACTAACAAATAACTTACCCGCGAATGTTGATGACGTTGCAGTTGCTTTCGCCAATCATTGCTTGCGCCATTGCTGTCTTGCCGCATCCTGACGGACCGTATAGCAAAACCCCCGACGGCGGTTTGATGCCCAGCTTTGACGGCACTTCGCTGATTGCCAATTGCACAAACTGTTGTAGTCTGTGTTTTGTCTCTTCATAGCCGCCAATATCCGCCCACCGCTTGGAAGGCCGTGCGCTTTCAAATGCTAGTTGTTGTGACGGCCGCACTATTTGCAAAGACTCTTCAAAGACATGCCACTCGGGAAGCAACGTATGCTCGGCGTCTTTGGTCAGCGACAGCTGCTGCATGCTTTGTACAAGACTGTCAGCACCAGCAGCAAGTTCAGCCTTTGGAGGGTGACGCAACTTTCGCAAAGCTGCCTGTCGGCACAGCGCTGTAATGTCGCGAGCAACATACCCGGCAGTTACATTGGCCACCTGCCCGACCAGCGTGTCTATACTCAAACTGTCCTTCAGCAGGTCGCCAATTGTGGATCTTACAATCTCCAGGCGCTGCCATAGCCTTGGTACTGAAATCGTTACTCTGTGCTGAAGCGCGTTGCAGCGGCGAATGCTTACTGGCAGCTCTGCATCGCCAACACTTGACTCGAGCACCAATACCACACCATCTGGAATGCCTTCGATAAACCTCACAATGTGACTAGCCAAATCGGTAATGCTTTCCGATTGCTCAGAGTCTGCCAAGACTTCAAAATTATCCACAAAAAGCACTGACGGCGTCGCTGAGCGTGCTCTATCGACTAGATCCTTGAGTGCCATACTTACATAGTCATCGGCTATTTCTGTGCCACTAGCGCTAACCACAATTTCACTCAGATCTCCACGAACCACAGGAAACGGTAGTCGTCCGAGCGCATTGTGCAAAACTGTCGTTTTACCGACTCCAGGCACGCCGCACAAATATATAGTCTGAGGCGGCTCTGTGCGCAAATGCTGATAAAGGTGTTTGCTGCTAAAATATCCACTGATCTCGCGCGCTAGTCCTGCTGTTTCAGCCTCATATCCTGGGACCACATTTAATTCTTTAACTGTAGTATCTTTAGTATACACAATACATGTATCATCAAGTATCCTCCCAACGCGTGTTGGCGGCGATGGTATGTCAGCAGGTTCATCAGCTACATGTATATCCAAGACTGTAAATTCGACAGTCCTGCTGCCGATGCAAACAGAAATTCGCTGACCCGGCTCAACTACTTTCCCAAACACTTGTCGCTTTACGGCTGCCTGCCATCTCTTGGAATCATACAACCGAGATCCTGCATATAGCTTGCTCCTGCATGTTTCCTGAACTATTCCAGCAAATTCATTGTTGGCTGTCTCACATCTAATCTCGATACGAGCAAGCGTTGGCACGGCTTCTGACATTGGAAATAAAGCAAACTGAGAGTTCCTAGACCACGATTTATTTGACAATATCCCCTTTATACTTTAGCAAAATTGTTTATGGGATCAATGAGTTGCAGTAAAAATCTGCCATATACATCTTTCACACATTTGATAGCAAAAATTAATAAGCGTTATGGATTGAGCGGCGGGTACTGCTGTCTGGAGTAGCGATAGGATTCAGAGCCATGTGTAGTGGATGCCGATGCCAGTTCGGCCAGCGACGGCAGCTGGCGTTCCGGGTTATGGCTAGCTTCCGACAAGTGTCGGCCTTGTGTATATGCCTCGGCATGCAACAAACTGCTGCTGCTCGTAGGCTGGAATGTCACTGATGACTGCAGCATTCCCGGTGCACCTGATCCAGATCCAAGTCTGTTGCTGCTTTGAGATGAGCCTAGCGGCGGCAAGTGCATTTGAGCACCCGCAGTCGACACCTGCGAATCACTTGGCCGCTCACCAAACCCAAATCCTCGGTTAAAAAAAGAATCAGACCGCCCAGTTAGTGGTGGCGAAGTAGGAATATTAATTGAGCCAATTGCTTGTGACGAACTGTTGCCGTTATGCAAGGTGTTTGATGCTGGGAGCGCATCGTAGCGGTGAGCAGGTAGCGTTGCTGCGTGCTGAAGCGGGTATGGCGGCTGGCTAGAATCAGCCGCAGACAATCCGTCTAGGTTATTACTCGACATGGCTGTCAACTCAGAACCAGCGTTGCTTCGACGATACTCGCCAAGCGAACCTGATAGTCGATGTGCATAGCTGTAATTCTGCCCGTACTCTGAGCACTGCTGACTGCTATCGCCTTTTCTACCACCAGGTTCAGGATCATTTAGCAACTGTGTGCCGTTGGCTGAATACGAGATTGGTGGTGCAGTTTGCGGCATGGGCGAGCCATGCGTTAGCGTAGCACGAGATGCAACAATAGAGTTGGTAGTCAGCGGAGGTGGCTGCTCTTGATAACCTGGTACATTCTCAATGTGTATTGGATCAGGTCGGTGCTTATCCTTTTGCGTGGGTTTAGACGAACTGGCAACAGGTGTAGCAGAACCCGAATTCTCAGCCGCATCAGGCTGCTTCTGAGTGACGCGATTTTGTCGTTTTCGCGAACTGCTCGCGGCGGGATCGTGTCGCTGGCGCTTGCGGATAACGTCGGATTTCAGTGCTATCGGGCGGTTCTCTTTGTGTAGCTTGTAGTACAGCCCACATGCGTTGCACAGCGGCTGCCCTGTCTCATCTCGGCGCCAAAGGGGCGTGTTGCTAGTTTTGCAGTTTGTGCAGACAGCCTTGGGCACGTTGTCTTCAGCGCCGTCGCGACGGGTAGAATTCGTGCGCAAAGACTTTGGTCGATGAGTGCGATGAAGCTTGTAGTACAGTCCACAGGCGTTGCATAACAGTGTATCATCGGCAGACCGGCGCCACAACGGCGTGGATGTGACGCTGCAGTTGTCGCATATAGGTCCATCGTGGTCCTTTGGCGGCTCCTGACCCGCATGTGCAGACCCAATCCCGTAAGGTGCACCAACAGGCATTGGCCCCGAATATGGCATCCCGCTCCACATCCCAGGAGCGCCGCTGGCAGCCGCGGCACCGCCATATTCTGGAATGGCCATCCCGAGTGTCTGGCTGCTTGCTAGCGATGCAAACCCAAATTGTGACCAGTCAGCACTGCTGGCTGAGAAGATGTCGTCAAGCGTAATCTCAATCTGCGGCGCATCCAGGTCAAACCCGTTGGACAAAAAGCTTGACGGTCCAAACGACATAAAATCCGATGCATGTACCTCTTCCGCAGGACCTGAAGCTGGTGCACTGGTATGGGCGCTCGCACCAGCAGAAGCCTCTGCCGCTGCTGTAGCTGTTTGATTGGGACATGCAGCAACAACAGCCGCCGCAGCAATGTCAGGAATCGGTGAGCTCTCTGTTTCTTTGGTTTGCTCAAGTGAGCCTGCGCCTGATTCGGCAGCTGGCAACAATGGCGGCGAGACTGACGATTCTGCAACTGACCCAGGCTGAGAAGCAGCTTCACTCGCTCCACTGTCCAAGGGCATGTGTGCAGCACCCGCATTCTTTAAAGCCGCACCAGAACCACTACGAGAGTCTGATGGAGACCTTGTACGGCCTAAAACAACAGCAGCGCTTGTCGAAGTACAGTCTGAACCAGTGGCAGGCTGCGCTGGCAAAGGGTGCTTGGCACGCACAGAGCCCGACGCCTCAGTACGTTCGCTGGTCTTTCCTAGACGAACTTTGATGTGCATTGGTTTTGGAGCTGGGAGCTGCGGGCGTCGAATGGTCTTTTCGAGCTGCTTTGTAGTAGCTGGCGATAGCTTGCGGTAGTCTTTGCCCTTCCCGCGTGCCTCCAGCGTTTGATGCAGATGCCACAGCCTCCATGACAGGTTCTCGAGCCGTGACCCGTTTTCAAGCGAATCCTTAACTTTGGTGCACACCCGCCAGAGCGTAGACAGGTCGCCGACATCCTCGATTTCATCGAATGGCGAGAACAGCTTTGTGCCCTTGATTTTCAGCAATATAGGCGCCATCCTCGCCTACAAGAGTACCAAGTGCTGTGCGATCGAAAGGAAGTAGTGATTCTGTATGCTAGTATCTTCCTCGCCTGGATAAGGGGAGGGAGAAAATATGTGCGCACGGTTGGCCGCTGCAAATGAACACAGCGAATTGCAGGGGCAGAACAGGTAATGGCACAGTACAGGTGAGGCAAAGACAAGAAACGACGCTGCCAAATAGACTACGAATTGCGTATGAATTGAATAGCAAGTAATATAAAAAACACAGAGCCAAAGAAAGAGAGGGAGAAAGAGCAGACTTGAAATATTCCAACTGCTTTGACTTGGTGTGGGCGTCTTTTTCAGGCGCACTCTGCAGCCAGTAGAATTAATTCCGAGTACATTTTGTAAAGTGGATGCTATCCTTCTGCCATGCCAGCCATGTCGGGTCACTCAGCCAGCCAGGGCAGGTCGCCTGCGTATTTTCCAAGCCCGTCTTTCTCAGTACTTGCTTGTGGCGCTGCTGACTTGTAAAGTCAGCACTCAAAGTCTAGCAGTTTTACGCAGAGCCTCGTGAAATACACGGGCTTATCTCGACCAATGGCAGCAGTTGCGATTGACGCTGCCTCCGATCAAGTGACCGCCCACGTCCTGAATGTGCGTGGAGCAGGGGGAGGTTACTGAAGGCCGCATTTATTGGAACATTAAAAAATTGGTTTGCGGTTGCACTAGGCGCTGTCCGAAATCTACAGGTTAATACTGCAATAATAATTTCAGTTGTAGTTAGTATCCATCGCTTTGTGAATTGTAGTTATGTCCATCACGTCAACTTACACTATCAACAAGCGAAATAGTCTTCTCCAACCGCTCATGTTCGGTCCTCAAAGTTGCACGCTGCTTGCTTAATTCGGCGAGATACTGGGCGTTCTCATCCTTCACCAGCTCAAGCTGCGCCTTTAGTCTGGTCAGCTCTGCACGTTTGATAGCTGCTGAGCGGTTTCGGTTGATCGATTCAGGCGATAGACTAGGAATGGGCCGCTCTTCAGACGCAAGCATACGTTCAGCAGCCTCTTTAACGAGTGTGTCCAGGCTGGCCAGCTTGTCGCTCATTTCATACTGCATGAGAATCGCTTGAAAGTCTGAATTTGCCGAGTTCCGTATATACGAGCTGATTTGCTCGTGGCTGTCAGCCAGCTTTCCAGGAATCTCGCGAGCCAGGTCTGGAAACACTATGCGCAGATCATCCAGCTTGAACGTGTCTACGACCGCTGACAGCGACCGGTCCAGTACGGACAGCAGCTTGTGGTAGCGCACGCTGTCTACTGTCTGTGTCTCGTTCACAATGAGTTCTGAATTTTCCATTCCGAAAACAAGAAATAGAAGAAAAATACAAAATTGAAATAAACAGAAAGAGAAAATGGTTTGTTTATTTTCCAAAAGCATGAATGGAGACGCCGTAGTGACTGCTTTCTGCTTCGCATTATGGATCAACAGTTGTGCAAGCTTCACAGATGTGGATACGGGTTGTGGTGGTAACATAAGGGTAAGCTATGGCTAGAGAGACAGGCAGAAAATAAAATGAGCTATACAAGGCCGTCGTACAGATTCAGAGCCTGCATGATCAGTGGGTCCCGGTGCGAGCCTGCTTTGAACTCGGCGAGATCGATTTTGCCGTCGTTATTGGTGTCCATGAGATGGAAAATCTTATCAACGCGTTTCTCGGGCGTGTCCTCGTCCTCGGGCAACTGCACCATGCTGCCAACCATCCGGTATATCGCGTCGACAATCTGCAACATCTCGTCTTTGGTAATCAGCCCATCGCCGTCAATGTCGTAAAGCTCAAACGCCCACTTGAGCTTCTCCTCAGACGAGCCTCGTGATGTAATCGACAGCGCCTGTAGAAACTCGGTAAAGTCAATAGTTCCGTTGTGGTTCTGGTCAAACACCTCGAATATATAGTCGGCAAACCGCGATGGGTCGCCAAACGGGAAGTACTTCTTGTAAATGCCCTTAAACTCGGCCCGGTTCAGCTCGCCTGATGGACAGTCTTTTAGGAAACCCTTGTGCCACTGCTGAATCTCCTTACGCTCAACTACAGATATCACATGTGCGGGGTTGCATCTAGTCAGCGGCAAAGTTGCGCCTTAATGAACAAAAACTGTCTGCCTGATGCAAGCCGCGTTGCGCCTTTTCACATATTTACTAGTAAAAGGCCCAAGCATGCTGTACGGAACTTACACTTGGTCGAGCCTTGAAGCTCTGTTAGCTGCTCGGTAGACAGCTTGCTGTGCGACTTTCCCATGAGGTCAGTTCTGTATGCTGGTGGTGAGTGTGTGTTAGCCGGTTACTGAATTGCAGCGCGTGTGTCCCAGAGCCATCCAAATCAGGAACTATAGCGAGCAAATGCAAAAACAAGGTCAAGCAGAAAGTGTGTAAAGGAAACAATAAATAAAAGCAGCTGGAAAGAGAAGAAAGTGAAGAGCTTTTAAAGCAGGGAAGCTTATTTGTTCCAAGCCGCAAACACCCTCTGTTTTCAGACACCAAAAATGCTGCACGTAGAGCAGTCAAAAGAAGGCATGACAGAAGGCTTCCAGTCAACTGAACCCAAAATTGTTTTTCTAGAACACCGTCATTAAAAGAACACAACGTGTGTTTGGTGGGGCGGTGATCAGAGATAGAGATCACCAGCAAAGGAATAAGCTGCTTCTTTATCATATCTGTGAGGCAAGCGGCATTAAAAGAAAGGCCAATTGAAAACTAACCGATCAAGCCAGTAAGTAAAGTATTTACTACAGGCAGCAGGGCTATGCGCAGAGTACAAGCTGCGGCTGGAGTCTAATCCTAGTTAATATCACTGACCATGCATATAGACCTCGCCTGATATGTACTTTTGGCCGAAGCAGTGCACCAGTGTGTTCTGTAGTTACTGAAAGACAAATCCATTAGATAGCGGCAGACATAACTCGCATAACACCTGATGCCTCCAAAAATGGAAGTCTTGGCGCCGGGCATGTGATACCGCCCATAAGCTGCGTTTTCATATTTGGTGTTAAGCAATTTCTGCCTCAGATAAAAAAGTGCGCGGCATCCATTATTGAAGTTTTATTAGTTTCAAAGTTTACTTTTTATTAACATGTTTTGCGATTAACATCGGGTATTTCAGAGATTCGATACATAGAGGCTGTTTTTCAAGAAAATGTGTGGAATATGGAACAGGCATGTTATTTGTATAGTTATTGTGGAATGTAAATAGCATACACCTGCATGCAGCAGCTTGCAACCACATGCACAATAATAGTATGTTACTGGCCTGTACTAAATCTTTTGCACTCTCATTAACCACAGCATCTGCGTGTGGAATCTCTGAAATTTCTGATATAAAACACGATAATATTTGACTCAGCTTATTAATTAGCTGTATCTGATGTTTTCTACCAAAAACCCAATAAGCAGCTCCTGTTATAAAGCAGTATTCAACTTTGCAGTTTTGCTAAAGCGTTATTGTATGAGCTGACTGTAGCTCAGTATCACTGGAAAAAGTTACATAATTGTTGGTAGTCATTTTTATAGATTTAAATAGTTTATTTAATAAAATATATTCTGGAAATTCAAATCCAAAATGCAATGTCAAAGATGTCGAAGCTGGAGGTTTACTGGCTTGATATCATAGAAGAACGCTTGTCTCTTCGCATGTTCCGGGTCCCAATCCACTATGTTGCGGATAAAGTTTTCATAGTATCGTTTCAATAGAGGAACATGGCCTCCAGGGTTCCAACTGAGTTCTTTGCTCCAATTTTAACATCAGGTATAATATTGGCCGTGTAATTGTGACTGGGCGGCTGTGCTTAGCAACTAAACTATTTGGTCTGCAGCAGGATGATACCCTGGTTTACCTACCTACCTCAACTAGATAATAATTGCTAGTCGCTAATCAACTATATCAATGTGCACCAACTAGCACTTGCCATTGCCGCACTACCACTGTCTTTGGTAATTTTTGACACGTCTTTATTCAGGCAATACAAGAAATATTCGCTAAACACCAGGCAAGTTGGCATTCAGTATGAAGCCCAAGCATGCATCGATGCCAAAATTGACATCTTTTAAAACAGTTGCTGGAAACCAAAGCATTCGGCTTATTTCAGAGTAATTAATGCTAGTATTGCCACATACGAAATCATTATATTAGTATTGCTCGCGGAGAACTGGCAATACACACGCGCAAATTAAATTACGCGCCATTCACATAATTAATTTGCAATAATTCCTCCCCACATCACATCGTGTATTAAATTCCCAAAGTGCATTTTCAGTGTTGCGGGGAGCGCCCATAGAATGTTTGCGTGGACTAGTAATATTGGAACTATCGTTATATGTCCGCCGGCGCGGCTACGCTCCATTCTTTATCCTTCTTGATCTTCTCTCCATCCTAAAAATACGTATTTTGCAATACCCAATTACCTGGAATATCCGCTGGTCAGCTCTACCAGCACTTGCATCCCGCTATATCGGTTCAATTTTGCCAAATATACCTGAACCTTGAAACAACGTTACACAAATGACTGGCGATAACCTTCAGCTTCTCTGCTCTGCTGCTGCTGCTTCAGCTGCTGGAAGCGCCAGGCAAGTAGAAATCTAACTTTATAACTGTATTCAACTGCGTTAAAACAACACGTCTAACGTATGCATTGCGCTCTCTGCAGATAAATACTATAATGTAGTGGACCACAGCCACGACACAGGTTGATTATCCGTCAGCAGCCTGAGCGGTCGCGCGTCGGAAGCGTGAGCGAAAAGAGTAAGCACATACTGACTGCTTGATAACACTACAAACCCAATGGGTATATACGCGCAAACTTGACTCTGTTCTAATTATAATAATTGTGTAGTGGACCGAAGGCCAATTGATCCGCCACCCGTTATTCAACTTGTCGAACATAATCCTCTGGACCCACTGTCTCAGCAGTACACTATAAGCCCAGCATATTTTATGCAGGTGCAGCTGCTTGACGCAAGCGGTGAAAATGTGATACTGCAATTAAAGGGGCACAAGGCAACAGCCATGGCCGGTTCCATGGTCTCTCCACTACACCCGCTGCGAGACACAAGTTCTGTTCACGGTGCTTACTTTGTCTTTAGCGACTTGAGCGTGCGCATGGAGGGCTCGTTTCGCCTTCGCTTTGATCTGTTTGAAATTGCCGGGTACGTGTAACTTGGCATAGGATAACTGCCCTTTTGCCTGCTGATACTGAGCACTAACTTTTATTGTTTTATAGCGACAATGTCTACAATCGAGCCACGATTACGTCCAGCATTTTCTTTGTCTACTCTCCAAAACGGTTTCCAGGGATGATGGGTAAGTTGCTCCCAGTTTGTTATTTTAGCGAGTATTTAAACCGTAATACTAAATAGGCTGTTGCACTTTGTTATAGAATCGACCCAGCTTTCGCGTGTATTTTCCGAGCAGGGCCTGCGAATCCGCATTCGCACTGAGGCAGGCACTAAGAAACGAGGCAAAAAGGCTACAAAAGCCACGCCATCCAAGCGCGCCCGGCAGTCAGACGATGACGACGCGCCGCTGAACATGCTGCAGCTTTCAAGCGCTGAGGATAATGCATATTTTCGGTACCCGACCACAAGCGCGTGCAGTAACTTGTCCGTGTCATCGGTGGTGCGAGGACTACCGACAGCCCGCGGCTTTGGCGACCCTGGTATGCTGATGTTCTCCAACGACCCATTCTCGGCATACCACGAGAACAAGGAGAACATTCCAGTGGCCAGTAACCACCCAAATCAAATAGGCCAAATGGTTCGGTCCGACTTGAGCAACCAGTTGCTAGATAAGCCTCAAAGCACAAAGCTGGATATGGACGATATTGCAGCAGTTGCATTACTCGACAGCTTGAGCAATGGAATGAACCGGCCATTGCCTACTTCTTCTTCAACAATGTCACGGCTGCTCGATCCCAGTAGCACTCATCCAAACTACTCTAGCATTGCATTCTCGGCAACGCCAGCACTAGCATCAATCAAGCCAGCTCACCGCTTTTCCAGCCAGCCAACAAAGTACCCTGACACACTGGGCCTGATGCTCAATGTTGGCACAAACACCAGTATACCGTTTTCAAACTACCGTCTGTCGGCTGTGCGCTCTCCCGAGTTTTCAGAAACCCTGCAAGATCCGGTAACAAGTCAAAGCATGCTGTTTGGCGGAACATCTAGATATCATCCCGCATTGCGCTCAAGCAGCTTTGGTCTGCAACTGAACATGAACACTAATCAAGCATCACTGTACCCGCCAGGATTGAGGCCACCACAGCACCAGCTCTATGCATCACCAGTACGCTCATCACTGAGCCACAGCCGCAGCAATCCGAGTACAGACGAGAATATCCACCTTGGTTTGAATATGCCATATGTCCCAGCGTCATCCAACGAGATATCGCATGCGCCGTTGCCGTTTGAACAGTGGAACAGCGTCCTGTCTCCAATCGATGCGCGGATTCATCAGGCAAACCACACTTCAGTTACACAGCCAGGATTTGCTGGCACATTTGTATAGAAAGCCGTTTAAATATTAAAATAGAACTACTACTTTAGATTAGCCGCCGCTCACTGGGGGGATAACTACCACCTCGTCGCTGTTCTTCACATCAACATCGCTTGTTCTATCACGATATTCATCGTTGACCGCAAACAGAGCGCTTTGAAATATTTTCTTGCCGACGTACAACCTCTCGATATAGTCAAGCAGCGTGGTTAGCGGAACAGTGTTGCTGCCCTTAAATGTCTTGGCAATATCCACATCATCGTACTCCTTCTCGGTCAGATCCCGTGCTGATGCAAAATACAAAACCCGCACCATCGCTGACACAATAATTGCAGCTGACAAATATATAGAGTAAAATGGTGTATAATTGAGAAGAAGCAAAGCTGCACGGTGGCTCCAGCGGATGAGAAAGTGCGCGAAAATTCAATGCCTAGATTTTCTGTTACGGATCACGTGCATATAATTGCTCTTTTTTGATCCGCCTTTTTTAGCTTTTTCTTTTACGAAATCATTATTTTATAACTATTATTGGTACAATGGCCAATTCACAGGCGTCAGTAGTAGACCCTGGGCTGCAGAGCAAAATATTGTCGGCATGCACCGGCGCAGTCATAACTTCGCTACTTATGACGCCGTTTGATGTGGTCAAAACACGACAACAGTCACAGGCTCTTGTTAGAGCAGAAACACTGCTTCCAACAGTGCGCGAATGGCGGACAAAACAGTACATTCCACGGAATGTACGACACCTGGTTGATTCGTCGGTGTATCTGTGCATGTGCGAGAACGGCAAGCGGAAAACGCCGGTGCGAGCGCTGAATTTGCGCAACGCGGCGTCGCTGTCACTATGTGCTGACCTGCCTCTAACACAAAGCTCAGGAGAGCTGAGCAAGAAGAAAATGTTTTTCTCCGCACCTGGAAACGGCGGGGTGGTGGATATATGGAAACAGCTATATCGAGAGCTGATCGCAGCACCGTATGCGCGACACGAGCAAAGATGGCAACAGATGGTAGGATCAGGCTCAGAAGTGGTACCACGCCTTCGCGGAGAGCGGATCCACGGCACAATAGCCGGTATGCGCCATATTGCACAGACAGAAGGCGCCAAGACACTGTGGCGAGGACTGACACCTACGCTGGTGGCCTCGGGACCTTCAACTGTCATTTACTATGTCGGCTATGACTACCTGCGTCAGTGGATGGGTCGAGAGATGAAGCGGCGTGAGCCGTGGGCGGCGTATGAAAAGTATTCGTCGCTGGTTGCCGGCTGCGTGGCACGCACGTCAGCGGTGGTAGCCATATCGCCTATGGAGCTGGTGCGTACGCGCATGCAGGCATCGGCCACACACGACTTCCAGACTGTGATGGGAGACATCCGGCGCGAAATAAATAAGGGCGGTTTGAGGGTGCTGTGGCGTGGCCTGGTGCCTACGCTATGGCGTGACGTGCCTTTTTCAGCTATATATTGGTTTGGCTACGAGCAGTGGCGGGAGACAGTGTATCAGCCACTGTTTGGCGATCGAGCCGAGGACAGAGTCGGTAGGATAATGGTAGCATTCTGTTCAGGTGCATCGAGCGGCGTCGTTGCAGCCACGCTTACTACGCCTTTTGATGTGGCCAAAACCAGACGTCAGATTCAGAGCTACACTCACCCGCATTCGGGCGCAACACAGCAGACGCTAGCGCAAGTTGTCCGTCACATTGTTGCTACCAATGGCGCAAAGGGCCTGTTTGCTGGAATAGTCCCACGGCTAATGAAGGTGGTACCATCTTGCGCAATTATGATATCCTCCTACGAGCTAGGAAAGATGATTGCGGCGGAAATGTCTACCTAAACTTTTTCATTTAATAAATAGATGTGTCACATGATTAGCGAATAACTTTTTATCTGATGAGTTTGTGAGCGTGTTCAGTTTATTCGCATTTCTCCTCTGTTGCTTAATTCAAACAATGTCTTCACCGTCACTACACGATCAGACAAAAAGACGCATTGAAAGTGCTCTTTCCGCGTTTGGCACAAAAAGGCAGCGGCAAAGTAGACAGTTGCAACCGTCAAGCACAGCGTCACGACGCAAAACAGCCGCAATTGCTGAGACAGAGGAGACGTCAGACAGCATTAGTAAATTCCGCCCATGGAGCCTTGACGACTTGCTCGAGCGCATAGCAACTTATAAAACATACACCTGGCTGGTGCAGTCGCTAGCACTGAGTCCTGTTCGCTGTGCGCGCAACGGCTGGATCAACACCGACTGCAGTACGCTCAAGTGTCCGCAATGTTCGGCCTTACTTATTGCTCAGATTCCAGATGATTTGACTGACGACGAAGAGGTTCGGTGGATTGAGAGATTGGCGCAGCAGCTTCAGATATCCCACGATGACGCGTGCCCATGGAAGAACCGCGCATGCGCTGCCAAAATATACAGTGCCCCACTTGTCACATCGCGAGAAGCTGTTGACGAGGTATGTCAGTGTGCAGCAGATATGCTGGAGTTTGGAAAGCAACTTCCGGCTACTGAGCAGCCGCTTAGCACGTTCCAGCAGAGGTTGTTATGCGACCTGAAGCCCAGGGTTATCGAAATATTCAAGGCTGCTAATACGACTGAGGCGGACCCTTGCGATGCGAGTGTGTTTTCGGCACTGTCGCTGGCCTTGTTTGGCTGGCGTTCGGACAAAACAAAGCCGCAGCCAGCGGTTCAGTGCAATATGTGCTTCCGTTCGGCTGGGCTGTGGCTATTTCAGAGCGCCAATACTTCTGAATCAGACAAAAACACGCAGACGACTCATCCATTTAATGCCGTTGAGGAACATCGTGCGTTTTGCTACTGGGTGCGCGGATCAGACGTGGACAGCGAGCAGCCGGAGAACACATCTGTTAGTGCGTCCAACTTGAGCGCAACTGAGGCAATCCCAGGCTGGAAAAAGACTGTAGCGTCGATACTACGAGCCAAAACTATGGACAGCAGCACTTACCGCACCTCTAGCGATGCTGATTCTGATGACGGCGAAATCAAGGGTTTGGACGGTGAAAAGACAGCAAAGTCTGCCTTGGTAGCTACAGAGGATGGCTCTGAGCTGTTGCATAAGCTCAAGCCATTCAACATATCTGCCATATCATCTGCAGCAGAGGCGTTTGGCATTCCATTTAGCATGTCTCAGCTTGCTCTAGCTATGCGAAAACTGGTATCTGACGCTGCACCTCCAACTACAGCTGGTGTTCTAGCTGGGCCGGCTGGAGCCACCGATGTTACACCCATTTCCGAGCCCACCCACGATTCGTCAGTGCTATTACGAACGAGTGCCGATGGCCAGACAATTATTGACAGCCACGATGGTGGCGTGCAGTCAGACTGGGAGTCTGATGATATCATACGGCCGTACGATAGCGATGGCGATGGCGGCGATATAGAGCCTGTCGATGACGACATTCCCGACCCGATAGACACCAGCGGCTTGGCCTCGCTTCTTGGCGGCAGTACGCTTGCCAGCGCGCTGGAAGACCCCTCCAAGGCCAAGGCGATTATGGAGTATGTCAAAAGTCTGCTCAAGGCCAAAAACAGCCAAGCACAGACCACAACATAATATTATCACGTGTTTGGATCCTAATCTTGTTAGAGCATTTGCCAAACGCAGATTGCTTGCCACTAATTTTAAACTGATATACTGTTTTAATTGAATGAAAACGTATATATTATTAATCTGTAACTAAACAAAACAGTATGGACACAAATACGGATATTCGCCACAGGAATGTTGGCCAACAACCCCTTGACGATAGTGCGCGAAACGCAAAACGCATAGCTATACTAGTGCTAGGAGATATTGGTAGATCGCCTCGCATGCAGTACCACGCGCTTTCTCTAGCTCAAGCTGGTCACCATGTTGACTTTATCGGGTACGACGGGGCTCGGCCGATGGAGGAAGTACTTGGAAATCCGAGAATTGCGCTCAGACACATTAAAATACCGCCGCAACTTTCAGCATCCTCACGAGCAGCGTTTATTGTCCTTGCGCCGCTGAAAATAGCGTACCAGATCATGCTGCTATTTTGGATATTGCTGTTTGCAATTCAGCGGCCACATTATATTTTGGTTCAGGTAAGTAATCCAACTGCAGAAATGGCAAATAGCTTTGTATGAGTGCTGACGTTTATTTATAGCCACTGCTCATTTAGAATCCGCCTGCTATTCCGACATTGCTTGTTGCCCGCGTGTGCGCATGGCTAACCGGAGCCAGACTTGTAATTGACTGGCACAACTACGGCTACACCATCCTCGGGATGAAGCTGGGGCCGAGACATCCAATTGTGGTCCTAGCGCAGCGGTAAGATGCGCTATTTTCCAATTCATACTTGAACATGTGCCAGGAGAGTGCCAATACTAACGACGCATGCGCAGTCAGCCAATTGTGGACTTTAAATTGTGTAGATTTGAGCGATTCTTTGGCACGAGCGCATATGCGCATCTGTGTGTTACAGACGCTATGGCGGCTGATTTACAGCGCAGCTGGGGAATTAGGTATGCAGAGCAGCTTACAATTGCATTTCCGATACGCACATTTCCACCCATTAATGGGGATAAATCAATATATGCGACTGCAGGCGGCCATCATGTGACAAACTTTGGAGCATATGCACTGACTTGGATTTCAAGTATTGCGAGCAAATTGCCTCAATATATCACATGAATAATGTGCGGATGTAGGGGTCAGCTGGTGGTGCTACACGACAAGGCGCCACGGCACTTTAGGCGGCTGGGCGTAGAGGAAATACACCAGGTAAGTTGTTGATCGGCTATTGACATATATGCGCGCGAAATGACTACATCCGAGTACTGACTTGCCTGTATGTAGCTATGGAAGCGGCTACTGAGCGATCCGCAGCTTGAGCCACTCCGGCAACTGTCGGCAGGCAACGAATCGCTGCTAACCTGTCGCAGCTCAGACGGCACAATAGAAATGCGCAAATCTCGGCCAATGCTGATTGTCAGCAGCACAAGCTGGACAGCCGATGAAGACTTTTCTATTCTACTGAGTGCACTCAAGCTGTATGATACCAAAGCCGCATCCCGCAATGCTTGCAGTGGGGATTGTGTCACACTGCCGCCCCTGGCTGTGCTCATAACTGGCAAGGGCCCGCTGCGCGAGCACTATGAACAGGAGATTTCCCAGATGGAGCTTCAGCAGGTGCACATTGCAACTGCGTGGCTGTCGGCTGAAGACTATCCGCTGCTTCTGGGGTCTGCCGATTTGGGTGTCTCAATGCACACGTCGTCATCTGGGCTTGATCTTCCGATGAAAGTTGTCGACATGCTTGGATGCGGGACGCCTGTGTGTGCATATCGGTTTTCATGGTAAGTCACAGCATATGCACAGCAAAACAGCTATTGCTATTTCAGACTGCACGGACCAAGCATAAATAATAAAGATGGTGTTGGCTGTTCCAATGTAGCATCAATGAGCTCGTGACAGAGGCAAATGGCCTGGTATTTGACAGCGCTGAAGAGCTAGCACAGCATGTTCAGGTAAGCAGGCAGCACGGCAGCGGCATGCTGCTGATGCAGATATTCATGCACCGGATGCAGACACATCCACACAAAGGATGAACCTTCTTTTTCGAGTCAACACAGATGTGGAGGGTTGCTCGTGCCCCAGGTGGCCTGTGTGAATGAGACTGGATGTGATGCTGAAGCGCCACTGGCATATGCATTTGTGAGAACCAAATTGGGACACTGTAGGACCTGGCCGAGTCGCAGCTCAGTGAATCAGACGGCATTTACCAACGACTGTTCGAGGGCGCGGCAACGTTCCGCACCATTGACTGGGCGACGAACTACAAGCGCGCACTTGAGCTCTTTTGAGGCGGCGATCGGCATTGGAGTTGGTTGAGCTCAAACATCGTTCAGCTTGCTAAAAATGCCCAACCAAAATATATAAAGTCGACTCGCTCAGCAGGCACGTCATTCGCCGATTCCATAAAGTTCATTCTCCAGGTCTCGGCGCTTGAATTTTTAGGCAAACACGCAAAGTTTATCTTCCATTAATTTCAAACGCCCCTTTCTTTATTCTTTCTAATTTACAGACTTACTTTCTCTCATGAGTAAGGGAGGGCGCGCGAGCGATACTAGACGCTCTAGCGAGCAGTCGGGCAAGGGCGCATCGTCCTTTGCTATGCTCTTTCGCAACGTGTTGCGAAGTCCTTTTGGCAGCGATAGCCGGAATTCAGGCACAATGCGGAGAGAGCTGAGTCCAAGTATGGGCAGTGCAAACTTGGCTGCCGCCACGCATGCCCAGTTGCCTGGCATTAGCCATTCGCCAGGCAGCATTGGCGAGGGCACGCGACTGCAGGCAAATAGCGTGCCAGGCTCAGAATCAGCAGATCACAGCAGCAGCACGTTTTCAGAGACACAATCCATCGATCGCTTGGCACCTGTTGACTCTGTGGCGCTGGCACAGGGCCACACAGGGCTGGCAGACCAGGATGCAGCAATAGGCGATCGCCTGGAGGCGCTGGATGTGTTGGTGTCCGAGCTGAAGGGCCTGCCGCTGACCAACCTTGGCGGGCTCTGGTGCATGCTTGAAGACATTGTTGAGTTTGCATTTGGAAACAGCAGCGGCGTCAATAAGCCATCAGAACACGATCTTGCACATCACCAGCGCGCACGCAGGCTCATTTTAAGCCTCCTGGCTGTTTTTGCCGAGGGCGGCCAGGCCAACAGAGAACAGGCTGAAAGCAGCCACATTGACACTGAGGATGTACAGAAGATGCGTGCCAGCATACTGCGGGTTATTGGGTGTGCTGTTGGCTGGGAGGAAGTGGAGCTGGCGGTGCAGAGTGCCGCATGGGCTTCTAGCGACGCAAAGAACCTGTCTGGAGATACTGTGCAGTGGTTTGAGCGCGCACGCTCCTGGGTGGAGCTTGCTGTGGATCACTGCTATCCTGAGAATATGACGCGCGAGCCGTCCGAGGGGCCGCCGCCGGGCCCCCACGAGGCACTTACCGAGTCTCTGGCATTCTTGGCATGCATTATCAGCACCGACTATCCAGTGCTCGACCCAACTGCAGTTTCGGAAATAACTTCCTTGCTTTGTGAAATGACTGCACGCGCCCGGCTGGTCAGCGAGAACGGTCTCGAAGAGGTGGCGTGGATCTGGACCGAGCCTGTGCATCTGTATGGCGTGATCAACTTGCTAAACACCGTGATTACTTATGGCGCGTTGTCGCAGAATGCGCTGCTTCCAGGAATCACGTTGCTGTGCACCACCGTCAATATGCCACTGTGTAAAGAGCTGTGTTGCGATATCATTTACACCATGTTCACGTCGTGCTACATGCGAGACGCGCTGCTTACGATGAACTATGTCATGCGCCGGGGAAACACAGGCTTAAACTCCAAGAACATATATAAGATGCCGATGATGACGCCATACCAGGCCGCCGTTAACGGAATGGTGTACTTTATTACGCAGGTAATGGACACCGGGCCGACTGGCTTCCAGTTTAGCCTGCGCACAGGCAACTGTTTACCTGTCCTCGGCGAGGCTGCGCTGTGCATGCACCCTGAGGTGCTTAGTCTGGTGTTCCCGTACCTGTGCAAAGTTGCCAATGACGACCGCGTTGACTCGATGCTCCCAGACGATTGGACTGTGCTGATTGCGATTTTGGAGAACACTGTCGAGTGCCGGCTTTCTGACAAGTACGAGGTTGAGCCCGGTAGTGACATTGACGAGGAGGATGAGCCACCGACACTGGCTTACCTCTATGACGGTGCACTCCAGGCTATTGTCAGCGTTTTCCGGCGCAGCAGCCAACCGACACCGGCATCGCTGGTCAATCTGCTGTTTAAGATGCGCAACGTGCTTTCAGACGAGCTTGCACAAAGCATGCTGCAATTTATTGACGCGCGTGGAAGCCTGCGTCCTGGCTCGTCCAACTGGCTCGAGACCCTGGAGGAGATGATGCATCTGTACTACTTTGATAGATCGAGATCGACTCTTCTGCGTCGGCAAATGGCTCGGTTATGCACACGCCCTTTTACAGAGGCATTTGACGTGAGTCTGCAGGGCATCGAGCGTAAACCGTTTATTATTGCTGTTCTGGAGCAGCTACATCTCGAGGAGGACGAGAAAATTATTGACAGCGTTTTGGAGATTCTATACATGTCGCTGCGTCGGACAAAGGACTCAAAGACATTTCATAATATCCTCGAGTTTGCCTTGCGAGCTGCCATAGAGCCAGATTATGTCAGGCAAATTCAACCAGACTACATGCACCAAGACGATAATGGAGACATGGTATTACCCGAACAACTGAGCATGAACATGCAAACGCCGACACATCCAATTCTGCTGCTAGGCGGCGAGAGTTCGGCCATGGTGGACGAAAAGTCGCACTCGAGCTGGGCGCGCATCACACTTACGATCAACTGTCTGCTGAAAGTGGTCGAATGGCGGATGTCCAGCAATGACACTCTGGGCGACGAGACATACGACTATTTGTCAGTAGACACAATTTCGCTAGTTAATGGCTTGCTGGATCTGCTGGAGTCCAAGCACACGTTTCCTTCGGTGCAGCGCAACATTCTACTGGGGTTTCTGCGCTTTCATGCCGATGCAAACATGCGAGTTTATATGCTGCTGCCTGAGCACGATACGCTGCTGGAGCAGCGCGTGAGCCTGCACGAAAATGCGCGTATGCGGCTGGTTGTTCAAAGCGATGATGCTGTAGTCAACAATACTGTCGACTGGGTGCCGTTCCCAATTGCGCGCTACATCCGGGTGCTAGTGTACCTGTTTCAGACCAACATTAACATTGAGACATACAACGTGCTGTGTCGCGGACTGATGGTGCAGCTTACCAACACGCACTTGTTTAGCACTTGCAAAGAAGAGGTCAAGGCGTTTCTCCGGTATCTGATCAACTACATGCGCGTGGCAAACTACGAGCAGGAGACCCGCACGCGCATTTCGTCGGTAGAGAAGAATCGAACTGCGACATACACCTATGGGCTGCAAGTGAGCTTCATGCACTACAAGAGCTGGATTTTGCGCGATCAGCAGGACCTGCTTATCTCTACGCTGGGCGACGGGCTAATGATGACTTCTGGAGCTCCGGAAGCACCGCAGATCTGTCTTCACGCGCTAGGCGTTGCGATGCTGGAGCTACACGGGGCGATGGTACGTATGCTGCCATCTATTTTGCAGAATTTGGTCAGGATCTACTCGGCTGCCCAGCTGAGCGTGCATTTGCTTGAGTTTGTCTCGTCGATATCGCGCAACCAGGGGCTGTACACAAACTTTCGTAAAGAAGACTACCACGTTCTGTTTGCTGTGGCCATCAACTACATTCGGTTCCACAATAACCAGCGGCGGCGGGAGACTTCGCTATTGACAAATACGGCGGGTGTGCGGCCAGCCGATGGAGGTGAAAAGGGTGATCCACGACGCCTAAGTACGGGCGCAATTCCAGCCAGCACTTCTGACAAACATTCGCTCAATGACGTCGCACTCGGTCAATACGTGCTGGTTATGGCATACCAAGTAATTGACGTCTACTTTTTGTCGTTGACACCGGCGCTGAAAGCCGAAATGTTTGACAGCATAATTGTTGGATTGCTGCAGTCCAATTACAGCCGCAGCAATCTGGATGAAGTCAACGAGGTGTGCTTGGACATGGTACTGCAAAACTACAGCCGCTCAAGCGATGACATTATGGGCATATCCGACGTCACTGTCAAGGAAGACTTTGGTCCGGTCGTCGAGCGTCACTGGATTCAACACAACGGCATTGTGACAATCCGAGCACAGAAGGAAGGTCCGATGGCACAGATAATTGAGCGCAGCTGTAGCGGTGCTACATCTCGTATTGTTGATCTCCCTGCCGAGGTATCCAGAAAATATGTTGAGCGGACTGAGCGGCCGCCAACATCGCTGCCTGCCAGCCCATTGTCCGACTCGCTAGTACCGACGTTTGGAAGCATGTCGCAGTCAGCCTCGCGCGGGCGGAGCATTGGCCGCAACCGGCGTCTGCATTCGATGGCGCCAGGGTTGCCGAGTCTACACCACGAGCCTGACATGCTGCCGCAGGATTCAATTGCGCGGCTGCTTCGCGGCGAGCTTCTTTCGCAGTCTGATCTATCTCGGGCACCGCGGTTCCCGATAAGGTTTGGTGTAGCGCCCTGTCTGGCGCTAGAGTTTATCAACGCGTATCAGGGACTGCAGAATCTGGATGTGCCGGTCATGTTGCCGCCAAATTTTGAAGCTGTTGCGCGATCGCTGCGCATCTTTGACAACACAGCGATGGTGGACACACACAAGGTCAGCGTTGCTTATGTCGGGCCTGGCCAAACGACCGAGCGCGAGATTTTGCTTAACCAGCAAGGATCGCCTGCGTATTGGAACTTTTTGCGTGGAATGGGCAATATTCGGCGACTTGGGCAGATGAAGGACTTTTCAGCAGGGCTAGACACCAGTGGTCAGGATAGCGATGGGAGATATACACTTGGATGGCGCGACCTTATTGCCAAGCTTATCTTCCATGTGGGCACGTTGATGCCGGCGCGGGAGGACAAGCAGGAACAGATTGTTCGCAAAAAGGCACACATGGGCAACGACTTTGTGCACATTGTGTTCAACGAGTCGGGTCGGGACTACGAGTTTGACACAATTCCATCGCAGTTTAACTTTGTGCAGATTATCGTAACTCCGGTGGACGGGCAGGTACCGATCCCCGAAGATGAGGCGTTGTGGCTTCACGGTGATCCAAGAAAGGTAAAGGTCCGGATGGACCAGCTGTACAAGGTCAAGACGCAGATAAACCCGGATATTCCGTTTGTTGGGCCAGCGGCCGAGCCCAAGGTGTTGACGCTGACAGCACTGCCAGGGTTTGTGCGCAGTATAGCTATCCACGCAGCGATCTTTTCGCAGGTCTATACGAGCTGCAAGTCGGCTGATATTGGCGCTGCCGAATATGTGTCGTTGTGGCGGGCGCGGTTGCAGATTATCAAGCGCGTCCGTGCTCATGCACAGAAAGAGCGGACTAAGCGGCTGAATGTGCTCGGGTCGCAACCGGGCAGTTTGTCGGAGTCGAGTGCAGACATGGCAGAGTTTGGCGAGCCAATCTCGGATCCAGCAATGGCTACCACCGCAGCTCAGGCACTTGGGTATCTAGTCCGCGACCTGGAGTCGTTTGTGTGAAAAGTTAACGAGCAGCTTAAACCTGCCTCTTTATAGTTATCGCCAAGAGCGCCTTTTACTAAATAATGTTGCATGTTCAACCAAAGATACAATTTTAAATATCAACAAACTTATTGAGCAGGCGTGCTTTGTATAGTTTCTGCTGTTGGCAGACGGAGAATCAGTCGCTTGGTTTTGTAAAATGGAACTTTTGAGCTCATCTCACCGGGAGAACTGGGAGACCACATTTGATATTTTTGGCGCAGCAGCGATGGGTACCGGATATTGGCTGGCAGGATCCGAATACCCTCCTCCAGCGCACCCGAGCAGTCATTATCAATAAAGCGAGCGTTGGAGAGCATGTTTCGCATTTTGCCATCCTCTTCGATGTCCTTGGACGCTAGCTGGCTATCTTCGCTCGAAATCTCCTGACGCCGTGCCCACAAAGCCTCTTCAACCGATCCCTCGGTAAGAAGCGTTTCAATATACACTGGTCGCTGTTGTCCAAGCCGATGCGCCCGCTTGATAGCCTGGCGCTCACGTGCAGCCTGCCAAATTGGGCTCATGAACCACACGCGAGATGCGGTAGAAAGATCGATACCATATGCGGCCAAATTCACGTCCATGACAATGACGTTGTACATGATGCTGGTTGAAAATGTTGTGATGTTGTGCCGGCGCTGACTTTGGCTCATAACCGCATTGGCATAAAGAAGATGTGGAATGCGTGCCAGGTAGAGTGCATCATCCACAAGGATAGCGTCGTTTTGACTGCTCACAAATACAATGCATTTTTCGTTCTGCGAGTAGCGCCGCACGCAGTCGATTATATAGGCCACCTTGTTACTGGTACAGCCCAAGACTTTTGCGTGCTGCAACATCTCAAACTCGTGCGGATCAATGTTGGCTGCAAGAGGCGGAAGCATGTCGTCAGTAGTTACCAGCATAGATTTAGCCGCTGAGATCACGTCTTGAAGTTGTATGGCTGATGCCAGGTAAACAGTCGGCTCGGATACTAAATTACTTTCCTTGGTGCTTGAATCGCTGGGCTGATAAGGAAACAAGCCGATAGCTAGTTTAGTTGGAATCCCAGAAACGCAGTATCCTGTTGAATCGGCTTGGACAGCGTACTTCCACTCAGAGTCGTTTGATACGCGTTGCAGGGCAGCAACAGACTCTTGTAGAAGCTCGACATCATCCAGCGAGTATGGCTTCTGACCCTGTTTCCAAAGATACAGTGCGCGCTGGCCATTCTCAATACCGTCGTGAACGTGTTTTGGTCTTATTGAGAACCACAGGCAGGCGAGAAAGAGGTTGGCTACAATCTGCCGAAGATGCTTCTTGTTCTCTGGATGAAAAAAGTAGTCACGACCAGTCCGCTCCGTCAGGATTGCATTAATGTGAAAGAATGCCACAACTGCGTTGTATGTCAATGCCTGCAAGCGCGTGGGTCGGAGTGTCACAGTCCGCTCGTGCAGCGGCGGAAGGTGGACCTCGTCAGCCACGGCTTCCGGGCGGTTGCGCACCATGACGCTCTGCAGCAGCGCCTGGAGCCGCATCCGAGCGCTCGGGTCGCCGCGCTTGTATGGCTGTACCATGACACTTGTCCATGCAGATGTCGAGTGCGCAAACGGGTCCATGCGCAGAAACTTGGATATCAGGATGCCAAGCTGTAAAAAGTCTGACGCGTTCTCGCGTAGATCCATGCGGCACCTGTGCTTCGCTGGCACTTTATCAAATCCATGATCTGCTTCGGCGCCCAGCAGCGTTTGCTCATTCACTGATGTCGCCGATGTTGCGTGCACCAGATTGTGCGTCGGCGTTCCTGTGCAGATCCAGCGACGCTCGGCAATCAGGTAGGCCGCCATAAGTGCGCGCGCAGTGTTGCGGCTAGACATGATGTGACCCTCATCAACAATCAGTCGCTTCCAGTGCACGCGAAGCAGCGGTGAGCGGCACGTCGCGCCTTCGTGGCGCTGCTGGCAAAAACACTGTTCGTGTCCAAGCAAGTAGCAGCGGCAGGCATGTCGCAGCTCGCCGATCTTGGAGTCGATAGGGATGTACTCTTTGGACAGGCGGCTGACTGATATTAAGACAAGGTCATATTTTATGAGCGCCAGGGGCTCGGGAATTACCTCCGTGCTATTATCAATTTTGAGCATCTCCAGACCACGGTCGTCCTTAATATGCTTGTATTTTTCGCGGACCCATTGGTCAACCAGGTTATCTGGAACCACTATGATTGTCGAGCTGCTCATATATACTTTGAAGGCCATCTGCTCAATATTGTGGCTAGCAATTCCGCGCTTTGGACGACCGTCGGCAATTGGATTTGCCCAATAGAACGGCGGATACGGCTCCAGGCATTTCCAAGTGTCATCTGAGATCATTCCATCGTCATGCATCACTCGTAGAGACTCTGCACAGCTCGACAGCGCGGCCCTGGCAGCAAGAAACCTTAGACTATGCACGTGTGTGCACTGACCGCTAGAATTCTGCAACTCTAGGTGCTGATCTGTTGGTGTGCAGCAGAGATCGGTGATAAGCGGTGAGCAGACTGTGCCCACGCAGGGCAAGAGTTCGCCTTCAATAGGCGGCTGGGCCATCTGTCGCTTGGTAAGAAGAGTGAGCGCCAGACACTCGCAAGTCTTACCGGTACCCATATCCTCGCAAATGATCCCGCCACGGGCGCCGCCATACCATGAGACATCTGCTGCAGCTACGGGTACTCCTGGTGCGCTCTGGCGCTCATACGTCCACTGATTAGCTGAATCATCGATTCCGCGCGAAAACTGCAAAAATGGGAGCAGTGGGTGGCTAAACCGCATTTGCATGTTCTTCGCAGCTGGTGTATCCGCCTGGAATTCGCTGTTTTCCAGTGGCAGCGGGTTAAAGCTTGGATCGAGAAACAAGTCTGGCAAGAGCTCGCGTCTGAGCATCTTGAACAGCGAGTTCTACGTGGGCCAAATAAGATAGTTCTGAGATTGGCGTATGTATTGCAAATCGTACCACTGGCAAATGTTTCATACACGCATAACCCACCTTTTGATATCGGAACAAACATGTGCGCATCCCGTCATACTTTCCAGATGAGACGCATGCATCGAAAATGTCTCCAAACTCGCTGTTCAGGCATATTCCCAGGTACGGCTGTGGCTCGGGAGAGTCAAGAAACTGGAAAATGTCAAGCAGAGTCGGAAGATCCTAGCGTTTCGCAAATTCCAAAAGCAGTTCCACATTGAGATTTCCATTCCATGATCCCAGTATTAGTTGAACATGTAAGCTTTAACTCGGAGAAATACGACAATCTTACATTTGTGTCACTGGGTCGCTTTGCTGATGGCGGGCGTTGACGCGGTGAATGCGACTTTCTCTTTCGGCGTACTGAGGTTATAGGCGGTTCTGGCATCGTTCTAGCTATAGAATGGTTCTGCTGGACAAGCATCAGAAGCAAAAAGGCCGAGAACACATAACGCATAAAGCAGTTTGGATGTTTTTAAAATGCAGGTGAGTCTAGTAGAGTTTTGGGATAGAAATGGCAGCGGTGACGGTGGCCAATGAACATTTTCTACATGCCAAACAATCAATTCCCTTCGGTGTTCCCGTGCTTGGACTCTTCATTTTACGTCAAAATCTGCTAGAGCGCATGGTGCTGAACAGCCCAGCCACCGATCTGCAACACACATTTCAAGATAAATTATTCGGTATTATATTACAAAACATAAACGCATATCGCATATGCGTTTTAAAGTGCGACAGCCACATTGTGTATTCGGATCCCGCAGCATACGTCATTGAACTGGTCACGCAATAGCCAAGGGTGCAGGTGCTGGGCCCTTTGAATTACCGAGTGTCGGTCGAATACTGCGCACAACTGATGTAAGCGCAGCAGGCGCACAATCAGAGGCAGATACGGCGTGCGTTTACTTGCTGTCTGTGTGGTGCTTGGCATTCCACAGCCGCCGCCGGATCTCGGCCCAGTCGTCGCTGTTCCACGGCACTGGCGTTGCATCGCTTTTGGCGTTGGAAGACTGTATGTACGAGGTCGACGACATTGACACAGGAACGGACGGTGGATACGAATACTCGTGGTACGGAGCTTCGCCAGCATGCTGCTGGAACAGGCTGGGGTGCAGAACGACGTCAAAGATGTTGTAGGTCATTTTGAGGCAAGATGCGTGCAACGGCGAATAGGGCCAGCCACCAAAGCTCGGCGAAAGGAGCCCGCGATAAATTTTTAGAGAAAGAAAGATGGAATAGTTTGTCAAAGGACGGGCCAGCTTGGGAACGGCTTTATATGGCAGATATTTGGGGAATCGAGGCCGCACTAATGCCTGAAAATGGGGTGGAGCGAATGACCGAGCGAATCGACGAACAAGAAGGCACGAGAAAGCAGCCTGTCTTCCGAAGAACGCAGAGGCGTGGAGGAGAAGGCGGGATAAGCGAGCTTGCAGCTGCAACCAACGAAGAATGGTTGCTGTGTCTCGTGCTTTTCGCTGCGTGTACAAGAATGCCTTCTGGGCGTGACGAGCACTAACAATTGCGCAACCGGCCAACGGCAGAAGAGCGAGAGAAGCCTGCAAATGCGTATGCACAGAAGATGGATAGCGGCTGTATTGGCGACAGACAAGAGGAAAGATGTTTGATGCTAGACTGGCCGGGCCGAGCAGCAGGCTTCCTTTTAAGCTGCGGCGGAGCAGAGGCCGATGTGACCAATGCAGCGTTTGATGCGAGCGCATGAGCGCATTTCTGGCGAGAAAAGCCTAGGGAGCCGTGTCCGCGGTAAAGGGGGCGAATCCCTGCGCTTGCTACTTCCAAAAATGGGCGATACGAATTGCAACAGCTGGCAAATAGCAAAATGCAAAACAGTGTTTTGCCCTTCTTGGGAGCAAAGCACCGAGGCTCGCACTACCCCTGTTTTCTCCCGAATCGCACACGCTAGCTGCTTGTGCGCCTGCATTGAAAACAAGACAAAGGCACATCCGAAAGGGATGTGAAGCGTGGTTAAATGAATGGCCAGCAGCACGCTGCGATTTGTCTGTTACCGGCGCACGCATCGTTTGCAGAGTTGATGCCCGAAGGGAGAGTGGCATCTGCTGGCGCTGAATGCCTCCGCCACCATTCCCATTTGCAGCACTGTTAACCCGACAATTGCAGGCACGTGTGCTAGCTCCCCTGACTTTGTCGGCCTGTGCACTGCCAGAAGTTTTGTCAGGGGTTAGAATCGGTTTCAGGAATTTACTGGCTGCTTTGTTGCCGGGGCTGCCCCTGGGCATTATGACGCAAGTAGGCTATCCCCTTGCTTGTCTGTCGCAGCCGAGCATCCCACGCCGTGATTCGGTCAATTCGTCACCTGTAGGATTACAATAGGAGCAAAACAAATACAAAATTTGTTTGAAATTTATCATTTCAGCTCCAAAGGCCAACATGCCAGAATTAGAAGAGTGGAAATTTAAAGATAGCGAGCAGCAGGAGGATGCCTAATGCAGTACATGGAGCGAGCAGAATGTAAACATTGACAAACATGCTTTACTTTAGCTGTTGTTCTGTCATTAGCGTACAGTTGAGCGCTGATATTAAATCGCTGGCAGCCAAGCTAGACATTGTTGTGGAAACAGGTGCGCATGGACTTGGCCACATTGTCTGCTGATTGACCCAGCTTGGAATAGGGCCAGAGTTATGAATTACTGTCTGTAATAAAGCCACTTGATTAAAATCATATATAAATTAGTCTTTGCGCTAACTACTAATATCAGCCCGCTCAGCCCAGTAAAAGATCAATTAAACCTTAGATGTCAGAAAAGTCAATAGGCATGTTACTGCCCATTTTGTCAAGCAAAACTAACCATATTATTAGCATGAGCAGTGACATAACTCATCATCGCCACAGCACTTCCAATATACCAATTAGCTTGGGCCCCTGAGCAGAGTGCTGACGTTGACCCCAGGGTCCATAGATAAAGGGAAAGCAAAAAACCGGTAAGCAGTAGAGAACAGACATGGGATTGGAAGGTGCGTTTAGGAGTAATAAACAACTAGAGAAAGGACAGCAGACAGAACAACAGCTGCTTATACGACTGTAATAACGTCACAGTTGAACGGGATATGGTTTCTCTTTCCTAGCCAATCGCAGTGTTTAACAGATGTCTGGCCACCTGATCGGTGTGATCTATGAAATTACAGAAACTTTGGATTTTTCTTGCCAAAAAATCCAGGGGCGGACGCGCGCTTTTTGGCTTTTCTTGTCTTTTGGGATTTATCTCTTATATCGCTTTTAGAGATACTATTGTGGACTACTATTTAGAACCTTTGTTGTTTAGCAATCTAGTGTCGCCGGCGTACTCGTGCTGAATTGACTGCTTCAATGCCGCGTGATTGCACCTGCTCGCTGCATGTCAGCCGCATTGCCAAAGGCGTAAAGTATGTATCGACAGCAGTGATGCCAAAACGGCCAGCTACAGTATACACGTGCTGGATCGGCGAACTAACAATGCGATGTTGTGTGTCTGCACTTGTTGTAGGGCTGGGGATCTGCGAACCGCCTTTGAGAAGTTTGGAAAGATTAAGGATGTGTATATTCCTATGGATTATTACACCAAAGAGTCCCGCGGATTTGGCTACATAGAGTAAGTGACCAGGCTGGAAAATGCTTATCTTGTGCTTCGCGGAAATTGTAGTCAGACGCTAATATTGAAAGAGCGTGTGATGGATTGTTTAGGTTTTACGAGCGCGAGGATGCCGAGGCAGCATACGACCGGCGCAGGGATATCATTATCCGCAGAAAGCCGGTGACGATTGAGTTTGCTCGTGGGCAGCGCAAGAGTAAGTGTACAATGACACGGGTCCAGACAATGCAGCTGCGTCTTGCCTGTCAATGCATGTTGTGGTTGCATGGGTATGGTTTTCTGCAGCTTTGGCTAATGAAAAACTGCGGAAATTTAATGTGCAATTGTAGCTTCGCGCGAGATGCGTGTTAATGACAGGTACGTTAGTGTTGCGTCTGTAACGCAATGGCTGCTAGAAGCAGTCTCTTTTTTTGCAAAACAGAGAAAAGTTGGGTGCTGCGCTGTGTGCCAAAGAGCTGCAGATTGGCTGCTGAGGCAGATCTGCGGCTGAGGCATACCTGCGCTAGCACATGTGGTGTTGTTTCTGCGGCATGTACTGTGTAGAACATGCTGGCATACTTCTCTAACCTGCCTTCAAGGGATTGCAAGACAAGATCGCAAGACCCAAGAAGACTGCGGTGCTAGCAAGCCGGCATTCCGCCCAACTATGTACATTTGGCAAGCGCAAGAATTGCAAGTTTGCAAGACACAGATCCAAGCACACCCTGCTAACATAACCGTCGTGACTGCTCATGATATCCCCTCGCACTGTTATTTCAAGCAAATGTACATCTAGTGATACCCAGACCAAGCGTCGCTCGCCGAGCCCGCGTCGCCGCCATCGCAGTCGCAGCAGAAGTCGCCGCCATCGCAGGTAAGCTATTTGGTTATTTGCTATTTGATCATTTGCCATTTGATTACTTGCTATTACTTGCGTCAGTGCATTTATTGGATACCAACACCTTAAGCAAGGGTACATCCACACCATTTTAATTCAAGATGGAGAAAATGAGGCGGTGGTAGTGCCTGAGGCAGTAATATTAAATGAATGGCAGAATATGTCTAACGATTCATTTGTGGATATCGTGGTTTGGAGAAATCTTGTAGTTACTCGCGTAGCCGCAGTGCGAGCCGCAGCCGCAGCCGTAGTCGCAGCCGCTCGCCTGCGAGACGGAGCAGCCGGTCGCGGCGCAGGTACTCGCGGTCGCGCAGTCGCTCGCGCAGCCGGCGCAGACATGGTTCAGGACGGCGGAGCGGCCGGCGGAGCAGTCGGCGCGATTCGCGCAGCCAGAGTAGCGACAGCCGTAGTCGCAGCAGCAGTCGGAGCTACAGTCGCTCGCGTAGAAGACACCGTAGCCCGAGCAGCAGCCGCAGCCGCAGCCGCAGCGGATCGCGGACCAGCACCCGATCGCGCAGGCGCGGAGACAGGGAGCCGCCTGCAGAGGCCGGCGCGCGCTCAAAGGCAGCACCGGCAGATGGGCGCGAAGGAACGCGCACACCCAGCCCGCAGCGGACGCCCGAGTGGGACGACGATGACAGCGCTGGCCAGCAGAAGACTGGCTTTGCTGCGCCCATTGACATGTCCGATGCCGACGCAGAAGGGTCGTTGGAGAGCTTCTAGTTAGATGAGTTTTCAGTTTCTATTGCTGCCTGCAGGCTATTCTGCAGGCGCCTCTTCTCAAGAGACCTACATTGATTTGAAGTACGGGCGCGCTGGCTCGCGACCAGCAGCGGCAGTTGGAACCGCAGGCGTGTTCAACGGTAAAAAAATAACGACCGATTCTTTGGCAAAGTGGATTTAAAAAAAATCCAACTGTAGCCCAAGAGGGCAGTGATTGGCTGGGAAATGCGCTTGCCGATTTTTCTTAGCGCAGGGCCGGGAGCTTGTGCGCGTTCTCCCCCGAGCTTTGCAGCATCAATGGACCCTCCAGGGAGCCCCCACCGGCACCACGGCTCCGGCAGCTGCGGTACCAGTGTCTGCTGCAGTGGCGGCGCGACTGCGAGGGGAAACGGCGCAGCCAACCAAAGAGCAGAAGCGTTGGAGCGCGTGGATTTTTCTCCAATGTCGCAAGGGCAGGGAAAAACAGGGATGTTTTTTGACCAGCTGCCCACGCGCAAAACGACGTATATAACACGCCTGCTGCGCTCTTGCACCCCATTTCTGGCCCTTTTTCGCGACTGCATTTTCGTGTTTCACTTTTTTCTTTACTTTGTTTCTACGCTCCTGCTCAATTTTGAAGCTTGTAAGTGTGTATGCTGCTAGTCATGGTGTTGCTGAGCGGTGCTCTGCTGTTTAGCGCTGATAATCTTGCCTGCGCTCCGCAGTTCGCGGGCGTTTTATGGTTGTTGAAAATTCTTGCCATCTTTTCTCCTGTTTTCTTGTCTTGTGCTGTGCGGCCCTGGCTTTTGCCCTGTCCCTTGTGCTGCGCCTTCCTATATGAGTTGCCATGACGCGTTGTCTGCAGTGCGGGCCCAAGCTTATGCTGTCTGTATTGGCGCATGCTTGCCGTTGTTGCCAGCTGGCCGAGATGGGTTCGGATGGTCTGCGATCAGACGAGCTGATTTTGGAAGAGGCAGACTGCGTTCACGCGGCTAGGAAATGTCAGCCTGTGCTTGCCGCAATGCAAAAGCCCTGGCCAGGCGCACGCTTTGTCCTTACCATGGTGCCCTTTGTGCCTTGCGCAACGGCTAGAGCCTAAATCTGGCGAATAAATGACCACAACGCCGTTGCAATCTACTAACAAAACTTTTACCCCCGTTTCCAAAATGGTGATTCTGGACGCGTTTTGACTTTGATTGTGCATGTTTAGGCTCGTAACCACTCTCCCCGCTTTCAGCAAATCACACAAAACAACTCAACTATGACCACTGACGGACAGAAGGTAGCGGCCCCCAAGAAGTCGAAGGCAGCAGCAAAGCCCAAGGCCGAGGTCGATGAGGCGAACCTCCGGCGATCGGGCCGCGCGCACGTTGCGCCCGAGAAGTTTGCCCCTGACGTGATCAACCGCGCTCCGACATCCTCAAAGAAGAGAAAGGCCACCAAGTCTGATGAGGCGCCGGCCAAGAAGGCCAAGACCGCCGACAAAAAGACGACGAAGAAGGCTGCCGAGAAGAAGCCTATCAAGAAGGCCGTTTCTAAGAAGAGCACATCGGCCACCAAGAAGACTGATACCAAGAAGACCACCGAGAAGAAGCCTGCCGCTAAGAAGACTGAGGCTAAGAAGACCGAGTCCAAGAAGCCGGCTGAGAAGAAGCCTGCTGCTAAGAAGGCTGAGACCAAGAAGGCTGAGACCAAGAAGGCTGAGACCAAGAAGACCGAATCCAAGAAGTCCTCAACAAAGTCGACTGAGAACAAGAAGGCCGAGACAAAGAAGCCTGCTGCAAAGAAGGCTGAGGCCAAGAAGCCGTCTGCCAAGAAGACGACGGCTAAGAAGAGCACTGCTGTTGCAGCCAAGTAAGCTGGCTGTGGGTGTTCTCGGGTGGGCCGGGCTTCTCGGCGACTGCAGTGTGTGTGCATAGCCTCTTCTTTTCTCTCTCTGCGCAGGCGCTGTTGGTGGCCCTGCCTATGCCGTTTCTGGCTGCTTGCCTGGTGCCTGTGCGCACCTCTGGCGGCTGTTCTTGTGCATCCCAATTATATCCTGCTATAGTGCTTTTACTTTTCTTTCAGCTTGTTTCGTTATTCAATATCTATTCTTGAACATTGGTGTGGCTGGACTGTATGTCCGGTGTAAGGCGAGGCCAGATCTGCGATCCCATTCTCTTGCGCGTGGGGGCGATAATTTTAATTCATTTTTCTCTTGTTCTGCAGTTTGTATTTCTTTTTCCTGTACTGCGCTTTGACTCTGCCGTCCATGTCGATGTGGTCGTTTACTGTGTTTTGGGCGCTGGCAGCGCTGGGCGTGTTTGGGCTCTGGGTGACTCTGCTGATCCTGGGCCCCAACCGCATGTTTCGCGGAACAGCAGTTGAGCGCGCATACTTTGCAGTGACTGAGACGCTGCCCGAGGCGCTGGAGCGCTGGATGCGCAGCGGCGTCGGCGATGCACTGGCTGCACGCGCCGAGCGTGCATGGAACGCATTGTTTGGTCGGCGCAACCCAATGTTTCAGATCTTTGGCGTGGTGCTGTATTGGACCGGACTGGCCGTGTTCTTTGTGCAGGTCGCGCCGCACATTCCGAATCGCTATGCCGCATCTTGGCAATGGTACATATTGGAGAATAAAGTGTTTTCTGGCATAACTGCCATCCACATCCATTTTGTGCAGTATAATTAATGTGTATTTTGTCGTAGGGTGCCGATCGGGGCGACGCTGGCAGCCAACATTGGCAGCTACATTGCTGCGTGCGCCGCAGATCCGGGCGTGGTTAGCGCCGAAAACGTGGATGCAGCGTGCCAGGTGTTTGGTTACGACCATTTGCTGTATTTTGAGCGTGACTGCCGCACGTGCCTGCAGTGCAAGCCTGCGCGGTCCAAACACTGTTCGGCCTGCCAGCGCTGTGTGCAGATGATGGACCACCACTGCATATGGCTGAACAACTGCGTGGGACTGGGCAACGCGCGGTGGTTTCTGTGCTTTTTGGCAACGTTTAGCATAGTGTGTGTTTACGGCACATATCTCGTGGGCACTGTAATTCTTGAGCTGCGACATGTACATGGGCTGGCCGACGGTGCTGTGATCTGGGACGAGCTTGGTCGGCCGGTTCAGTTGTCGTTCAAGTCGTCTGTGCTCTATCTGTTTGACGGCTATCCACTGCTGGCAGTGCTGTTTGTATTACTGTTGGTATTGACGCCGGCGATTGGCATATTTACTGCGTACCAGCTGCGAATCACAGCGCTCGGCTACACGAGCAACGAGGAGACAAAGTGGCTGAACATATCGGATGCTGTAAAAGACGGCGTTGTGTTTGCAGTAAGGGACCATGAAGACACCCCGCACGAGACCATCCAGGTTATCGAAAAGGAAGATCAGGCCGACGATGCCCGTCCTCGCCGCCCGATCTCCCATTTGCGCCACGTTCCAAACATGTACGATCGAGGGCCATGGCTCAATCTCAAGTTTGTTCTGTTCCCTCCACGCCCTGAATCGGTTCCAAAGGCCCATCAAAGCTAATGTGGCAACGAGTTTATCATCGAGAATGTCAATCTCGCCCCACTCCTTTTTGGCCGACTAGATTTTGATCAAAATGTTAATCAACTTGCCACATAAAAAATAATTTTTGGGCGGGTTTTTCGACTTCTTTTACGCTTGCGTTCTTATTTTATATTTGTTTTATGTTGATAGTACGACGAGTCCGTCTTTGCTTTTCGCGTGGTCGGTTGGCATTTGAGAAGATAGAACACATACAGAGCACGTTACTTGGTTGCAAGTTGGCTGTGCTTTTGCGAGATTCCGTAACGACGAAATGTCGAAAACAAACTTTCCACACCCGTCAGCGCCGACAATAGCAAGAGCAGCTGCGGAGAGCATTGCTCCGGATGTAGAGATCGGCGACAGTCATGGCACCGCTTGCCGTGTCTGCCGCCGTCCCACGTTGGCTGCAGACATGTTGAGGTGCACAGACTGCAAAGGTACGACATGCACATTCTTTCTTGCTGTCAATGAAATAATGGGCAGCATCAGTTGGAAATACATTCTCATCACTCTAAATCCTGTATTTGCGTGATGAGAGTTTTATTCTTTATGTAGAAGCGTTTCATGGCTCGTGCGTTGGGGTTTCTCGACCGTCATTGTACGTGTGCCAGGCGTGCGTGCGGCTGCATCCACGGCGAAAGCGCGCTACCGGCACTATTCTCGGCACAAGCAGTGGCATTGCGCATGATACACAAAATTCCACTGCCCATCAGTCGCTCGGTTCGGCTGGCGATCCAGCAATTGCGGCCCAGGCACTTGCTGCCCCCAACATTGCACATGTGGCACACAATGGTATGTATTATCTCTGGCAAAATCATCTGTGTCTGTGGAGGACCCTTTGCAGCCTATTTGCTGAAGCAGAGCGCATTATATGCTGTGTCAAACAGACCTGTGTTCACTATACGTCTGTACCGTTTATTTGATCTGCTTGACGTTTTATTTCGTGTCCTCAGCCACACCAGCTGCACCTTGTGTACAAATGAAATGGCGTATGCTCATTCTATTGTAGCTACTTTTTTGCTAATCTTGGAGGGTTACGGATAATGCATGTATAGCACTTGGGCCGCTTGCTGGCGGAGACATGGACGAGGACGACATTTGTCCGATCTGCGAGGACGACTGTACCTGCGGCAACTCTCGTGAGAGTGCTAGTGACTACACTGCAAACGCTGGTGCTGCGTCGATGCCGCTGTTTGCGCAGATTGTCAACCAGCACAAGCCAGCATCGGTCATCGGGCCACGCAGCGCTGGATCTGTGTCCAGTTCTGCGAGTGCACGCATACCGACCAAAAAGCCTAAAAAGGCACGAAAACAAAAGGGTGCACCCGCCGGGGACAAGAGCCTGATTTCACGGCTGGTCAGTGCAATGGGCAAACCACAATCGTCCCTACAAGACAATGACGACGGCGAAGAGGAGTTTGACAACAGCGGAATATCAGCATTTGGTCCCAGCAGTGCTGTCCTGGCAAGCAGCGACGACGATGCCGATATGTTTGTATCGACAGCCAGCACCGAACAGAGTCGCATGGCCAACAATATAGCAATGTTGCAGGCCGCACGCATGGCCAAGTCAAAAAACACCAAACGTGGACACACGGCAAAGGGAGCAGCGGTATCCAAGACAGCAGATGGCTGGAAAAAGAAAAAGGCACTGGAGGCATCGCGTGTCCGCGCGAGCAATGTGCAGCCCACATTGTTTGAAGTCAACGCAGCAGTCATTCGCGGTCGCGAGAAGCGCGTGTCACCTGCAAGACGGCGAATGGCGTCACCAAAGCTCGGCGCGGTTAGCATGACTCACGATGACGACGAAGATGATGAGTTTATCAATATTACTGATGTGACTAGCGATGGCAGCATTGGCGGTGCCATCAGCGAGACTGAGTTTGACCAAGCTCGTGCACGGGGCAGGGGCGATCTGCGTGGCGAGTGGAGCGACTCGCGCATAATCGACGATAGCGGAGATGAGGACATTGAGCAAGAGGATGCTGCGTACCTAGTGCGCATGCATCAAAGCGGCTATTCGTCGTCCAGTCTTAGCGACCTTGACGAGCAGCGCATGGCGACGATTCGCAGTGGCACTTCGGGTTCGGAGCTGGACAGCGGTGCAGAGAGCGACTCTGAGGTCAGCGACAGCGGATACCGGCGCCGTGACCGAATGCGGCAAAAGCACTCGCCTCGACGTCGAAAGCGCCGTAACCGTAACTCTAACCACGGCTCGAGCAGTTTGCTAAACGTCAGCGACAGCGAGCTAGAGACAGATCAAGAGCTGACATTTCGCGAGGCGCAGACTGCGACCGAACATGCGCTGGTCGAGTATGGCGGGTCTGGAGACGATCGCGAGGACGAGCTGCTTCAAATGCATCTGGAGCAACTGCGCGCCGTGCACAACGTTATGCAAGACTGCTCAGCACCGCTGCTCGACTATGCCGACATATCAGACTCTGAGCTCTCAGAAGCGGATGGAGACATTGTTTTTACCTACCATTCGCACAGCAATGGCAGCGACGATTTGTCGGATGATTTGATGGAGGGCTGGGGTACCGATGCGCGTAAGCGCTGGAAGGATGCCGATAGCTGTGGCAGCGACTCGAGTGTAAGTGAGTCGAAGATTGACAAGCTACGGCTCAAAGAGGAAGACGATGAGCAAGAAAAGCTGTACTCGAGCGACTCGTATGATGAGTTTTACACGCGCAGTGCGTTCTTGGACATGGGCAGTGATGGCATTGACATGGTTGGCGCAGACGACTACACTAATGAACTCGACCTGGACAGTGCGTCGCTGGCCTTGGGCGTGGCGCTGAGCATGGAGCAGCAAGGGTATTCGAAGGAAGATGCAGCGGCGGCAGCAGCTGTTGCAGCAGCAGCCTACCCGAATGCTGGATCAAGTGGTGGCAGGTTGGCCGAAGAGGCCGATAAGCCAGCACAGACAACGATTACGGCTTCGATGAATGCCAATGGCGAGGCCGACCCGATTGACGGTATTGTGTCGATAAAGTCAAGCTCGGGCAGGTCTGGAGCTTCACGCATGGCTACAGGCACTCATACGCCATTTGCGCTGAACGACTGGCGAGTGGCGGCAGCAGCATCGGCAGCAGCAGCATATCTGGACAGCACAAAACCACCGGCAGTGTCGTACGTGCTCCCCAAAGATCTCAACGAAGCCCGGTCGCCAAGGGTCGCCATGGCAGCTGCCGCCGCCGCAGCTGGATCTTCCAAAGATGCCAACGATACGACGTTGAACGGCGCATCTGAGATGGCGCAGAGTGAGTTCGTTGCGGCAAATATGTTGAGCGCCGTATCACCATCAGATCTGTCAAGCACAGCTACGGCAAGTGCAGCTTCCAATAGCGCTTTGGCTGGCCAGCGCGGTTACAACAGCAGCTTATACTCTGCAGGGCTGCCCAGAACCACTCGCGCTCTGTCCATGTCGTCGTCGGGCGCGTTTACGTCTCAGCTTCCCAACTCGTCGTTCTACAAGCCGCTTTCGTCGATTTGCACGCCTGCTCGGGACACTGCATCTGGCACAGCGGGCGCAGCACAGCAGGCCAGCATAGTTAGTGCGCCGCTGACTGGGGCTCCGACCACAGGAATGCCGCTGGTGTCGCTGTCTGAGGTGAGTGCTGCGCTGGCTGTGCTTTCTGAGCCTGCTGTTACGCCCTCAACTGCAGTTACAGCGACTCCGCTAAAGCGCAAGGTAAGCATGGGTGGCAGTTCACTGGGCGCAGATCTGAGCATTGAAACCAGTAGCGGAGACAAGCGGATCCGCCGGGTAAGCGATCCCGAGTTAGAAAGCGGGTCTGGAATGACGTTTGATTCGCAGTCGCTGGATCTGACAACATTGTTTGCAAACAGTGGGCTGGCAAGTGCCTCGTCAATGTACGACATGGACGGTGTGCAGGCAATCAACCCTACGCTTGCTATGGGCGCAGGCACGCCGATGCACGGCGGATACGGGCCGCTCCGGGACGATCCAGTGAGCGACGACGACTGGCTGCTGACTATGGACCAGCTGGTTGACACAGATGCGCTTATGGTCCAGTCACCGCCGCCATCACCTGCAGAGGGTGTTGGCAATGTATCAGGCATTTCAAGCCATTTGTCGCTAGTGTCCGGACACACGTCGGCGACCGGCGCTTCAGATCCGTTTGCGCGGTGGGACCGGATCCCAGTCAACATTTTCCGCCGATCGCGTGCCCTGGCTTCGAGCAGTCGTCGACACTTGGCGGCTCAAGACAGCTCGCTGGGTGCCATGTCATCACTGGCGATGACAGCCATAAAGTCCAGTCGTCAGCGTCGGGCGCTGGTTAACTCGACCCTGCTGACGCAGCACACGCTGTCTGCCGAAGCTGCGCTGCAGCAACATGCGATGAAACATGCGCTGCGTGGCGACCGCCGTGGGATGCAGAGGTCAGAGTCGGCAGCGATGATGGGCATGCGTGTGCCGCCTGCACCGCCGCCAACTCCCCTGACCTCGCGTGCCATGCTACATCACCCCAATGCAATGGCAGCTACTGACAGTCCATTGGCTTCGATCTCGCCAAGACGGACAAGCCGAACAGACGGACGGGGCGTTACGACCAGCCAAAGGCGGTCCAAGGCGCTGGACTTTTCAGCCCGATCGGCAGGCGCAGCTGACTTGAGTGGGCGGCACCGGCGGCTGGTATCCAACGGCATTGTGACCGATGTCGGGACGCCCTGCGAGGTCATGAGCTTGGCATCGGACTCGTCTGAAACTGCCGATCGCAGCCAGCATGGTGCCAGCGTAGCACTAAACGACGCCGACGGCAACACGAGCGACATCGGCTATGCGTTTGGGTGGCTGGAGGACGAGGAGGACTTGTCATTATTTGCCATGCCCAACATCGACGAAGCAGACGATCTGCAGCCAAGCATGACAATGCTGCTAGCGTCAAACAGCCCCATGCTGATGCCATTTCGAACAAAGAGCGATGTTGGCTCAGACCGGCCCCTATGAGGCTCATTTACCCGCGGATTTTATTTGCGTACTACGCGTGTTATCTAAATATTTATTTACTAAGCATTGTTTGTATTTTATTGCGTGTCGAAATCATTAAAATATATGTGTATTGTTTTGCTGTCGTGCTAGTAGATTTCGTCGAACGGGCGGGTATCCGTAAAGCAGCTTTGGAACACTTTGTTGACTGCTGCCTCGGCATGTTTCTTTGATTTGCACCGCGGGTTTCCAAGCAACGACAGCGCTGCCCGGCGCTTTACACACACTTGGTGGTGCTTGAGGAATCCTATATTTCCTCGCATAAGTTCCTGGAACCACGTGCAGTCGCCGCTAAGACTGGCTGCTCGGATCTCAGTACACGCATGGTGCTCCAGGTTGAGCCATTTTATGTTAAAGTTATGCTGGTCGTATGCATGAATCATCTCATGAGCCATCGTTGTTTCCGTATGCCCCTTTCCATATAGCTGGTTGTAGCACAACTGGATCGTACCGTTGGGCGCATACCCGCCGCTACGCATCTCGCTGCACTTCATGCACGGCATTTTCTCCTTTGTCACAGTGTACCCAGAGTCCTTCAAATGCTCCGTCATAAAAAGTATCATCGGGCTATTTTTTAACAAATGGTCGCGTGTTTGCTCGCACCGCTCGCAGTCGCGCTTGTCTTGTTCAAACTGCTTGCGCACGCGTGCTTGTTGCTTCTCGGCGGGCGTCCTGCCTATGCCGAGGTTGGTTTTGAATGCACGCACCCAGTTATCGAACAGCCCTTTGTCGTTGGCGTCCAGCGCTTGATACTCATGTTGCTGCGCTTCTTTTTTGTCTGAAGGTGTCGCCATTTTAGGATTTTGAGAAGCGCGAATGGACCAATATACAAAGTGTAGGTAAAAAAAAGTGGAAATTGTTGATAACAGGAACCAACTTTTTTCTGGTCCTGATTAGATGCTTGTGTGCGTGATCTAGAGCTGATTACTAGTAAACGATCATAGAAAAATCGACCAACAATACACGTGGACTCTAAAGAAGGCTTGTTTTATGGAAAGTCTCATTTGCCTTCCAGTCGACGCAGATTGCTAGGGGATGTTCCAAGCGTGGGGTATTTTTTTCAGAAAGTATGCCAGATGCAACCTCTACTTTGCTTCTATCCTTTTTACCAATATATTTCTAAAGTTATTCCTCATTCGTTTAGTTGGTTTTACAAGTTTTAAACATGCCAAACCCTAGCTCAAACAAGACTAGTATCACAATCAGGAAGGTACATACTCCTAAATTTGAAAACAACAGTGAACAACAGAATGCAGGTGTAATTCGGTTTATTCCGAGATCCTCCACTGAATCCAACAACATATCATAACAATTTACTATTTGAGCTAAGCATCTAAAGGACTAAACTGGACACTTTTTTGAATGACACGTAGGTTTGCTCATAGTAACTTATGTTGGCTTTACTTGTAGCTTTGCCATATGTCAATAATCTTTAACATTTATTAATAAAACAATTAGTTGGTGCTGCATTGTCAAGCGTATGTCGCTTTAATTGGACTCAATAACAACATTTCCTGACAATTATGTTAATTGGACAAGGCTATCAGAGCCAACAATTGACTCTAAAACAAGTTCGGTCACATTCAACATGATTTACAATTTGACTGAATTTATTATCCCCGCGCCTCCAATGTTTTATTAGTAGTTTTTCTGTTAGCAAGTATGTTATTGGATTTAATGGTATTTACTAGCCTTCTCTGCTCCTGTTGTAAAATAAGTCAGCTATAGTCCCTAACGGTCGCTATACTTTAAAGGAATTTGCCAATAACGTAAACAAGCTTTCTTATTCTAAAAAAGTATGCATGCTTTGACAATACATGTAGCACATATACATTAACACCATGTTAGTTTTTGCTCAGCGAATTACAATAATTTAATAGGATATAGTGGCTATTGGTTGCATTTCTTTGGGTCCTTCCGGAGGGAAAGCTACAAGACTTTGGCATCCCCCAGTCAGCGTGTTCATCCGCAGCTGGAAAGAAAAAATAATTTCCCATAGATCACAAAGACAGAAAGGGCTAGTTGTAAAAATAGAAACGCCCTCTGGTATGTGTACAGCTTGTGTAAAGAACGGAAGTGGCTTTTGCTCTTCATTATACTGCAGTTTTATAATTTTTCTTGCCACACCACTGCACAGTTTTGTTAATGCATATTACCCAGCTGCCGGATGATGTCTTGAGCGTGCTATTTGACAAGATAGTTGGTCAACAAAAGGATAAAGTAGAGACATGGAAGGATACGCTTAAACTACTTGCCGTTTGTAGACAGTGGAGGAAAGTAGCAGAGCCGTGGGTTTACAGATGGCTGTATATTATTGACACAACTATTCTGTGTAACGTGCCTTTAGAGCTAACTTCCAATCTAGAGTTAATTCGTAGCAACAAGAAGCTTCACCTAGTTAGAGGCATAAAGATTGAGCTGTGGTATAGCACATTTGCTCACATATTTGTAAACAATATATTACTGTCGTTGAAGTTTGACAAATTGCAATGGTTTAAAGTAACATTACTAGACATTGTCCTCTATTCCCAGTACCTGACCGATGGCAATGATAGCCAAAACAATATAATAGTTAGTAATATAAAGTATAATTCGACCAGCTTTGCACGGATACTGATTCAAAACATTCCAAATGTCAAGAAACTGCGTCTTCGCGGCAACAACCAGTATGTGAATGCTTTATCAAGCCAGCTACTTGCCAAATACTCTGCTCAGCTAAATTACTTGTCCAGCGATATCGCCATTCCATACAGTGTGAAAAAGTTTTCAGATCAGCTTTCATATCTCAAAGTACAAGCTGGCTTGCTTACTATACCAAACTCATCATGCATATTTGTCAAATCACTAAGACATTTAGAGCTAGAGGCCATCGATTTTAGCTTTTCTTGGCAAACATTCAATTCAGAGAAAAAGCAAAACACAATAATATTCTCCAATCTTGTACACCTCACGCTTTCGTTCTCTGTTGAATTAAACAGCAATGTCCATCAGGTGTATATTAAAAGTTATTTAGCACACCAGCAGCGCTGCAAAGCACAGTTTCCCAAGCTTCAGAGCTTAAAAGTAACACTTCAATCAAAACATAATATATTGCTCTCTGAATGTCTTTTACCGTCGCATATTGAGCAGGTGGAGATATTAGGAATGATATGGCCAGTAAACTTTTTGCAAGTTGCCAACGTACGGACTATTGGCAAACTAAGTGTCAGCCTTAGCACTGACGATTTCAACATTGGCGAGAAACTTCAGCTTTCAAACTACTTGTTTGGCAACCTGTGTATTGCCAAATCAACGTTGCTCAGCCTTAACCACTATCTAATTTCTTCCCATGTTTGTCGCATAGAGTGGACACACCTTGCTGAGCTAGAGTTGTTTAAGGGTATATATATTCAGGTAATGTTAGAACTGCTGGCAGCAGCGCCCAGCGTGGTGGTGTTTAGAGCAGCTCTTGTTGAATGCTCCAATATAACTGACCACCAGTCATTAAAACAAATGCTTGCTGAAACACAACTGATGCCTGGCCTGTCTCGCTCAAAGCTTGAGGTTCTTCGGATAGAGCAGTTTGAAGAAAACGTTCTACCCGAAACAGCCTCATTGGTTGCCGATAGTCTGGTACAGCTGTTTCCTACACTCCAGACAATTATGTATCCAACGTGTGTCCGTGTTGTTCGTCATTTACAATAATAAAATTACAATGGGTTATTCCAAAGCCATGAGTTTGCTGGATCGCCAGTACGGTCAGTAAAATCGGACATGGGAAAGCGTCTCAGCCATTGCACAATTGCTGGATAATTTTATCTTGATCAATTGTATTGTTCTTCAAAACCGTTGCAGATCACAACCCATGAATAAAATCAGACAAGACTGCATTCTTGCTGTCTTCTCAGCCTCTTCCCAGTGTCTTACCTCTTTACTATAATTCAACCATGATGAACCTGAATTGGCTGTCGCTACAACTTCTAGCGCTAACACTCTGGGCAGTAGTAGCCCAGGCAACGCTACAAGACGAGCTCAGGGTCCGCGCATTTTCGAATCCACACTTTGCCAATGTGTTGAATGACAATCAACTGAAGCGGCTAGCCAGCACAGCACGCAAAGAAAGCAGCTGGCTTGACATTAAGAAGGGTGAGCTGCTGTCTCCTGTTCTTGTTCCGCGGCAAATCGGGTCGCCTGGGTACCGGGCAACGCAAGATCTGATTGTGACCACGCTCGGCCAACTTGGCTATGCCATATCGTGGGACAATTTCACCACAGCAACGCCAATGGGCGACATCAAAATGTCCAACATAATTGCAACCAAGAACCCGAGTGCAGCAAAGCGGCTGGTATTGGCGGCACACTATGAAAGCAAGATTGTCCCAGGTGGCGAGTTTATCGGCGCTACAGATTCAGCAGTGCCAGTGGCCATGATACTTGATATAGCCAAGGGACTGGCGGGTTTGATAGACAAGCAGACAGATTCAGACATTAGTCTTCAGATGGTGTTCTTCGACGGCGAAGAGGCGTTTGAGAAATGGACATCGACAGACTCGATTTATGGAGCGCGGCACTTGGCCGAGTTTTGGGAGCACAACCCTGATCCAGCTACGGTTGCAGCTCTCAGCGGTGCTACCGAGCATCGGCCCGAGCTGGAGCGTGTTGAGCTCATGGTGCTTATGGATCTGATCGGTGCTCCAGACAACATGTTTCCGGCCTTACAGATCCCCACTGCAGATCTGTTTACGCAGCTGAGCGAACTGGAAAAGCGCCTACACGGTGCCGAGTACACTAGCCGCTTGTACATGAACACGGCGATGCCACCGGGCGCAGCTAGCGTCGAGGACGACCACCTGCCATTTGTTGAGCGCGACATTCCGGTGCTCCATTTGATCCCGATGCCGTTTCCCAAAGTATGGCACAAACTTAGCGACAACGCCGAGGCTCTGGACGCAACCGTCATTGCGGACATGAGCCTCATTATGCGCTCTTTCGTGGCCAGCTACCTGCGGTTGCATGTTTGACGAAGAGGACAAGGCGGCGGCAGCCAAGCCCACCCCGGCTGACAGCACAACCAGTGGCGGATCGCTTGTCACCCCCGCCGCCTTGTCCAACTCCGGACTTCTTGGACGCTTGCTCTCTACGCTGCTGGCAGTGGCTCTGACATACACGCTAGCAATGACGTTGTGGCACCGCAGAGCGTAGATAAATTGTTGACCCGGGTGTAATTTAAAGCGCTCCGAAATAGATCCACGGCACAGTTGCATGTATTGACAGTGCGTGTACTATTGGATGGCCACAAGTGCCAACTTTGCAGTTTTGATCCTGGCTTACTCATTGTCGGGCATGCACGCATTGTGTGCTGGCAAAGTGATTTCTTTTTTGTCAATAAACTTTGAGCGATTTTCGCAAGTGTTTGTTCCCGCCCCTTCATCCGACTGACAAATGCTCCCTGAGCGGCGATTGGCCGGCGTAAATAACTCATCTCAGAAACAGCAGGGGCAAATGCCTCGCCTGGGCCAATGTTTCATGGGAACCTGTTTTTCGCCATCTGATTCGCATTTGGCGGCATGTCCAGGCCATTTTTGAATTGCTCCATGTTTGCGCGATTTTTGCCACTGCTCAGCTGCTCGGAGAAAGCGTAAAATGTCAAACTATTGTTTGCATGCTGTTCAAACAGCGAGAGCCAGGGCCTACAGTATTTAAGCAACCGCTTTGGCCATGATACAAATGTTTCCCTACTCGTTTATATCTTTGACATTTTATTTTAGAGAACATTTGTTGTATTATTCCTGTACTTTAGCGCTTCAAAACCTCAATATTTGTTGGCAAGGAGTGCCAAATATCGCCAAACCACAGGTAGGTTGGTTGCAAGTTCTCCAGATTCAGCATTGGCAAGGGTTCTCCATGCATATAATTCTACGCCATACTATTCTCCACTCGTTGCCTCTCCACACCTGATCCCTACATAGCGGTACATGTTTACTGCGCTGGTTTGGGCAATGCACACTATGGGGGTTTGACTAGACTATTGCTGAGCCACATCCCCTTATTATACTCTGTGAATGATCATTCAATCCCGTTCATTTAGCAGCGTAGTGCAGTTGCCACGGCCCGAAACTTTTGCTACTCCAAATACACGTTGCTCTATGCATAGCACGGGTCCCTTTTTGTGCTTGGCAAATATTCTTTCTGAATGGCACCGAGATATAGTCATGTAATTCCATGTTCAGTATAGTATAAGTCAAGCGGTCATCAACGGAGTTTATGCGCTATTGTAAGCTAATATACGTAACTATAATTTTGCTAAACTGTAGAGACCATCCGCAGTCAGTTTGCTCAGCCAAATAGTTTGCACTTGCTATCCGCATTTATAGCATATAGTCACTGGTGTTTGAGTGTCTGGCATATTGGCTTTAAAGGCATACGCAATACTTTATCTCTTTAGCATCTACTTTTATTGCCCGACCGCACATACTTTTTATTAGCAGCAAAATGCCTACTTTGCAGCGCGACTCACACTGCAGCAACGGCAGCACTGCCGGACACACGCCGTCGCAGCACACTGGCGATATTGCTAGCATTAGCGAAGCTGTGCTGCCCGAAACCGAGACAATCCTCAGCGTGCTTGGAATGACCTGTGCATCATGCGTAAACGGCATTGAGCAGTACCTTGGCAGCATGGACGGCATATCAAGCATCAAAGTCGACCTGATGACAGCACAGGCCACGGTACATCATTACAAGCCCATAATGACGACAGAGCAACTGTGTACGTCGATTGAGGGCATGGGATTTGACGCACAGGTTCTGGCAAGCCGGACTTTAGCCAGCAAAGCGACTGGCGATGAGAGCCATGCAGGCGTAATCGAGGGCGACCAACCAGCAGACTCGTGGTTTAGCGTTGACGGGATGACATGCGGCTCATGCGTGGCAACTCTTACGTCGCTGCTAACTGAGCTTCCCGGCGTGGTTAGCGCAGATGTGCTGCTTCTCACTGCGCAAGCAATGGTGCGGCACATTCCGCGCGAAATTGGTGTTCGCGAGATTACCAATGTGATCTCTGACGCTGGGTTTACGGTGGCGCCGCTGGATACGGGTGCTGATGATGGCACTGGCATGCCAGATCCATCGGCAGTTGCGCTAGAGAACCTGAAAAAGCACCGGCGCCAGGCGGCAAAGCGGTTCTTCTGGTCACTGGCATTTGCCATACCGATGCTCGTGTTCTCGATGATTATCGACATGGCGCTGCCAGACTCCAACCGCGTTGCTCAGGCGTTCCAGCGCACGGTGTTTCAACAGTACTCGGTGTCGGTAATTGTCATATTCTTCCTCGCCACAGCAGCACAAATATCGCTGGGCATGTATTTCTACAAGCATGCGTTCAAGTCGCTCGTTCGGGCCAAAACAGCCAACATGGACGTGCTGATTGCGCTGGGAACCACAGCAGCATACGTTGGCTCGATAATCAGCGTCACATTGCAAAGAGGCGCTGGCGAACAGTTCTTCGAGACTGCGGTGTTTCTCATGACGTTTATTCTGCTCGGACGGTGGCTCGAGGCGATTGCCAAGGGACGAACGATTAGCGCCGTAGAGGCCCTGGTCAAGATGCAGCCCGACGACGCATTGCTGGTCAGCCCAGCCAAGCTCGGCAAGGGAGACGAGCTCACGACAATCAGTGCGCGACAGATCCAGCTGGGCGACCAGCTGCAGGTCAACAGCGGCATGCGGGTGCCCAGCGACGGTATAGTTGTTCGCGGACAGACAGAAATTGACGAGTCGCTACTGACTGGAGAGTCCGTGCCTGTAGTCAAGCAAGTAGGATCGACAGTTACCGGAGGCACCCTAAACATCTCGCATACCATTCAAATGCGGGCGATGGCGGTCAACGAAGCATCGACGCTGTCTCGAATTGTCCGGCTGGTGCGCGAGGCCCAGTCGAGCAAGCCGCGGCTTCAAGAGATTGCAGACCGAGTTGCATCGCGATTTGTTCCGTTTGTCGTGCTCGCAGCGGTAATTGTGTTTATTGCGTGGATAGCTGCTGGAGCGGCCGGGCATATCAACAGCAAATGGTTGGCTTCCAAGCAGGGCATGGGCAGCCATAGCGACGGGATGGACGATCAAAAGCCAATGGCATACGGGATATTTGCCCTGCTCAATGCGATCAGCGTGCTGGTAATTGCATGCCCATGTGCGCTGGGACTCGCAGCGCCAACGGCAATTATGGTTGGCACCGGCCTGGCTGCGCGCTTTGGCATTCTGGTCAAGGGCGGCGGGGCAACTATGGAGGCGGCCAGCCGGATCGATGTAGTGGCATTTGACAAAACAGGCACGCTGACGATTGGCAAGCCAGCGGTTACCGATAGCTACCAGACCGAGTCAATGCCCCACGAGTTCAACACATGGCTCAACGCATGTGTGTATGAGCTCGAGTCGCAAAGCAGCCATCCGCTGGCAACCGCAGTGTGCACATATATCCGCGAGAACCGGCCTGATGCAGTTTCAGCACCGCACGAGCTGCTCGAACACACAGAGCTGCCAGGCCGTGGCATGCACGGAACAGTGCAAGTGCCCATAGAGTATGCGCAGGCACTCGGATGGCCGGCAGCAGCTACACGAGCACGGCTGTTGGTCGGCAAAGACAGCTGGGCCAAAGAAGAAGGATGCCGCATGGAAGTTCCCACCGAGACTCGGATCCAGTGGGCAGACAGCGGGCTCACTTCAGTAACTGTAGCGTTGGTGCAAGAGTCGACCGACATTGGCCGTGCTCTCTCGTCGTTTGCACTCGCCGATCAAGTGCGGCCCGAGGCTCGCGACGTTGTGGCAAGGCTTCGTAAGCGCGGCATCGACGTATGGATGATTTCTGGCGACCATCCCGCAGCTGCCAACGCGATTGCGCAGCAACTGGGCATCGACAACGTCATGGCTGGTGTACTGCCCGAGCAAAAGTCCGAAACAGTGCGGATGCTGCAGCAACGGGGCGTAGGCCAAGAAGCAGACGATGTGACCAAATGTGAGGCAAATGAAATGGGAGTGAGCGGCTGGATGCTCAAATGGTTGAGAGTCACTCGCAGACCGCGGGCAAAGCGGCCGTTTGCGCGAGTGGCGATGGTGGGCGACGGAGTCAACGATGCGCCGGCGCTCGCCCAGGCAGATGTCGGAATATCCGTAGGATCTGGCACCGCAGCGGCCATGGAGACTGCTCCCGTACTGCTTATGCGCAGCTCGCTGTACTCGCTACTAACGTTCTTGGACATGTCACGCATGGTGTTTCGGCGCATCAAGCTCAACTTTATCTGGGCGTCCATGTACAACGTCATCTGCATTCCAATCGCTGCGGGCATTTTGTACCCGGCCGCCAACCGCGGGCTGCCGCCGGTAATCGCCGGGCTTTTGATGATTGCCAGCAGCCTAACTGTCATGGTCAGCAGTTTGTCGCTCAAGCTCTACCGCGAGCCAAAACACTAATTTTATTTAGCAATTAAACTCTATTTTTTGGGCGTAGTGACGTTTTTAAGTGCAACTGTTTTTCCCAGGCCCTGGAACTTTTTGCTGTCTTTGCGGCTCATACGTGTACGGTCGCGCACGCCTTTTCCGCCCTGCCAGAACGCGTTGTTGCCGTCGACTTTCTTAATGACTTGAGCTCCGCAGCTAATACATAATCCAGTCTGTTCTGCCTTTGAAATGCGCTGCTCTTTGGCACAAAAGCCGCACAACATGGACTGCGCGTACTCATGGTCGTGATCCTCGTTGTCGTCGTGGCATGTTACGCACGGGTATGTTTTGCCGCAGCACGGAAAGCGCATCCACCGGTGGCTGCGCCCAAAGTGCTTGCATGCACCGGTCTTTGGCAGCGGCTGGCCTGGAACCACCCCCAGCAACGCCATCTCCTCACGGCGGCTCACTTTGCGCTTGACTGCTTTTGATATCTGAGCTGCGCTCGAGTCGCCGCCCATTTTGAGCCCGGCTTGCAGCTTGACAAACTGCGGCTCGTGCAGTTGCACCGACATGCGCGCATAGCACGAGCGACAATTGAGCGACGATGTGGATGCAACGCCGACCTGTGCCAAGGTGTCTCGGGGCTGCGCATCGTCTGCGTCTGGATCGGCCATGACACATGCCTCGCACGACAGCGTAAGCTTTGATGGCAGCAGATCAGTAGGCACACACCCTGAACAGTCCAAGTATCCAAGGGTGCTTGATCCATTAAACATCCAGTCGGGCCGGAACCGCACCCCAACTACGGTTGAGCACGTGTCGCACGTCTTCCACATCTGGTGGTCCTGGTCAGTCCGCAGCGTTGGCACAATGCCCTTGATCTCCACTGCGCTCTTGCACCGCACACACCGGACCCCGAGACACAGCGAGTGGCAGTGCATCAGCGACACGTTTGTTGTATTGACCGAGCCGAGTCGAATCTCAATGCCTCGACGAGCAGGCTTGGAAAACGGTGCACCGTCTGTGGCCAGTTCTGCCTCGTCAGACGAGCTGTCAAAGTCAGAGTCGGTGTCTGAGCTGCTGTTTTGCGAGTCAACAGTCAGACTGCCCATGCTGGCTGACAGTCCGGCCTCAGCTGGCGTGATTCGACGGATCCACGGCTTATCTTCTGTCTCTTCAAAAATCCGTTGTTTTGGTGCATCCTCTGGCACTGCCTCTGGTTCTACCACAGTAGATTGATGCTCCGCAGAAGGCTGATGCTGGTCAGAAGCAGGCGGTGGGGGCGGGGGATGTGCAACCATGCTGACCAGCCAGCGATCGAGCCAGTTGAGGTGCTGCAGCAGCGACACTGCTGGCATCTCGGCCACATGTTCGGCAAACCGACGGCTAATATGCTCCAAATAATGCACGCGCCCGCCGACCGGCTGCCACGAACTGGCCTTGCCCTTGCGACCGACAATCGAGTTAGCATCCAAAGACATCACAACCGACGGAGTCTGTCCATCGGGAAGCGGGTACGTCCGAGCAACTGTCATTGTGCTGGTGAGCTGGAAAATGTCAAAGTCGTGGATTTCGGGATCGGTTGGAACAATGTCCAATTTGATTACCGTGCTATTGGCCCCGTCCTGCAATGTGGTGAAGCTGCTGCGAAAGCGCCTCTCCAGCTGGCGGAGCTCTATTGAGCGCCGCGTGTCATTGCTGCCGCTTGTGGCTACAGCTGAGCTGCTGGCGATTGCAACTGGCTTTGGCACAGGGCGGCTTACTACAGGTCTGGAAGCACGTTGCGCCGCAGTGGTATTAGGAACAGACACCACTGGCGTTGAAGACCGAGTTGATGCTTGGTCGTTATCATCTTGTGAATGCTGATCTGGTGACTCTGCTTTGCTCTCTGCTGCTTTGCTCTCTGCTGCTTTGTTCTCCACTGCTTTGCTTGACGCGTTAGACGTAAACTTTATAGTCGGTGCAGGCTTCTGCTGCATCAACAGCTCAAGATTACGATCCAACCACACCAAATGATCTTCCAACGTCGGCCCACCCTCATAATCGCCTTGCTCAATCGCAGCATTAACCGCTTTGCGCACATGCTTGACAAACGCCTGTTCAATATTGCGCTTAACGCCCGTGGGTATTTTCTGGTTGGCCACTTGTATAGTCAGCACAGGGTCAGACAGATATTTGGCCGGGTACTGCGATGGAACCACCAGAGCCAGGTACAGGCGGTGTACGTCGAATGGAAAGTCAGGGTCGGATGGTTTCATCTCGACGGCCAGCGCAGACTCGTTGCGGTCGGAGGCCAGGCGCTTGACAGTCCATTGCGGAGCTTTGAGCAGGTCTTCGATCTGGCGTTTGCGCACGGTGCTGGATTGCTGAGACCGGGCTTTGCGGCCTCGCCCCCGACCGCGCGATCTCGCAGCTTCAGAGTCGGCAGGTTGTATGTCTACCTTTGGCAAAGTGTCTGCCTTTGGCAAAGTGTCTGCCTTTGGCAAAGTGTCTGCCTTTGGCGTGGGCTTAACGGTGGGTGTGGATGCAATGTGCAGAAAGCGGCAGTCAGAACCAAAGCGGCAGCCCTGTGGCTGGCTAAAGAAGCGGCAGACAGTGGGCCGACGTGGCGCCTCTGGCTGAGCATTGTCGCGAGCGTCGTGTATATGGCCGGCAGTGGGCGTGTTGGCCGGACCGTCAGCACCAGAAGTAATAACCATAATAAATACAGAAAGAAATGCGCAAAGTGGAGAGATAACCAGGCAGCATTCAGCCAACACAGTAGCAAGAAATGCTGCGGCACAGAGCAATACACGTGATTTAATCACTGGGATTAGGGATGGGTTTTCAAAAGTAGTCGCACTTTTATAGCTACTGTTGGAGGTTTGTTTGATTAGCAGAGAATTTATTGCAGGATAATGGCGGACCAGACATCGGCGAACGAGGTGATAAGGGCGCTTAATGCGCTGTACCAGGGGACAAATCTGGAGGAGCGGGAGCAGGCGAATGCATGGCTCGAGCAGTTCCAAAAAACGGTAAGCGGGCAAACTGACAGGTGAATTAGCAGGCAGCACACAATACTAAAGCTACAGAGTAGACACAGGCGTGGACAACGGCAGACGCAATGCTGGGAACATCGACGCTGGGACTAGAGGCAAAGCTGTTTGCGGCGCAAACGCTGCGCAACAAAATCATACTGGGCGTTCGCGAGCTGGGCGAACAAGGCGCATTGTCGCTGCGAGACTCGATGGTCGGGCATCTGCGCGGGGCGCGGGGCGGGGCGCAGGCGCTGATAACACAGCTGTGCCTGGGCCTGGCCGATCTGGCAGTCCAGGTGGGCTCGTGGACCGACCCGTTCGGCGACATGGCCGGGATGTTTCTGTCCGACGCCCAATCAGTATCCTGTCTCCTCGAGTTCCTCGCCGTGCTGCCCGAAGAATTCCTAAACGAGCGTGTGGTGGTGGACGGGGCGTACTATTCGCAGCGGTCAGAGGCACTTTTGGGGCAACGAGCCGGCGACGTGATCAAGCTGCTTGTGCAATGCTTGCAGCAGCCCGACTTGCACGGCGACGCACACACACGAGTGCTTGTGTGTTTTACGTCGTGGCTGCGGCACGGCGACATTACACTGGCAATGGTGCAGGACACGCCGCTTGTAGCATTGGCGTTTGCAGCATTGGCCGAAGACGGCGATGTGTTTGACACTGCAGTAGACGCCGTGTGCGGAGTGCTGTACGAAACGCGCATGGACCGCGACGACGACGCAGAAGCAGCTCGGGCCAAAGACGTAATGGTGGAGCAGTTGGAGCAGCGGCTGGCAGTAACGGCAGCGGCGATGCGCAGCGAGGCCAGCGATATAGACCCTGAGCGCATGCAAGGGCTGTGCAGGGTGTTTACCGAGGCTGGCGAGGCATGGGTGGACCGGATTGTGCGCAGCGTGGGGCAGTTTGAAGCAGTGGTGGCAGCGCTTGTGGACTGCATGCGCCTGGGCAGCTTGGACGCCGTGGGCATGACGTTTGCGTTTTGGGGGCTGCTGGCCGACCGCACCGTCGAGAACACCGCGTCGTGCGATCCGGCTCGGCGGACCCTGGCTCGCGTGTTTGAAGCCCTGGTGGATGTGGCGATTGCGCACCTAAAGTATCCCGAAGACACGCTGACGGCCAAAGAGCGCGATGAGTTCCGTGAGTTCCGGCACGGCGTGGGAGATGTGCTGAAAGACTGTGTGCGGGTGGCAGGACAAGGCGCGACTCTGGGGCGGGCGTATGCGTTGGTGGCGGCAGGGATTGGAGAAAAAGATGGAGATGCGACGCAGGGAACGTCGGAACTCCGGTGGCAGGACGCCGAGGCAGCGCTGTTTGCAGTTCGGGCGATGGGCGCCGAAGTCAGTCCCAGCGAAAACACAGTGCTGCCCAAAATCATGGACATGCTCAACCGCCTGCCCGCACATCCCAAGCTCCGGTACGCAGCGACGCTGGTGATTGGCCGGTACACCGAGTGGACGCACGAGCATCCGCAGTACGTATCGTTTCAGCTGGCGTTCATTGCCGATGGCTTCAAAGAGCGCACGGTGGCGGCAGCCAGTGCACAGGCGCTAAAGTACCTGTGCCAGGACTGCGCGGTGTTCTTGGCCAACCACTGGCGCGACGTGCTTGGCTTCTTTGGCGACGTGGCATCGGGCACGCTGGACGCCGCCGACGTGGTCGAAATATCGGTGGCTCTGGCCCACGTCATCAGCGCAGTGCCCGCGCCAGACACTGCGCTTGCCATCGAGGCGTTCTGCATGCCCGTGGGACGCGAACTGGGCGCGTTGCTGCAACAGACTCCGATCGACACACGCGCCGTAGCTCTGCTCCTCGACCGGCTGGGCGCGTTTCTACGCTACGTGCACATAGACGACAACGACGCGGCGTCGCAGCTTATGGCGCGCATTGTGGGCGACGCGTGGCCATTGGCCCAGGCCGCGCTTGAGCGCGTGGGCGGCGACTCCCACGTGTCGGAAAGCGCGGCAAAGTTTGTGCGAGTGCTTGTAGAGTTCTACTCGAGTGTGCTGCGGCTTGTGGCGCCGCAAATCATCGACGCTGTTGTGCTGGCGTTCCAGCAGACCGGACTGGACGTGTATTTGTGGCTGGCCCGGCGGATTGTCAGCGTGGGCCACACACTGGCCGCCGACGAGACGTCGTCGCTGCAGCTGACGTCATCCCTCGTCACCCGACTCTGCGACTCTGCGCTTGTTCTGTTCCGCACCACTCCGTTTTCAGATGTGCCCGAGACAACAGAGGAGTTTTTCCGGCTGCTCGAGCGTGCCGTAGAAGCAGCGCCGGCGTTTATTATCCAATCGCCGTCGTTTGCACTTGTGTTTGGCGCCTCGGTGGCAGCTCTTGACGTGAACCACTTTCATGCGCAATCAGCAGTGTTGCGCGCTTGGGCGCAGATTCTCAGCCCTACGCGCCGTCACATTCGGATGATGCGCGATGCAACGCATACGTCATATCCCGTGGCAACCATAGTTGAGCTGTGCACAGAACATGGGCTGGCGCTGTGCGCCAAACTGTTGCTCGGGCTTCTGCGGACGTTTGACCGCGAATTGGTGCCTGAAGCAGCCGATGTGTTTGCGTCGTTGGCGGCGGTGGCCAGCGACGGGCCAGCGGCAGCAGCAGCTCGCTCCGAAGCGCCGTTTGTCGAGTGGGTGCAGGCGGTGCTGGCGCAAGTCCCCGATGCATCGTTTGCCCCGGCTGAGAAGCTTGCGTTTGTGCAGGCGCTGGCCGACGCTGTGCTTGCGCATCAGTGGCCAAAGATCAAAGTTCTGGTGGCCGACGTCGCTGCCGTGTTTTGGCGCAGAAACAACGCGCAGAGCTAACCTCCATGTGATTCTATTCTCTAAATTTTTGCTTTAACCTGCCTTCTTACACAGCTCATCTATTCTCTTATTATCTTGATCGTTTATATCTTTGGCTTAAAACTCCTCTACTTCTATTATCAGTCCGCATGAACTGCACTTTTGCTCGTCGCCGTCGCCTGTGGCTTCAAACTCGTGCTCGTGCTCGTTCTCCAGCCGCAACCGCTCACGCCGCTGCTTCTCCCACTCGTCGGCCCGTGTCCGCCGCCGCAGATCTACAACACGATTGCATTAACTAGATACTCAACCACTCTTACAGGTTCTTACAGGTTTAAAGAGATCTGCCATTTTACGTACCTGCCACCGACCGCCGGTACTTTTTCTCCTTGCGTGTTCGCTTCTCGTCGTCACGACGGTCAAACTCCCGGTCCAGACCGTCCAGCCCGCCCCACTTTTTCACCGCAAACTGCTCCAAGTCCCGCCGCAAGTACAACAACATGTTGTTCCACGTCGATTTGTGCGGATTCGCCTTCTCCCACACCGGAAACAGATCGCGGTCCCGCAGCTCCCCGTCCGTCAGCAAGTAGTCCTACAGCAGATCCCCATTAGCCCATGCTCTTTGTGTTCCAATGCCAATCCTTCTTACCTCTTTGGCCTCAGTCTTTGTCAGCAGCGAGTACTTGTCCGGAATCTTCTCGATGCACGCCTTGCACACTTGCGTTCGGAACACTTTAGCGTACGTCACGTCCAAGTCGATTGACCCGCACTCGACGCACGAGTCTTGTGCGCTCAGCTCGAGCGCAATAGTGTCGAGATCCAGCACCCGCCGCTTCTTCTCGGGGCTCTCTGCTTTCTCCTCTTCGATGAACCCAGCTTTGGTGTCCCGCATTGTGCTCAGGTTGTACTCGTAGTATCCGCGAGTCATCTTGGACGCTCGCAGGCGGCCCCCTGTTTCATTGCGGTGGCTGTTTGCCGCTCCCTGCGTGGCAAGGCCTTTGTCCACGCCTGCAACTGCACTCTCGGAAATCGCCTCAGCCGCCCGCAACCGCTCTTTTGCCTGCTTGCGGTTGGCGTCAATGCGCGCTAGCTGCTCGGCAGTTAACTCTGCCATGGGAAATATTGCTGATGCTGGTTATAAACAAATAGTGTATAATTGAATCCCAAAAGAAGAAAGAGTGCTGCGGAACGCCAGATGCGTTTGAAACGTGCCCCTTTTTAGGTGTGGCCAATGACTGTTTTTACGAGCCCGCTTTATCAACAGCACTCGTACGTTTGATAAACTACAGCTAAATACACAGACCCTTATCACTAGTCTACCATATCCTGTGGTAACTCCAAGCGAACAAGCGGACAAGCGGACTGCAAAAGCATGTTCGGAATCTACGATTCGCTGCGTTGCCGATAAACATGAAATGCGGCTGGGGCAAAAAAAGATCCACCTCGTGCATGAACAAATCTGCTATTTTAGTGTGGAGGCCAAAGTGAACATCATCGCCAGCGATGTGATGGGAAACAATGGCCATGCGCTGTTTGCCCAAAAGAAAGAATCTGAACACGGCGATTCTCCCTATAAAACCTCTTTCCTCGGGAACAAATCGACCACGCAATCTGAACACCAAAGGCCTTTTTTTATTTCCTCCTGTCCTGCCAAAACACTTGTACATTACGCACCTTTTTATCTAATAATGCTCGGCTCGGTAAACTCTAAACGCCTGATGGGCGAGCTGAAGCGCATGGAGGCAGAGCCGCCGGCGTCGATGCAGCTGGTGGACTGCGAGAGCTTGGATCTGTGGATGGTCACCATGGCCGGAGCTGACGAGACACTGTACGCCGGCGAGCAGTTCACGCTGCGGTTCCGGTTCCCCGAAACGTACCCATTTGAAGCCCCCGAAGTCATATTTACCGAAAACATCCCCGTCCATCCTCATATCTACAGCAACGGCCACATCTGCCTCAGCATCCTCTACTCCCAATGGTCGCCTGCACTGTCCGTCGAGTCTGTATGCTTGTCTATTCTGTCCATGCTCTCGAGCTGCACACAAAAGGTAAGCTATTCGATGTGAACACTCGTGGATCTGCCAAGTGTTTGTTCTGCTAATTTTGGGGTATATTGTGATCTGCACATTTAGGAACGGCCGGCGGGCGATAAGAGCTATGTGTTGTGTGCGGCCGAGTCTCCCAAGGCAACTTTGTGGCGGTTTGAAGGTACGTGCAAATGTGAGACATGCATGCAGGTTGTTTTATTGTCTAGTGCTAAACCAGTTTATTGAATGTAGACGACAGCGTGTAACAAAGCGTAATACAGCGAGCGCTTCGTTTTTGTGCCAAGACTGGATGTGGCATTTTTTCTGCCCTAATTTTTGGTGCAGACATCGATTGTTCTGTTTGAATTAGTATCTAGTGATACATGTCAAAAATAGTAGCGCCTCTTTTTCTCGTGACACCCGCATTTTGACATCAACACACTCTGTCAATGCGCTTTTTCAAAGAGTAGCGGCTCCTTTTTTACCCTACAATACCCCATCTTCGTATTATATATAATTTGCATATCTACACTATCAGTAAAATAAACTGGTGCAAACAAAATAACCTGATGGCGAATAGAAGAGTGCGGCTAAGCGAAGTGTTGCCAAAGGGCCGGTTTACGCAAATATACCTGTTATCGGTGTTCACCCTCGCATGTGCGTGTATAATCTGTGAGTCGTATATCTTGTATCTAATCCGCCAGAGCCATACGACGGCCTTGGACAACGTGTGGCAGGTCCCGGGCGTGCAGCAAGCAGTAACAACGTCGATAACTACGTATATGGTGTACAATGTGCTGTTTATTCTGGCGCAAGTGTACACCCTCGTTCTGTGCATGGAAGCGTTGGCGCACCGAGACATTATCCAAGTAATCGTCGTCGTGGTGTTTTACTTTATATGTGCGGTGTTTGCCGTGACTCGCTACCTGGTGTTTTTCAAGCGGCCGAGTGTGGCCGCTCGGATGTTTACCCGAGACAGTAACATGTACTTGATGCAAGTTACCGTCCTTGTCGCCTACGTGCTCTCCATTGCATCTCTTAGCGTGTTGTCGTACAAACTAAAGGAAGTAGTCGGATGGAACGTGTTTAAGCGCCTGGGGGCCGACATTTCCCTGCATCGCTCGTACATGTGGCACCAGCTGCTTATGATGCTGCTCAAAATGGACATTTACTTTATCGGCTCGTACCTTGTGCAAATGACTGCTCTTGTTCTAAAAGCCGACGACATTGAAACATGGCTGCAAATAACGGTGTTTATTCCGTTCTGCGTCATCCTCATCGCAGGCTCGTTTTTCGCTCTGCACGGAGAACGCCGCCATCTTATGGAGTTTCTCTCCGCTTGCTGGTTCTTGTCCGTCGGATACTTTGTGTTCAAAGTGTACCGGGTCAACGAGCCGAGTATTGTGCATCGCCCGGATGACCCATATGCAGACAGTCGCCCGTTTTTTATGATCACAATCGCCGTATGTATGTTGCTGGTTATTGCGACGGGCGTGGCGTCGGTGATGTGCATTTGCAGCTTTGGCTCAGGGCTCAAGGAAGCTATCGCATATGACAAAATGCGCACCCGCCATATGAAGCTGTACAGAGCACGCAAAGACGAAGAAACTGTGGAGCTCATTCCGGAATCCAGCTCGCCCACTCGGGAGCGGTTCACTCTTGAATAACTTTTTAAAATATACTAAATGTTTATATACGGTCGCACAGCCAAATGGCTACACTGCATCCGGCTTTTATCGCCTCAAACTGCAGCTTGTACAAAGGCGCTCGCCGCGCCCCGTGGTCCACCGCAGTATCCAAATGCTCAAGCTCCTCGTCACGGCACTTTGCAATCACTCGTTTCAGCGCATCCAGCGGCTCGTACTTTAGCGCATGCAGCTCACGCAACTGGTCGTTGTAGTGCGCACCGATCCGTGTCTCGACGGCCTCCGTGCACGTCATCGCCGACTTTACGCCCAGCATTGCCGACGTCATGCCCAATAAATATCCGCCCACCGCCGCTACGGGCAGCAACAGCGTCGGACGCACTTTGTAGTCCACCACAAGCCCGTCCATGATGCGCAAGTGCTCGACTTCCTGGTCACGCATATGCATGAGCAGATCGCGCAGCTCAGGGTCGCGGCCCAGCACCGCCAGCTGGCCCTTGTATATAGTGACCGCTGCGGTCTCGCCGGCTTGGTTAATACGAACAAACCGGTCGATCATCGTGTGCTCCGAGGTGCTGAGCGCAAGTGTGTTGTCGAGCACAGAGACTGTGTCTTTGTATTTAAAGTCTTTGAGGTACGGATTGTGCGCCGCGTGTCCGCTCATGGCCCGGGATAGCAGCGGGCGTCGGACGGTTGTGCGCAACAATAGTGACATTTGGTGAATTGTATAAGGGGCGAGTGTGCGGATAAGAAATTAATAGATTCTGAGGTCGAAATTGAAGACCAGATAACTCCTAAATCACGCGTGATCTGGGCCACAGCCAAAGCAGGAACATGCTTGATCGTTAATCACGAGCATGTGACACGTGCTTTCTGCAGCAAAATCCGCAGACTTGCAGAAAGAAAACAGCGACGTCATTGCATGTGGCTAGCTTTTGCCTGTGAACTTTAAGAGCTGGTGCTGTAATCTGACCGCCATCATGGGAATAGGGTGCGCTGAACATCTCACGCTGCAATACTAGCATCGACAAGCAAAATAGTTTAATTGTTTGTCTGGGCAGAACTGCGTTTGCGCCCATTTTATTTGTTAAACCCAACACCAGCCAACCGATTATCTTTTTGTTCTTTAGGTTTCTTTTCTGTACTTTATTATTAAACCACGCCTATGCTTTCGGATTTAGTCTGCGTTTTATCATGAGTCCTTCTGATATTGGTGACCAGCCCGGTAGGCTGCCGCGCAACGCGCAACGGCCCATGTCTGTTGCATCGAACGATAGTCACTCGCTGGACAGTGCTCGGCGGATGTCGCAGGCGACGGAGCTGCTAGGCTCAGGGTCGCCGCCCATTGGGACCAGTTACGTGTACGCAGTCGCAGGGTCAATAGTTGAGACTGACGATGGGCTGGCGACTGGCTCGGACATGGTGCTGCCCGAGGCTGTGGCGGCACGACGGCTGCGGCGGCATTTGGTAACCAGACGCCCCCGCAGCGGGGCAGACATGCAGGCACGCAGCTACAGCAGTACTGGGCCCGGACAGGACAGTACCAGACCCAGACACGACAGTACCGGACTCGGCAGCCCTGGGTTCAGCGATGGCGAGAGCGCATACACAGACGAAGCCAATGATGAGGCCGAAACTGACGAAGTGCCCGTGGATCCGTTTACGCTGGCATCGGGCGACATCACGCACCATCTGTATCGGTGGCAGGAGGAGCACGGAGAGACCGGGCATCGCGACAGCACGCGGCGCCGTCGTACGCGCACGCATTCGTTCTCTGCTGTTGCGTCGGACTCGGAATGGGACGTGTACACACCTAATCAGATCCGAGCGCCTGGCGGGTTCCGCCGCCAGTTTGTGCGCGATCGCGCCGAACGTCAGGGTCGTGAAGCCAACATTGTTACGGCCAATTTTGTTGATTTCATTGGCTTGTACGGCCATTTTGCCGGCGGTGACTATCCCAGTGACGAGGACGACGAAGATGACGAGTCGGCCGAGTCGCAGTTTATCGCTGCCTCGGAACGCACACGGCTGCTGGCGGCGCGCAAGCAGTCGCGCGATTTGAAGGCTACTGCGTCGCCGCGCAAGGCCTTTTTCTTGCTGGTCAAAGCGTTTGTGGGCACAGGAGTGCTGGTGCTGCCGCGTGCATTCTTCAACGGCGGGCTGTTGTTTTCCAGCATCCTGATGTCAGCCATTGCCTGGTACGCCCTGCACTGCATGATCATGCTCTCTGACGTGTACCTAAAGGTTGGCGGCAGCTACGGCGATCTGGCTCTGAAGCTGTATGGCAAACCGCTAAAGTACTGCGTGATGGTGTCGATTGTGCTGGCGCAGCTGGGCTTTTGCTGCGCGTACGTGATCTTTGTGGCCACAAACATGCAGGATCTGTGGAATACGCTCACCGACTGCAAGCGCCAGCTTTCGACCGAGACGTGGATCTTGATCCAGCTGCTGATCTACATTCCGCTGTCGTTTGTGCGCAAGATCAAAAAGTTTGCCTCGCTGTCGGTGGTCGGCAACCTGTTTATCCTGATCGGTCTGAGCTACCTGTTCTTCTACGACTTTTGGTCGATTGTCACCAAGGGTCCAGGCGAGATTGTGCAGTTCAACCCGAGCAAGTTCCCGCTGCTGGTAGGCACAGCTGCGTTTTCGTACGAGGGCATTTCGCTTGTCATTCCTATTGTCGAGAGCATGGAACGCAAAGACAAGTTCAACACTGTACTGACTGCGTCGCTGGTGATCTGCGCTGGGCTGTTTGTGTTTATTGGTGCGTTGTCGTATCTGGCCTTTGGCGATAAAGTCGAGACTGTTATTCTGCTGAATCTGCCCAACGGCTCTGCGTGGACACTGGGCGTGCAGTTTCTGTACTCGCTGGCTATCATCATGTCGGTACCGCTGCAGCTGTTCCCGGCGATCCGAATTATCGAGTCAGGCATGTTCTCGCGGTCTGGCAAGGGCAACCCTGTTGTAAAGTGGCAGAAGAACCTGTTCCGCACGCTGCTGGTGGTCTTTGTCATTATGGTGGCTATATTTGGCGCCGAGGAGCTCGACAACTTTATTGCTATTGTTGGTGCGGGCGCGTGTCTGCCGCTGTCGTTCCTGTACCCAGTGATGCTGCATTACCGGGCCCTGGCTGACTCGTGGTATGTGCGGCTAAAGGATCTGGTGCTATCGGCAGTTGCGCTGTTTGGTCTGGTGTATGTGACGTTTATTAGCATTGAGACCTGGGGCACCAGCGCACCGCCGCTTGATCGCTGCGCCAGTCTGCCCTAGTTCCTCATTTTACAATAAATACTTTCCAATTTTTGACGATTCTATTGAAATGAAGCGTTTTATAGATCCCATTTTGAAGGATCATCAACGAAATCTGGTATTTTGACTCCAGCATTCAGCACGCCGCGCATACGCCGGCGCATATCAATAAGCCCGCGCTTGCAGTCGAACAAACTCTGCCTGAGCAACATGCACTGGTTCGGAACCGTATCGGCCAGCTCCTTGTTCCGCGCGCAATCCGAAACGCTGTTGCGGTTGATAACCACACATTCTGAGCCCAACAAGCACTCGATAAAGTCCTCACGAATTCCGTCACACGTCGGCATTTTTAACGTTATTACAAAAATACACAATCTGGTTCCAATAAAGATAATTTTCGCATCGTATGATTTTTGGCTGGTTTGATAGCGGGGGTTTACTGTGGTTGACCAAAATCGGTCAATGATGGGATAAAAGTATGGGGTTTTAAAGATTTATTTTATCTGCAGAAAAGTTGAAGAATGGACAAGTGCTAAATGAGAGGGTTGCCACTGTTGACAGCGTTCTTCCAGTCAATGAGCATGGGAAGAAACGATTATGGAGATGCTTGGGAGATTAGCAGACACAGCCCTTGTTGCACTTGTCCTCGGCCTTTGCGTCTGCGCAATTGCACGAATCGCCGCATGTGCATTTGGCAGCGGAGCACTTGCAAGAGTCGCCGCACTTGCATGCATCTGAAGAAGTTGAGCACTTGCACGCATCACCACACTTGCACGCAGCAGTGGAGCATTTGCACGCATCACCGCACTTGCATTCGGCAGAGCTGTCCTTGCACGACGACGAGGCACAGGCGCACTTTTGCGTCTGGCGGCAGCTGGCATCGCTTGGGCACGAGCACGGGCCGGCGCCCTGTCCACATGTGCATCCAGACGAAGTGCACTTGCCCTGGCACTGGCAGGCGTCAATCTTGTTGCATCCACAGACCATTGTTTGATAGTTGTACTTGAGAAGAACTTGGATATTACACAAATAAAGTAGTGGAGAATGTGTTGATGGAGAGAAAAACTTGCGATTGCTTCAGGGGGAGGACAGGGTTTATAAAGGATTGGAGGAGGAGGGCGTTTTCTCAACATGCAAGCTTTCTTTTTGGCCAAAAGTCTTATTCTACCAAAGGATCGTACAAAACAAAGGGGGCGGTTGGTCGGCATTAATCCCTCAACACGTTTGGGTGCAGAGATTGGTGCGCAATAATGCCTCGCATTTCTTTGACGATCTTTGGGCTATTTTGTCAGCAGCATCCAGTCAGCAAAGATTCGAGTCAGGTGTTGGGAGCGGAAATGCTGCGTCATGGATCAGCCAGTCGCGAAAATGGAGCATCAGACAATGTGCGTGGGTAATATCATTCTGTAGTGGACCCCTCTCCGTGGCTTGCATTGATTCCAACTCAGGATTCAACTTCAATCAGCAGAACCAACCCTCCGATCAGATCAGATCATTTACACGTCAAAATGCACCACGCGTATACGTCTGATGAACCAAAACACCTTTTCCCTCTGATTTCCAATAATTCGTGTTTACTCCAATCAGAGCTTGAAATGACGGCCGATACACCAGCGACCACGACCTCGCTTGCCGGCACACCAGTGCCATCGGACACGGGCGACAGACGCGAGGCTACAGCCCACGTCGAGGAGCTGGACAAGGCAGCAGCAGAGGAAAAAGTAATAAACGAAGAGTACAAGACGTGGAAGAAGAACTCGCCATTTCTATACGACCTTTTGGTGACGCACGCGCTCGAGTGGCCGTCGCTGACGGCGCAGTGGTTCCCAGACATCGAGCGGCCGGAAGGAAAAGACTACACGGTGCAACGCCTGCTACTGGGCACGCACACATCCGACAACGAGCAAAACTATCTGCAAATTGCGCAAGTGCAAGTGCCGCGCGACGACGCGAGCTCTGACCAGCAGAAGCTGAATGCCGAGACGGGCGAGCTGGGCGGGTACGGCGGCGCCGAGTGCAAGATCAAGATCACGCAGCGTATCAACCACGACGGCGAGATCAACCGGGCGCGGTACATGCCGCAAAACCCCGACATTATTGCCACGAAGACCGTTGTTGAGAACGGCGCTTTGTTTGTGTTCGACCGTACGCGTCATCCGTCGACACCAGCGTCTGACGGCGTGTGTCGTCCGGACATTCGACTGGTTGGGCATACGCGTGAAGGATACGGCATGTCATGGAACACGAACAAAGAAGGATACTTGCTCAGCGCATCCGAAGACACGACGGTGTGCATGTGGGATATCAAGGGCGTTACGCGCGAGCAGCAATCGCTAGAGCCATTGTGCGTGTTCAAAGGACATACGGCCATCGTTGAAGACGTCGCATGGCACTCGATGCACCCCGACATATTCGCATCAGTCGGCGACGACCGTCGTTTGCTCATCTGGGACACACGCAAAGCTCCCGGCGAAAAACCTGTCCAGGACGTTGTTGCTCATGAGTCGGAAGTCAACTGCGTTGCGTTTAACCCAAAGTCAGAGTACGTGTTTGCCACGGGCTCTGGCGACACAACTGTGGCATTGTGGGATTTGCGTAACCTTAAATACAAGCTGCACTCGCTCGAAGCGCACAAAGACGAGGTGTTGCAGCTCGCGTGGTCGCCCAAGCACGAGACTGTGTTAGCATCGGCCAGCGGTGACCGTCGCGTCAACGTATGGGATATTAGTCGTATTGGCGAAGAACAGACTGCCGAGGATGCGGAGGACGGCCCGCCTGAGCTGCTGTTTATCCATGGTGGACATACGAGCAAAGTGTCTGATTTGGGCTGGAATCTCCATGAAGACTGGACCCTTTGCACAACTGCCGAGGACAATATTGTCCAGGTGTGGCAGATGGCTAGCAACATTTACTCGCCCGTCGACCCGTCGTCTGTTCCCGCTGATGCTGTCGAATAGTAAACATCTCTCGCTCTACACAACAGTTGATGATTTAGCGGTTTAGTTTGTTTACCATAGCAAATAACATTCAACTCGTGATCACGACAGTATGTCAATCTGATCAGATTTATTCCAACCAAGAAATTTTTAGTACGTTTTTTTAGTTTTTAGAGCAAGTGATCCAAGCTTTTGCTTCTTTTAGCTGTTGTTCCAATTCGCACATTGTATAGACTTTTTTATTGATAGCTGGGGTTTGTCACAACCATGTCCAGTACGAGGTAGGTATTGAGAGCACGCATCTGAGCAGCATACAAGATCGTGCTTCTTTCAAACCCACTTTTTCCTCAAAGCTAAACTAACCAACTCTGCCCTTTTGTTTCAGAAGCCTGTGTTTAGCAACTACGAGGCGCCGTTCGATTTTGAGCAGCAACGGGGCTCGGTGGCCGAAAAATACAACCTATCGGCACTCGAAGGCAAAGAGCTATGGATGCTTCGGGTCCCCGACAACGTGTCTCTAAAACACTTTGACAACTTGACGATAAAGCACCCGCGATCCGCAAGCAACGGCGTGGTCGGCAAAATCACCTCCGGATCAAACAAATACAAAGTCGTTTCGTCAACCAACGGTGCGGCCAGCGAGTTCAAAGCCATGGCCGAAATGAACCTGCTGGTTCCGGATGACGACGATGAGAACAAAGAGCTGTTGACGTTGCTTCCGGGCAAATGCACCGAATTGCTTTCTGTGGTTGAGGATATCGAGATACCGGATTCGGTTGCTCTGGCGGAGGAGATTTTGGCTCGGGAACCATACGTTCGTGCGCAGCCAGAGAATATGAAGCTGCAGTTTATCCCGTATGGGTTTTATTCGGCGGAAGAGTACAAGGCGGCGAGCAATGGTCAGCAAACTGCTATTGTCATGCCTGATGATGCGGCAATGGTGCCGCCAACACCAAAGAAGAGGAAGAAGTCAAAGTCTGTCAATGTCTCGAGCGATGCCATGAACGTCGATGCACAGGAGGAAGCCAAGGAGAAGCCCAAGAAGGAGAAGAAGGAAAAGAAGGAGAAAAAGTCCAAGAAGGAAAAGAAAGAGAAGAGTAAAAAGACAAAGGAATAACTTTAGAATATTTGGTTTGCACTGTCAAGAATGGTAATTGAAATGTTTGTAGAAGGCTATAGCCATTTTATACTAGAAAGTCAAAGTAGATGTAGAAAGTTTAGTCCTTCTTCTCAGCGTCCTTAAAGTCGGCGTCCTTGGTCGACGACTCGGACGAGCCGCTCTTTCCAGCCTCATCCTGCTGGTTGGCGCGCTGCTTGTAGACCATCTCAAACAGCTTGAGCGACGCCTGCTGCACGTTGCCCGACTGCTTCTTAATATCTTCCGCCTTGAGCGACACCTCGCCCGAGTTGACCTTGGCCAGCGTCTGGCGCAGCTCGTCCAGCTGCGTGCGGATCTTCTTGGCCTCCTCCTTGTCGAGCTGCTCCTTGAACTCCTCAAGGTTCTTCTCCGTGTCAGTGATGATCGAGTCCGCAGAGTTGGTAGCCTCGATAACCTCACGACGCTCCTTGTCGGCCTCGGCGTGCTTCTCGGCGTTGGCAATCATGTCCTCAATCTCGGTCTCGCTCAGGCCCGAAGACGCAGCGATGGTGATCGACTGGTCCCGGTTGGTGGCCTTGTCCTTGGCCGACACGTTGACGATACCATCGGCATCAATGTCGAACGTGACCTCGACCTGCGGTACACCCTTCGGCGCCGGCGGCAGACCCGTCAGCTGGAAGTTGCCCAGCATTTTGTTGTCCCGCACCAGCTCGCGCTCGCCCTGGAACACCTTGATCTCCACAGCAGTCTGGCCGTCAGCTGCCGTCGAGAACACCTGCGACTTCTTGGTCGGGATCGTGGTGTTACGGTTGATCAGACGCGTGAACACACCGCCCAAAGTCTCAATACCCAGAGACAGCGGTGTCACGTCCAGCAGAAGGATGTCTGTGACCTCACCAGCCAAAACACCGCCCTGGATAGCTGCGCCCATCGCCACAGCCTCGTCGGGGTTGACCGCCTTGGTAGGGTCGCGGCCGAATGCCTTCTTGACTGTCTCCTGAACCTTGGGCATGCGCGACATACCGCCGACCAGGATAACCTCGCCGATCTGGTTCGAGCTAACACCTGCATCCTTCAATGCCTTCTTGCACGGCTCAACGGTGCGGTCAATCAGTGCCTTGGTCAGCGACTCGTACTGAGCGCGCGTAAGCTTGGTGTTGATGTGCTTGGGGCCCGAGGCATCGGCCGTGATGAACGGCAGGTTGATCTCGGTCTGTCCTGTCGACGACAGCTCAATCTTGGCCTTCTCGCATGCCTCGCGGATGCGCTGCACCGCCATGCGGTCACCGCTCAGATCAATGCCCGACTCGCGCTTAAAGTCCTCGACGACCTTGCGCACAAGGTAGATGTCAAAGTCCTCACCACCAAGATGGGTGTCACCGTTGGTCGACTTGACCTCAAACACACCCTTTTGGATCTCGAGAATCGAGATATCAAACGTACCACCGCCCAGATCGTACACGGCCACCAGCTTGTCGCCCTCCTTGTCAATGCCGTACGCCAGCGCTGCTGCCGTGGGCTCGTTAATTACGCGAAGCACGTTAAGACCGGCAATAGATCCGGCATCCTTGGTGGCCTGGCGCTGCGAGTCGTTAAAGTACGCTGGCACAGTGATAACGGCGTTCTTCACTGTCTTTCCCAGGTACGCCTCAGCGGTCTCCTTCATCTTGCCCACAACGAACGCACCAATCTGCGCCGGCGAGTAGTTCTTGCCCCGAGCCTCAACCCATGCGTCACCGTTGCTGTGCGCAACAATCTTGAACGGCACCTCCTTGATATCGCGCTGCACCTCAATGTCCTGGTACTTGCGGCCAATAAGACGCTTGGTCGCAAACAGCGTGTTCTCGGGGTTCACCACAGCCTGGCGTTTGGCTGGCACACCCACCAGCAGCTCGCCGTCCTTGGTGAACGCAACAGTCGAGGGAGTCGTGCGTCCGCCCTCGGAGTTCTCAATAACACGCGTGTTCTTGCCCTCCATAACCGACACACACGAGTTGGTTGTTCCCAGATCAATACCGATGACCTGGCCCTGGACCTTGCTGCTCATCGCACGCAGGCTCTGCGCCTTTAGGAAGCTGGGACGGGCTGTCCGCAGGCTACGCATGCAAGACATGTACATTTTCCAAAGTGGATACTATAGTGGTTTTGTGTACAGAAGGATCCAGCAATCAAGCAAGAAAAAAAAACAAGTAGAAGAGAAGAAAGAGAAATCTGTACAATGGGGGCTGGGATTTTGGCGTGAGGCTCTAGACACTTATGCTGCGAGCACGCCTGCGTTAAATACAAAATTTTTGCCATAGAAGGTGCGCGAAAGATTACGGTGAGAAAAAGGCTTGACTTGTTGATCGGCCACGCGATTGGCTGATTAACTCGGTTTATGCAAAAGCAGTCCAAACTTTTGCAGAGCATTTTTCTATAGGCTTCTGCCAGATTCGATTGTTTTCAAATGTCTGGAACACGCGGCAGCAGAGGAATTCCGCAAAGGTGCACGGAGCTTGTGCTGGCTGGCTCGCCGATTCTAGAATTAATATCGCAAGGGTCGGCAGATCGCACCCGCAGGGCCCAGCTACTTGCAATCGGCATGCAAATATAGCTAAAGGCAAGTGTCTGTCTTATTTTGCGTTATTCAAGAGTGCTTTTGGCGATCGGCCGGCATACATCAAATGTGCGACATTGTGTTTAATGCGGTGCATCTCATTTGCACCAGTCAGGAGACAAGCAAATGCACTTTAAAAGGCCAGCTTTGCGTTTGACGTGGTCACGTTTAGCGCAAGTAGCGAGTCTCTTGTATTTCTTTCTCCATTCCACGTTCGGATAAATGCTACTACAATAGCAACAACTAGAGTTCTCTCGATTTAGAAAAGAAAGCATCGCGCCACACCGATACGTTCTCTTAATCCACAAGCAAATAAGCCAGCTGCAGTTTCCATGCGTAAATCCCCATTATGACAATCACGCAAGACAGGTAAGCCGAAAAAATACCCATGAATGTCCGCGCTCGGCGCTTATGCCATTTGCCTAATAAATGGGGAGCGTTTATCCAACAACAGTGCATGGCGGCTGCATTTTTTTCGGCACGGCGCTCGGCCATTTTTCTTTCTGAAATGTCGGCTGACTGTTGCAGTTGGAATGCTAAGAAAAAGGTGCCCGTTATTGCTGCTACGGTCACGCCCATGTTGCCTTCATACACCAGCGGAATTGTTCCTTTTCTTCTGCTATTCAACTGTTGTACCCTGCCATCATACGCTTTGATCACGCCCCTGCTTTGTTCTGCTTTGCACCTGCTTGGCTTGGCAAGGCTGTTGGTTGAATAAAAAGTCTTGCTTCTTCGCTGACTGCTCGAGCTTTTCCTCTTTTCTTTAAATCTGCACTAAAAACTTCAGCCGCACTTTTTACACTGCTTGTTGCCGTTCTGCATATATTCCCACACTATCAATGGTCGCGCCGCCTGCAACCTGGAACCGATACACGCTGTCTGCACGGCTGGCGCAAACGGCGAATGCGTTGGATGCCGGCTCTTCGAATGCGTCTAAACTTTGCCGGGGTAGCATTGTTGACTCGTACGAGTTTGTGAGACCGGTACCACAGCGGCACCAGCAGCGCACCAGCTGGAATCACTGGTAAGCCTTGTAACTGCTTCAATGCTTGGCGTACAGCAAAATGGCTTGATCCGTACTTAATACCGCTGCAATTTGACAACCGATATGTAGGCAGCTCCGAGACGTGGTGCTCTGTCCGTCAACCAAGCCAGAGCTGTACTCGATTTACCGCTGCAATGTAGACAGATACGACATTAGCAAACATCAGGTACGAACCATGTGTCTTTTGTACAAGAAAACACCTGGCAATTGTGGCGGACAAAGCTGCCCGCCATGCATAGGGCCACATGATATTCCACTATCTGCCAGAGCTGGCCATTGTCTTCAGCTCAAGCGATCTGATCTCAATTCAAATTTTGTAGTCCACGCGTGTCCTCGGCGACCTGGATTTTGACCCCGTGTCTATGGCAGTTGGTGGCGACTATATTGTTGTTGGCGGCCAGCGTGCGGAGCTTGCAGTTGCTCGGCTGAGCGACCCGAGGTCGACAACTATTGTGCGGTCAGGTGGATCAATTAATAACTTTGTCGCTTTGGATCGCGCTCCATCGATGCTGCCTCGGCGGCGGTTCCGGGACTCGGCAGCATTCACTGAGGATGGCGTGACGAGCCTCAACATTACCAGCGGACATGATACTCCGCGCCTTTTGGTATGCAACAATGACCATTCAGTGCGCCTCTTGTCGCTGCCTGGCCTGGATATTATCACGGAGCTAAAATTTCCGACCGCCATCAACTATGGTACGTATACTTTCAACCTAATGGATAATGGCGATACGAGCCTTGTGCGGATTATTAATTCATATCTGGCAATGTGTAGCAGCGGTTAGCCCAGACGGGACTAAGATGTGCGTGGTTGGCGATACAAATCAAGTGTACTTGTTCAGCAAGCGCGGTGACTCTTTTGAAGAGATCGCTGTAATGACGGCATCCAACGATGCGTCTTTTTCGTGTGACTGGAGCCAAAGTTCCGAGCTGTTTGCCGTCGGCAGCCAGGACGGCTATGTCACAGTATGGGATGTTCGCTCGCAACAGAAAATGGTCCAACTGGAAACATACCAACATGGACGGTCTCGCGGAGCATGCCGCAATGTAAAATTCTCACCCAGCGGCTCAGTCGACCTTCTTGCATTTTCCGAGCATACGAGCTACGTAAATATTGTCGATACTCGCAGCTTTGAAAAACGACAGGTGCTGCGCGTTGGCTCGGACACGTACAGTGACTTTCCGGATTTCTTTGCTCCGGATAGCCCAACCCTGGTCAACCAGGATATGCAGATAACTGGGTTGCGCTTTGCACCTGACAGCTCATCGCTGTTTGTTGGACTCGAGGAGTCGATTTTAGAGTATGTGGTGGACCGCATTGGTCGTTACAGCTTTGCCAGCAGCGAAATAATCTAGGCATTTTCACTCTTGACAGCCAAAGATATGTGCACTTTTAGATGTTGTATACGCATTGGATTGAAGTTATTCAATACTGGTTGTTTTCATAAAACCTGTCTAATGTTTTTTGCTGTATATAGGTGCCATTTTCGAACTTTGGCAGACTCAAAATTAAACATCTTTAGCATAATCTAATAAACTTTTGCTGGTATATTTTACGTCTGGTTTTCAGTGCAGCCCAAATATGTTAAATTTGTTGGTTTACAAATCTTGGATCAGCGTATATATCGTATGATATTTAAAGTTTGTTCAAAGTTTGCAGGTGACGAAGAGCTGTTATTTTTCTTTGAATTTTTTCTGGAACTTTCTGCTTTTATTTCAACGTTTATATTCTTTACAAATCAACACTTGCCATATACAACACTTTACGTTTCGACATTATGCAATTGATTAGAAAACGGTAATGCTACTCACATGTTTTAATTGATGTATTGCTCTAGTAAACACTGGCCAGAGAAACTATTTTTTACTCATACGCGTCTTGCCATTATGTTTATCTGTCTCGATGCGCTTAAACTCAATTATGACAACCAGCGATTCTGGGAATCTGTTGGTTCCACTTGGTATTCTACTGAATCACATTGTCGGTCCCGCTGCATGTAACCTTCAAAAGCCTTTCCCACATTCGCCTCATCTCGCCATTTGGTATTCCAATATGGCCACCCTGCCGAATAGTCAAATACCCGGTGTAGACAAAGAGCGAAACGAGCTGACCAATACTCATCACCGAGCCATCATCAATGGCATATCCTCGCCCCACAGATACCTCCATAACCGGACGAGACTGTGGTGGTCTAGGACTTGACCGTTGCCAAACACCAGCTTGCTTCACAGCCCCAAAACTGGCCTCTTTTCCATAGCCTATCAGAAACTCAGTCGCAAGAATCAACATACTTGCTCGATTCAAAAGCGCAATCCTGTTGACCAGACCCTGGTTGCCAGTTCTTTCCCAATAACAGCGTGCAGCTTTGTCGGGTGAAGATGTGCAGAGATTCATAAGAAAGTTCGTGACTGCAAAGGGATTAAACTTGCCAACACTGACGCCAAAGCAGTACCCGTCGTACCACTCTATGATTTTGTCCATAATCTGCTTGATCAGGTACATTTCAAGGCGTGGGTTCTTCTCCTGAACTTTTTCCACAAGCGCCTCAACATCTAACTTGGTAAATGCGAATAGCTCGCCAAATTCGTCATAGCTGTCAACGCCCATAGCATTTGCATTCAATGCCTCAGTATGTTTTGGCACTGTCAATGCCAATGTTTCAATGTTATTTGGGCCAGATCCCAAATCATTCAACTCAATCTCGTGGACACCAACAAGAACACCAGTACGGGTATTCGGATTATCCTACATAATAACCATACATAAACTTGGAGTTAATACACACATTTATCATACAATGTATAGTCACAAGCACATACCTTGAATATGTAGTTAAGAAGACCAATATAAGCTGAGCGTGCAGGCTTCTCCCAGGGTGTGTTGCGAATTTTAATAAGGGGAATATCATATTCGTCCAAAAGCACAATACAGCTGGTGTTGTAAGAAGTTTTCACTGCTCTCTCAAGAACCTTGTAGAGATATAATGCAATTTCACCGTTGCTTTCCCAGCCACCAGGTTGTTTATGTACCGAGTCTACTTCGTCAATAACACTCTCTAATTTATCCCACGCATTCTTAACGTATGGGGTCCATTCTACTTCCTTTGCATTTGACAGCCATATATCAGCGGTATCATAAATGCTTCCTGCCAGCATTTCGTAGAATCCACCAACCGACGTAGCCGCCACGTTCTACACAATTATTAAAAGCATATCGATTAACACAATAAATAGATTTCAATTTTACAACACCTCACATTCTGTAACAAGCACAACTACTAACCTTCATGTTGATACGAATCACAGGAGTTTTGCAAAAGTGCTTCTCAAAGAACTTGGGATGCTCTTCATGTAGTAATGAGCCATTAAACAACTTCATTCGATTCGTACGACCCGCTGCCTCGTCAATAGTGCCGTCAAGTGGCTTAGCGTCTTCGCAGGTTACAACGTTGAAAAATTCCTCAATAACCGACAGGTTGAATGTCTTTCCAAAACGGCGCGGCAGACACACGCGAATTGGGGCATGTGTGTCAAATAGCGCTTTGCAAAGCAGCGACTTGTCTACCACCATTCCTTCCTGCCGAGCAACCCTGCCAAAGTCACCACTCACGTTGATGATGTTTCCGTGAACCTTCGTCAGCGACGAGCTTGATTGCTGCACAACTTGCTGTTGTTCATTGATATTCGCCTCGTTTCTACCCTGACGCCGAGTATCGGGCTGGTGGGGCATTATGTTCATTTGTAAATTGCTTGTAAGCAATATTTTTAGAACAAACAGAGAAAATGTTTTAAATTTGCTATTTAAATAAGAACAAAAAGAGCAAGGCTATCAAGAACGCTGTTTCTTGCTGTGGAACTCTGGCACTAAAAATATTGCGCAGTAAATTTGTTTTGTTCTTTAGCTCTGATTTTTGGGTCAATTAAATTTTATGTTTTGCGATCCTACGCCACATAATCAGCGTATTTGCATGTTCGTAGTCACATTTTGTTTAATTATTTATAGTATATAGCACATATAACAAGCTTGAAATCTAGGCCAGCCGCAACAGCAGTTTTTATTGTTAAGCTTGGCTAAGCTATATAGGTTTGAAAATGGAAATTGCCTTTGGTTGCAGATTTTAAAAGTTTTTACATGCATAACTCACCTCCGGGCTGAGAATGACTGTATTACCACACAGACGAACAGTTAAATATCTTCTATGGATTAAAATTAGTGCTAGTGTTTATTTTCAAATCTTGAATTAACAGATATACAATACTTGATGAAATTTGTTAGATTAGTAACAATAGACTTGCAAACACAAAGGTCAAAACCATTGATACACTCTTTAGAGCCACTGATGATGTTTGTTGTATAAGCATTTGGCTCTATACAATATTCTAGCAGATTAGGGCGTAGCTTTTATCAGAGCCCTAGTGGCTCTGTGGTTTTATAAGGACATACTGTCCTGTGGTTTCTAATAAACCATTAACTTCTTCTAAAGTCCTGTTTTCGTGTTATAATGTTACTCGCAACACAAAGGAATATGTTTAATTTGTACTAATAAATTAATTAAGCCAAACTAGCGGTTCTTTTGCGGAAAAGAAAAATCTGGGTTTGCTGGACAAAGTATGCTTTTGTCCTTTGTGGCAAACAAATATTCTTCAGCACCTTTTCTTCTCTTAATATATTTTTATGCTCTTAAATACCATGGCAAGTATTACGTTTACTGATGATGTGCTTGCCCACATCTTTGAAAAACTGGCTCCCATAGAAACTACCTTTTTGGGTGAGTGGAAAGAGAAGCTTACTTTGCTGTCTGTATGTTCGCAGTGGCGCAACGTGGCCCTGCCTCTAGTCTACAACCGTATTTTTATATCTTGTGACGACACTCCAGATATTATAAGCAATGCTAGCTTGGTATCTGCTCAAAACAACATTGGGTTAGCTAAAGTTTTGGTTATTACTATTGGTTTGCGAACTCCAGTGCCAGACCTTCAGCCAGCACTTGATTATCTTTCAAAGATTGTACCAGTATGGCCCGGAATTGAAAAACTAGTATTACACATTGACCACGGAACGCGTAGATATGCATTTGACAAACTTCAATCTTCAACCTTTAAGAACGCTATTAGAGTTAGCGTGAGTTCGCTTACAAAGTTATTGCCTAATATTGTGGATTTACAGTTTACTGGCCACCTGTCTAACAAGCAATCAACATGGCTGCTACAAAAGATTTCCAAGAAATATGCCAAGCAGATAAAGAAGATAAATAGTAATTTTCCCCAAGTTGTAGCTGGTCAGCACTATTTCACTGGGCTTACACATATGAGCACGGGATTTAAATATAGTGGAACAAGTTATCAGCTCAATGTCTGCATTGACTCGTTGGAATACCTTACCATGCGTAAAATGCCAGAGCTGTTTAACTGGTCAGGGTTTTCTAAACACGAACATCCGTCGATTGTATCGTTTCCCAAACTAAAGGCATTGACAGCTGACTGCGTATATGAAGATATATATGAATACTGGCCTAACTATATTTTGCCAGAATCACCTAAGCTTCACTTTCCACAGCTAAAGTATTTAAACCTTGGTCCATTTCGTGATTACTATTATGTTTTAAAGTATGGAACTTTTGATTGTGTTCTAGATCACATGCATTTGAGTGGCACAGATACGTCGCTAAGCAATCTTATTACTATGGACTTGCCTGAAGCTAAAAGTATTTCATTGGATATACACCATATGTGGCATACTTCTGTTGTGAATGTTGTAAGTATGATTCACCAAATTGCTGCCAAAGCTGGAAATACAAGATATATCAAACTTGAAATTCCTGAACCAATTAATAGAAATGTGCCCTGTGAACTCCACAGTGATTATATCACTCATTTGGTAATGGGAACTCATCTTAATACAGCTGGGATAGTCGATATATTGAATGGATTGCCAAATTTAATTGAGCTAGATATAAAAAGCTACAAGTATGACAATACGCTTGATGAATTTTGTAATGGTTCAAGCGAACACGAGTTGGCAGTCGATACTAAACTTGAAATACTGAAATTTAAATACCACCCATATTATTGCATTGAGGGTTATGCAGTACAGTTTCTAGTATACATGCTGCCCAGACTATCAAACTTGAGTACTCTTGAGGCAGATAATATTACTGACAAAGATATGACTGAATTTGTTGAAAAGTTTAGTCACTGGTATCCACATTTGTCATTTATCGATTTTAAATTACAAAGTTCAAAATAGTTTTATTATGTTGGATACTAGATTGTCTAATGACTCTGCCGTTCAGGTATAACTCTAGCTTAATTTTATTTATTTACATTATTACAAAACTAGTTCTTTCCTATTTAAATTATTTGGTGGTGCACTAGATAAAGTGGTATCTAAACAATATAAACTATTTTGTTGATGATAGTGTTGCAGAAACGTTAACAATACATACGATGGTCAGCATAGTCTACCAGAATAATAAAGCACCCGGCCATAGTCTACCCTAGTATAAATCTAAACAATATCTAATAAAGGGCTACCAACACGCTACAGTTATCCAGGGTTGGCACTGCGAGAGTTTCATATTGTTTGCTGATCAAACACGTTGACAACAAAATTAAATCGTTGGGGACTAATCAAGGCATCTTTTTTATCAGCGTCTTTTTCCAAATTCACCTTTCTCCCTATTTACATTCTAGTTATTCTACAAGTTAATCAGCAGAGCAGCGAAATGTCAAAGCTAGCAGCAAAGATACTCACAAAGAGCGGGATACCGCCAACAGTCGAATTTGTGACAAAGCCCAAAACGCTGCCTGAGCTGTTAAACGTGCAACGCCTAAACGCGTACAAAATGAAAGTGATGCCCACGCATTGGTTCGATAAGGGGTTCGACGACTGTTACTACGAAGTGCATCGAGTAAAGTACAAGCGGTACTTGGGCGAGCCCACACATGGCAAGGCGTGGGGCATTTTGACGTGGAAGGGAAAGCAAGTGAACGACCAGCCGCGGAAAATCAAGGGCGGGCTAAAGTTCAACTGGAAGCCGTACGAGAGCCCGCATGCACAGGGCATTTACTACGACGCCGAAAAAGCACCGCATGTTGAGCGCAGGAGATCGAATATGCTCAAAGCGTATAGCGATGCGAAGAAGCAAGAGGCGTAGATTAGAAGCATCGTTTGTTTTTGATATTGGCAAAATACTAGAATGTAACTACAGATGGTCTATGAGCGGCGGCCCGGGTAGCCCGCATTGTCGGGATACGAGTCCATGCGGCCGGGAGATGGCGAGTGCTGGTTGCTGAGATCAGACATTTGGTACGAGTCTCCGCGAGCCATTGGGTTTGGAGGCCCGCGCGGGATACCGTAAGCGGCAGGTCCGCCGTTGTATGGATCTGGATCAACCCAGCCAGCAAGCGGACCACGCGGCATCTGCTGCGGTTCATTAGCATACGGCTGCGGTCCATTAGCATACGACTGCGGTCTATTGGAATACTGGGGGGTTTGGCGGGGGCCATTGGCAACGGGCCCTGGAGACAGGATCTGATGATCCGCAGGCGAGAAAGGCATAGGCGAAACGTTCTGGCTCTGATTCTGTGTGGGCTTGTTGCGGGTGAGCACAGCGCCTGGGGAAACAACAAGAGCATGCTTAGGGCGCATCCGCTTGGGACGCATCCGGCCGCAACACGCAAAGCAGCGGCAGCAGAGCGCACATATGGTAGAAACAATGATGAGGCCAACAACGATAGTGACAGGCACAGACACAGCCAGGTTGCGCTGGAACAGCAGCAAGAACTGGTAAAAGCCATTTTCGCCCTTGCACTTTCCGTCTCTGCAGCGCGCATGGAAGCCGCAGTCGGTGCCATCGATAAAGCTGCCAGACATGAACACACAGCCCAGCGCGTTGTTTGGGTGCGCGCACTGAAAGTCGCACAGATCGCCAGCCATGTTCAGCGTGCAGCGCTTGGAAAGTCCCTCAGCACCGCCGCGCGCCAAACACTGCGCATCGCGCGATGTGCATTGACCTGACGCGCATGTGAGCTCGGCGGAGCTTTTGCCACAGGACGAGCCGTCTTTGACGTGTGAGTCGGGCGGGCATTCGGGCGACGAGCCGTCGCAGGTCTCGGCAATGTCGCACTCGGAGTACTTTGGGCGACACACTGAGCCGTTGGCCCGCACGCGGCACTGCGAGCAGCACAGGTCGTTGGAGTCAGCGCACTGTGCTCCTGGCTTGAGTTTGCACGTAGCGGCGTCGCAGCATGGATCGGCCTTGCACTCGTCGCCCGACCCACAGTCGCACTCTTCGCCTTCTTCCTTGATGCCGTTGCCGCACATGCCGGCGCTCAGGGTGGCGCGCTTGCCAGGGTCCTGCAGGCACTTGAGCCCTGAGCCCGACACCGTGGCGCACATGCTGCGGATCGAGCACGGACTAAAGTCGTCTGTGCTGACTGGGCTGGTCGGATTCATAATGTATCGCGCACCGCAGTCGCAGTTGTCTGAGCATGGACAGCACTGGTTGCACGATGAGCCGTTGCATGGACACTCTTGGCTCGTGCAGTCGTGCATTGCGCCAAAGTTGTGGCCCACTTCGTGCGCAACCACTTTCCATTCGTCTCGAGATACAGCTGATACGCCGGTGCCGGAAGACACGCCGCCTTGCACAGTGTTGGTCGATGACGTCGTGGTGCACAGCGTGCCCAGCCACGCCAGCCCGACCTCAGTGCCTGTGGGACAATTGGTCATCAAGTGCCACAGCCCGCATCCATCGCTGCCTTTGGCGGCACGCCACACGCTAAAGTCGCTGAGCCGCGTACCGATATTGTACGAGTCGCTGCATCCTCGGTTCCACGCCGTGTCGCTGGCCGCCGTAGTCGGACACGTCAGCTCCTCGATCTGCAGCTCAATCAGCCCCAGCGCCACGTTGAGCTGCCGCTCATACACTGCGCTGGCCTGGTTCCAGTTGCTGAGAATCTGCTGCCGCGCTCCGTCTTGTGTATGGTACTTTGTTACATACGAGCAGTCTGCTGCTGCGCCCATGTACAGCACTTTGCGTGCCGTAATACATCCTGCGTCCAGCGCCGTCTTGTCGTTGTTGAACGCAGTTGAGCGCTTGGAGAGTTGGCCCAGAGACTCTTGCCTGTCCAGTCGGTTCAGGGTCTCGCGCACTTCTGGAAGCGAGTTGCTGCTTATCCGCTGTGCTCCACACGTCTGCTGCATTCCATCTGCCTTCTGGCCTGGCTGGTGCTCTGCGTTCATGTCAGACTGGCGGTACACCAGCGTGGCCGCCAACCGCACCCGCTCAGCACGCGCCATCGGATTGCTCAGCGCTGGATCCGCATCGCGCTTTGTGCGCATGTACGTGTGTGCCGGACGCACGTAGTACGTTTCGCCGTCGACACTGAATGAGCCGTCGAGCACTGTCCGACCGTCGCCGTCGCGGAACACTGCCAGCCGCACCCACGAGCCATGGTCGTCAAACGAGTACTCGCGCCGTCTAAGCAGCGTGTCCCACTTGCGCAGACTCTCCGACATGTCGGCGGCCCGCACTGCTCCCACCCGCAGCACATGGCCGCGGTACACGCCAATGTCGCTTGTGTCGATGCCTGTTTTGTGCCGTCGCCCATTGCGTGTCTGCGTCATGCGCGAGTCTGGGTGCACCAGGTCTGTGTTGGGCTCCACCACCAGCGTGTATGTCATGTTGTATGCCGAAAGTGCAATGTGGAATGTCCCGTCATCGATCATCGAGTCCAGCGGCTGCCGTGCGTGGAACGACCGCTTGCTCAACGAGCCCTGAACGCTGTTTGTTGAAAATCGGTGCACCACTGGGTCGGCCAGAAACTCGTACTGCGACACTATTGGGATGTGGCTGCTCGTCGTGTGCCCCCATGCACCCTGAGCAAGCACTACTGCGACTGCCCAAACCCGAAGCGCTGCTCGCATTGTATATTCTCTATGCTAGTCGTCCCTCTCTCGCCTGGCTTTATTAACCCTCGTCTAAAATATAGTAACGTCGCTGAGAAATGCAAAATATGAAAAAATAAAAAAGTTTAGCAGATAAAAAGGCAAAAGGAAAATTCTGGATAAAGGCGGGAAAAAGGCCTTGGTGTTTTGACAACAGAAAGACGCAGTAGATTTTAAAAAGGCAGCAACAAAGCAAAAGAAAAAGTGCAAGCCAACTTGCCCCACAAGTGGATGAATGCGCTGTCCACCGTGCGGAATAAATGCGTTGTCCACGGTGCGGAACGCATGCATGTTTGGGCTCCACATAATTTTAGGCCTAAAATAGTTTCCTATCCATGAGGAATTTGGCAACTGACTGCTGCAAATCAGAACAATGCATTGATTTAACATCTGTGTATTATTTCCAAACATTTAAATCTCGTTTTCTAGCTTTAAACAGGCTGATGGATGCCTGTGACCCATTTAATAGAGTTGAATAAATGCGTGGTTTAATAGAGCTGAATAAATGCGTGGTTTAATAGAGCTGAATGCTTTATATGATTAATTGCTGCACTATCCAAGCACAGAAAATCTTGGCATAGTTTCTAAAAATAACTGTCCCAGCAGTCAGCGTTCAATAAATTCTAAACACGCAAAACTACAACATAGCGTTCAGTAAATACTTTAACAAAATAAAAATCTAAAGCTTAACCTTGCGCTCTTTGATACGCTGCTTGTCCATCTTCTTCATCTCACTCTGGTCGCTCTCAAGCACCGACCACGCCTTCTTCATCTTATCGGCATACACCTTGTCCTTCTCCTTTTGCGCACGCAGACGCTCGCCAGCCAAAAACTGGGTGTCGCGACGCAGCTCACGCACAGTGCTACGACGCTCACGCGCGACCTGGCGACGCAGTTTGGTGGTCTCGTTACGCTCACGGTCCGGATCGTAGTGGACATCCAAGCTGTAGCTGCTCTCAAACTTGGGCGCCACAGAGGCAATTGCCAGCGGACGATGGTACTGCATCTTTAGTGGTGCACGAGATGCCCGTGCCTGATCCAATTGCTCGCTGAGATGCGATTGCAAGTCTTGCAAGAGCAGCGACACGGCCTCGGGCGCCTGCTGCAGCTTAAACCGCGGCAAACGTGACTCGATCTTTTGCAGCAGCTTTAGCAGAGGCTCAAAGCACTCGATAAACGCTGGCAGCGAAAAGTAGCAATCGACGAGACGGCGACTCAACATCAGACCTGCACGCAGCACAGCGTACTTTGCGTCGGCAGTTGCGCGCTCGCTGGCTACCAGCCACGACCATGAAATAGGCGCAGCTTGTGTGCATTTTTCCGATACACCGATTCGCAGAATAGCTGCAGCCTCACGCTGCCGTTGTGAGATTGGGAACAGCCCCGTGTCGTTCCAGTCGCTTGCATCGCTGGAATCGCACACACTTGCCGCCAGCATAGAGAACACAAAGTTCAGCACTTCGGGCACCAGACGCCGCGACAGACGCTGGGCCTCGTGCACGGTTGCCGACAGCACCAATCCCATGGCCACGTCACGCAGGGTTGCAAACGTGTGCTGGCTCAGGAACTGGCCAATCGCCACGATCATCGGAGTGATGATGGCGTGGTACCGATCTGATGCTGAAAACACCGAGACAAACAGCCGCGCCAGCGCAACGTCAGACGCACGCAAGTCGGTCGACTGTTGGCGCACGCCCGTTTGCACACGCCGTTGCATGGCAACAATCAAATGCCGACAGTGCTCGCCAAACCGCTCTGTGTCCACAGGCGCCAGCTCGCCAATGTGCTTTACAATGTCGTCCAGCACGGTCTGGGAAACTGGCGGGTTCTGCTCGGCTAGCACCGCCAAGTGATCTACCAATATGACCGCCAGTGCCGACAAATGCTCCTTGTTCTGCGGCGCCAAGCGAATGTGGTACTGCGTCCGCAGCCGCTTGATAATTGTCAGCTGCTGCTCAAGCGTGTACGGCGTAACCAGCTCCACCCATGCGTCGTAATCCGCTGGTGCTGTAAATGTAAAAGGAAGTTCCAGAGCTGTATTGCTTGGCGTCTTGGCCGCATCTCTTGCTGCCTTGGCTACGTCGCTTGCTACCTTGGCTACAAACGATGCTGGCGCTTTGTCATCGTCTGCCGATTCATCTGCCTCGGATCCACTCAAATCGCTTCCCTCATCGTTTTCATCGCTGCTGTCCTCATCGTCATCGCTGTCCTCATCTTCATCGCTGTCCTCATCTTCGCCAGACGATGTCCCGGTCGCCAATCCAGCGCCAAAATTAACTCCCTCAGTCGGAACGTTAATCTCATCCTCCGACATGGCACCAGCATCTGCGCCAAAGTCATCGCCCAAGTCGTCTGCTTCAGGCCGGCGCTTCTTGTCAGTCTTGTACGACGTCATTTCAGTGTCACTGTCCGAATCAGGCTCCGAATCCGACGGCACGCCCTCCATACGCCGCACCCGGTGCCGCTCAGCGCGCTCAAGTCGAGCCAGCTCCTCGCGAGCCTGCTCCTCTTCGGTCTTGAGCCGGTCCTGCGGCCTCGCGCGCTTCTCAAAGCCCATATCGCGCACATACGCGTCATACATCTGATCCTTTTCCGACGCATTCGCAGCATCCCGGTACTCGTCCTTTTCGTCTGCAAAAAGCAGTGCCCGCACGCTCTCAAAGTCATCGTCCAGCTCGCGGCGCACGTCTTCGTCCTGCTCTTTAAGCATTTGGCGTTCTTGCTTGTGCATTTTGCTCTTGGCAATAATCTCTTGCATAACTTCAGCCTTTGTCTTTTTGCGATCTGAGCCATCGGCAGTTTGCTGCTCGAATCCGCCAAAGTGCGTCGACGCGACTGCCGACGAGTCAATGGTGCCCGCGTTTTCCTCGTAGTCGCTGCCCACAGGCTCGTCAAAGTCTTCCATCTCGTCGATCGACCGCCCAAAATGCGTCAACGACGTGATCTCGCCCTCGACATCGTCTTCCAGGTTAAACACGTCGCCCCGCGACTGATGCTGCTGCCGCTCCGCCGTAAACCGCCGCAACATTCGTTCCTCCGGATCCATCGTCGGATCGTTCTCACCAATACGCCGATCAACCACGCCGCCAAACCGATTCCGCTGTTGAATCTCCTTGCCCAGCGTGGCCTTGCGCTTCTCGACCGCGCGCTGCCGAGCTGCTGCAACATTCACCACTGCATCTTTGCGCTTAAGTCCAAGCACGTTGATGTTTGTGCGGTTCGTTTGCAGTTCAAACGGATTGAGTGCGCTTTGGATTGCTCGCAGCTTGTGCCGCCGCTCGTCTACTTTGGCCGATGTTTTGTGAATGCCGCGCTTGCGGTCACGTTTGCTCACTTGCGACTTGTCGCCGGTAATCCCCGACGACGAGAGCGCGGTGCGTAGTCGCTTGAGCGCTGACTGCTTGCCTTTGCCGCTGCTCTTGACCGCATTGAGTTTGGCCATTATATATTTTATTACGAAACGAGTGTATGCCAGTAGAAAAAATAAACGAAAGAAAAAAATTGAATTTTTTTAAAACAGATCTTGATTCTGATCTGATCGATCTCCGATCAGCAGTCCCCATATATTTACGCGGTGGGCGACATGTGGCGACGTTGTTGCCACATGGCTTCGCTAAACTTATCAACAACCATAGGCCTGCTACGCTGCGGCTCGCCGGGCACCGACTGCATGGCTTTGATATCCCGCCACCCGCTCCGATACCGCTGAATCGTCTGCTGCCAAAACATCTTCAAGCTGTTCTCGTCCGTACATATCTCAATGAAATTAGCACGCAGCGCATCTGGCCCCGCATCGGCCTGCGGCACACCCGCCAGCCCGCTCGCCGACCCCGCCCAGTCGCCGCGCGTCTCGTTCACGGCGTGCTTGCTGCGCCCGCTCCGCCTGCTAGGCTTTGCTGCGTCTTGCATAACCGCCACCCGCGTAACCGCCGCGTTGACCGAGTCAAAGTCTGCGGGTAACTTGCCCAAATCGTCGACTATTTGCGCCGAATACGTGTCGGGAACATTGAGCTGGCGGGAGGGCGAGCGGTTACGGGCCAGTGAATGCAGCACCTGGTGCGGCCACATCTCGCGCGACTGCCGCATCGGGTAGTACACAGGTGCCGCGCGGTTAGGTGCTACGTACGAGTCACTGTCGTGGCCAGTCGACACAGCTGCGCGCCCGCCGCCCGATGAGCTGTGCACAAGCCGCCCGAGCGGTCGACTAGCTGGCGCCGACCCCGAAGACGCTTCTGACGAGGGCCCGGCTGCCAGAGTTACCGACGACCCGTCGTTGCGCGCATTGTATGTGCCCAGACTCATCTGTGACGCACCAGCCGCCAGCGACGTTGATGTGGCCTGGCTCTGCGGCGGCGGACGCACATGGCTCTGGTGCGATGTGTACAAGTAGTTGTTGAGCCACAGGAACTGACCTGGTCCGCAGATCTGTACAAACGCAGTCCCCGAACGGTGCACGTACTGTGTATACTGGTGCCCAGCGCGGTCGTACGTGTACTCGCGAGCCATCAGTGAGCTGGGCGGATAACTCGATTCGGCCTCGACATCCAGCACAAAGTCCTGCTCCTCCAGCAGCTCGCGCTCGAACGGAAATGTCGGGATACACTGCACCATGCGCATGCGCACGCGCGCACGCCGCTGTTCTGCCAGATCGCATCTAGGCTCTGCCGAGTCTAAACCATTAGGCTCCGCCCCATTGCTACCAGGTTCTGCCGAGCCAGAGTCTTTCAGCCTAGCATCATCTCCAGGCTCTTCTACGTCATCGCCAAACAGTGCAAACTCGTCTTCCCAATCAGCATCAAAGATATGTGTTGCAGGCGGCGGCGGCGCAGCCAACGTGATGCGAATAGGCGAGTGGAACGGATGGTTATCCTCCGCCGACGTGTCCTGTGCGCGCGGCGCCTCGACCAATCGCATCCCGCATCGCTCAGCCATACGCGCCCACCCGCGCACCAGCTCATCGACAAGATGACTTGTGCAGTTGAGCCAGTTGACCGACAAATGGAAGCACGTTGTCGGGTTGTGCACTGCATCCAGATGTACTACGCATTGCTCGATGCGCGTCGACTTGCGCTGCTGGTCCAGATCCAGCGCAAATACACGCGACTGGTGCAGGCTCTTGGGCAGCGGGCGTCGGCTGTGTGCTCGCAATTGCTCTGGGAAAATGTCTGGCGTGCGCTCAAACTCAAACGCTGCGCTCTGCGGCGATGACTCTGTCTGTCCATCCACATTCACGCTGTGTCCATTGCTGTTCGCCACATATTGACCACCTGAGACGCGCTGCCGGTCTGCGTCTGCACCACGTCGGCCAGAATTGGTGCTGCTCGACCCGCCCGACTCGTCAACTCGCATGCTGAACGGCATTGTTCCCGGAGCTGTTGGTGACGAGCTGACTGGCACATCCGAGCGCTCCCGAAGCCTGCTTAGCGGCTGTGCGCTGCTGCCGCCCATACGTGGATCAACAGACAGATCATTGGGTGCCTCACGCAGACTGCTGGTCCGTGGACCCTGCTTTCGAGCGTCTCGGCCGTCCAGCATCGCTGGTTTGGGTGTGTTTCCAGTCAATACGGTGCTGATATTCGGCGTGTTTGCTGTTGACGCTGCCACTGGCTCTGCATCGTTAACTAACGACGGCGCAGCGCTACCCTGACGACTCACCGGACGACTGGCGCTTGGTGATGGGTTGTTACTGCCTGGCCCGTACCGACTAACCATATCGGCAAACCCAATCGACGTCATCAGCGAGTTCTGGCTCTTGCTAGTTGCCTGCGACTGGCTCTTGCACCGCAGCGCTGCCTCAGTAAACTCGTAAAAATAGAACCCATCAAGGAACGTGCTTGGACGGTGCGGCGACCGAAACACACCGCGTTCCATCAGCCGGTTACCCGCAGCCACAGCCTGAGACCGCCGCGTAACGCTGTCAAAGTTAACCAGCACCCAGTCCACCAGCTGGTACCCAACAAATATGTTCTTAAAGTACCCAAAGTGCCACCGGGTGTTGCGCAGACTGAGTCCAGCCTGCGGGTGCTGAAGAGTGTGAGCCAACTGCGCAAACGGCGACTCGGCGTTGATGCTGTCGGCCAGACCCAGCACTGTTGCGGCTGGCGCCGGCAGTGGAATTGCGGTGCTTGGATCCAAGTAAATGGCGTCTGACATGTAACTGCTCAGCTGGTTCGCAATGTACTGCACTGGGTACAGCGTCGTGTAGCGGACCTGCATAAGTGAGCTGGGCACAAGATCGCTCAGTCCAATTGCCTTTCGAGTGTCGTGCATAGACAGCGCGTGTGTGAGCTGCGGCGGCGGCGCTGGAAATTGTTGCTGCGATGACCCTGACTGCGACCCGTTGGCGTTCGGCTTTAGCGCGTTTCGCCGCGACGACTCATGACTGCCAAACGCATGAGTAGACCGCCGCAGCTCGGACGGCAGAGAGCCAAGGAACCGGTCCTCGAGCCGGTTCTTCTCATCTTTGCGCAGCAGACGCAAAATGTGGTCCAAGAACTTTTCAAAGTTGGCGATGCGCAAGTCCTCGACTGACATGTGCGGGCTGGACTTTGTGTTGACAATTGTGTCGTTGCCCAGTTGCTCCATCGGGATAAGCACATACCGTGTGCGCCAGTACCGCATCGCCCGCGTCAGGTTGCTCTGGTACCCAGTGATCAGATAGTCCAGATTGTTCCAGTTGACTTCCTCATCCATTGGATACGAGAACCGCGTGTCGGCGGCGCTGTAGCCCATGTTGTTGTTGCGCGACCACATTTGGAACCGGTACCGCAGATCCGACTGATCAAACGGCTTGTTGCGCTCCCACCGCGTCACCAGCACGCCTGGCATGTGCGTCGAACTGCTGTTGTCGTGGAACTCTAGCTTTTGAATCTGCCGCCCGTTGCTCAGCCAAATCGCCCGATCGGTCTTTTGCATCGTTCCTGGCGGTGCCATAGTTGACGATCCTGACGCATAGTCTGCTATTGAGCGCCCGCCAAACCACTCTGAATCCGACCGACCGCTGTGCTTGGGCCAGCCCGACCCGAACACCATCCGTGACGTATCGCGGCTGCGCGGCCCAATTGATTGATCCATGACAATGAACTGGAAGCCTTGTGCCAGCCGCTGATACACCATCTCCTTTAGCATGATAAACGTCAACCGATCGGTGCGCCGCATCGCGTCAGTTCGCGTCGCCAGACCGGCTGACGACTGTGTGCGTGTGGACATAAACTGTGAAAACTCGTCATAGTCCTCTTGCGGCAAGTCAACAAAGTCCTCGGCATTAATGTCGGGCGTCTTGATATGGTAAAAGTAGTGGTGGTAAAAGGAGTCCAGGTCGGTTGGATAGTAGTCTGTGACCAGCGGCAGCGACGCTGGTGTGCACAACGACCGCCATTTAGGCGTGTAGCTGGACAACAAGGTGTGTGTAGAGAACGCATATGTCCACCGCTGTGACAGTTCTGTTTGCGGTAGCGGATACAGCTCTGGATTGCATGGGTTGTATGGATCGTAGCTGCGTCCACGCAGTGTTCGTGATGTACCTGAATCTGGTCCATGAGCAGACAGCCGATCTAGCCAAGCCGCCTTGTTGTACTGCGGCGATCCGCTGTGGTAGTCAGGCGCCAGTGGTGCACTGGGCTGGTTTGGCGCAGCGGCAGTGCTGAACGGCACAGCCAGTTGGCGTCCAGCCGGCAACGTAAGCTGGAAATCGCTCTCTTGGGTGCTTTGCCGCGGACCAGTTCCCGCAGACGCAGCTGCCGAGACCGATTGTACTGTTGGCGGAGACTGTATGTGGTGCTGAATCTCGTGGTTACCGCTACTGCCACGGAACGTCCGGATATGGTCCTCCAAATGCGACTGCCGCGCAATCGACTCGGATACCCCGAGCCGGTCGCTGTTAGACCCATGAGCGACTAACAAACCACTGCCACTTCGGTCAATAGTGCCTAGACTGCCACGTGAATTTTCAACTGATTGTGGCGAACCAGACACGCGATGAGTACTGTGACGCGCCCCGTTAGCGTCGGGTGTTGAACCGCGAGCTCGTGAGGGCGCTTGGATGCTCATATCAAATAGTGAGCTCGGGCCAGCAATCGAATGACGCTGGCGGTCCACATTGGGCGCGTCAATAGGCCGCATGTGCTCGCTAGACTGTTTGGGCTGAGGCACTGCGCGCTTGGCTGGCGGATGGCTGCGCATAAATACCGACGTGCGTGGCAGCACAGTACCTGCATTGTTATTGCCGCTAAGCTTTGACTCGCGTGGGACTGACGACGACATGCTGGAATCGTGCTCTGAGCGCGCTGGTGGCTTAATGGGCTGGCTGTGTCGAAGATTAGGCGACGCCGATGACGACACTGCTGGTAAAACTTCTGCTGGCTCGACACTGCTCGACACACCAGCGTCAGTCCGCTCAGTGGTACGTGACTCGGGTGCACGAGCAATATGATACCCAGATTGCTCCTCCCAATGCGCCGACGCATTAGACGGCACCAGCGCTGTGCTGTGCTGCGACAGATGCATCGGTGTCGGCAAGTGGCCCAGAGCGTACCTGTTTTCCAAAATACTTCCCGTGTGACCCAGACCAGACGTTAAGCCGGCGGTTGCGGTGCCCATACCTGTGCTGCCTCCCGACCCCGCCGCGCCATTGCCAACAATTGCCAGGTGGTCAAACTTGGCAAACATGTCCAGCAGCCGCTCATGACCCTGGGCTGACGTCAACCGGTCAGACCGCAAAATGCGGCCGTGCGAAACATCGCGTGCCATCGCAACCATCTGCGCCTCGATCGACCGGCACTCTTCGCTGCGCGCCCGTAACGCATCATTGCTGGGGCTGTCAGAATTCGAGCCCATCGTGCGAGTATCGTAGCCCGTAATCGACGCTGCATAGTCAGTGTCTGTACCAGCAGAGGCATGGACAGCTTTGACCAAGTCTAGATCAGGAATCATTGGACGCTGTCGCATATAGTTGGCAACGCCGGTTACTGACAGCTCCCCCATTTTACATGTGGGCGAAAAGTCGCCTGTATGGTGCGCAGCGCTCTGATCTGTATAGTTGTAGAACCCGCTGTCAACCCAATACGCAAAGTAGTAGTACACGATACGGTCGTCAGCTTGGGTCAAGGACCGGTGCTGAGCAAAGAACGGATACTGCTCAGCATGCAGCTCTTTGATTGTGTCTGGAAGCTCCGACGGGTCAATGTCGTGGCGATTGCCAATCAGCGCTTCAATGATCGATGCTGCCGACTGCTCACTACGCACATCAGCAGCGCTGCTTCCTAGGCCAGGCTGCTTGCTGTATGCTGACCCAGATATTTGGCGGGTGTTGTTGGCACTGCTGCCAAACAAGGCGCGTGGAGAAACTCCGGTGAGGTGCGGTAGAAGCTCGTTGACCCATTTGTCGTCGTCAAAGTACAGAGGGTCAAGCATCAGCGGATCAATAGCAATCGAATGGCCAGGTTTGGACGCAGCCATAGCCTTGGGCCCACGGTCTTTTAATCCAATGGCGCCAATAAACGGCGCAGGTCCGCTGTGGGGACCAGGACTTTCGGCCAGCGGCGATACAGAATTTATTTCAGTCTCTTTGGCACGGCGGGCATCACGCTCAGCCTGTGCCAGTCGGTTTAGTGCGCGCCGCTGCTCCTGCTCGGATGGAACCGGATATGACTTGAACCGGAACACTGGTGGGCGAAACAGCGGGCGTGGAGCCAAACACACAAAGTCCACGCGCATGCCAAAGTGTAGCATGCGTTCGGTGGTCATACGTAGCAAGCGCTTGGGCACATCAAACACGCCAAACGACGGAGTAACAACAATTGTGCTCAGCCCTGTACGCGACAGATCACGGTCAACGTAGTTGCTCGAAAAACTGTTGATGCCCAAGTTGATTGCCTCGAGGATGTTGCCCTGGTGCGCTTTGCTCAAATCGCCACGCAACCGTACTCCTGCCGGCGTGGACAGCTCCTGGATGTCTCGCCGGTACGTGTTGAACTCGGCCAGGATTTCAGGCAAAAACACGGTCCAGTCCGGACGCACCTCCATATCGGCCACTACCTTGTAGTAGTCACGATAGTAGCGTCCATGGTCCTCGTCGTAAATCAGATCAGGGAAGAACAAGCTGTCGCGTTGGTGGTAGTACCACCGCGAAAACATCACGATCGTTACCATGTGGTTGAGCTGCTTCTCGCTCCATCTCCGGAACAGCTCAGCAAGGAAGCTGTTGACAGTCTTTTCAAAACACAAATGTCCGTCTTCCTGGTAAGCCCACATCTCCTCCGACATCTGAATGAAAATAATGAACCGCCCCGACTCTGACCGAAAAATCGGCTGTGTCTCGCTGCCAATATAGCCACACGAAATCTCTGCGCTGTTTTTGTAAATGCGACGTACGGATGCGCGGATCAGACCGTCTACGTTTGTGGGCTTGTTGTTGTGCACAACTTTGTTCGACAAGTTACGCCAGAGTCGCCACATGTCGCTGCGTCCAACATACTGATCGCGAAAGGCAATTTCGACAAAGTCAGCGCGGATTGATTCGCGCTCTTGCTCGTTACTCGTGTCGATTTTGCGGATTGCCACTCGCTGGTTTGTCGCGTATTCGTCCCAGAGCGTGCGCGCTACGTTGTTGCTCATGGACGCTTGGATTTGCTGCGTGTCGCGCCGTACTTCACCCACTTGTAGCAGAATTTCGCGGCGTGTGTCAGGCCGCAGACCGCTCATGTCGTCATCTTCGACAACCGCTGCCGATGCCCGGTCATTTTCGGCCATGCCAATCCACCGGCTTGGCTTGCGCAGAGCGCCCTGTCCGTGTGTCCGGCCGTTGCGAAAAGGGTGGCCATTGCCTTGGGTGCTTCCACGTCGCTGCGGCTCGGGTCTGCGACCGTTACTGCCCCGATGGCTCCGGTCAGTTCTCTCCGCACCAGCGTTGCTTCCAGATGCCTCCGCCCCGCCCTCGCCTGTTTCAGCTGCTGTGTTACCATTAGCTGCGGACCCTAAAGTTGCAGTGCCGTTGCTCTTTCCCTTGTTATTGGCTGCCGAATCGCCCGCATGCGCCCCTGCTGCAGCGGCTGCCGCAGCTACCGCCTGTGCGTCGTTATCCAGCGAGTTTCTTGGCGAGGCCAACTCGCCGTCATCGCTTACCGCGTCGGGCTTTATTGCAACAATGTCGCCGACTCGTATGCCCGGAAAGAACGCTGGGTTTAGCACCAAATCCTGAATTGAAAATGTGTCGTCATGCACACGCAGCATGCATGTTTTGTTGAACAGCGTTGGCTCTGTTTGTCCGGCGTCGTCGTGTCTGTGGCCTGAGCCCGGCGCATACGGTCCGTTGCCTTTGGCTGTCGGTGTCCGGCCGCGCCCGGGCTTTTGTCCGCGCCGGTCGAATATCGACACATGGCTGCGCTGCCCTTGCGACTGGTTGTTCGGCGGCATACGTTTGAAATGCCGCTATGTTGGGTATATGCGCTTCAAATAGAACTAAAAGAGACGCAATGTGTTAATACAAATGCACAAGACGTCTATTTGATAGTGTCCAAAGCGCAACTGCTGTACCTTTGTAGGTAACAAATGTGTGAAAGAGTTGAACAAATAAATGTAGAAAAGGAATTGTACATTAATGACAAACGTCAAACACAAGTTGGCTTTTAATTACAACCCTGGGTGGATGACAGCTCTGATCACACACTCATGATTTAGCTATTTGATCAATATTATTCGCGGTTTAAAAACTATGCTGCAGAAAGCTCCCAAGAGACACGCTCGCTGACCAACAATGTCTGTCAGGTAGAACGCGCTTTGGTAACTGTACAGGCAAAAACAAGCACTAATTTTGAAGAGGAGC